>CAOLHI010001137.1:0-544413 GCA_948474755.1 Ctenosaura bakeri | reverse complement strand
GCTCATGCTCTTGCTAGTTTCCATTCCCTATCACATAGAGCATATTGAGGTGCCCCCCAAGGGACCTCAGAATTCAGGGTAACAGTGTACAATAGTGAGATTAAAATAGAGTGCTCAACTGGACAGAAGAGGGTCCACCACAGATGCATGAGGTTTAGGGCCCAAAATAGTCATTTCATCTTCTAAAATGGGGATCTCCATCCATTGTAACCAGGCCTAACAACATCTAAGAAAAGGATCCATTACCATCCCATTCTCCCTGCCTTCCCAAGTTCTCTGAGCTGATTTTAACCTTTTAACCTGGACCACTCCCTGCCAAACCAGGGCAGCTGCAATGAATGTTCCAGTTAATCATCTGTTGTCCCACTTTTTCAGCTGTATTTAAAATGTCCCAGTTTTTCCTCTCCTCTCTTGTCTTCTCAACTTCATCCCAGCTTGCTTCAACTGGTTTAAGCTGAGATCTGTTGGGGATTGTAATAAGTCTCCCAATCTGCAGAGTATTTAGTAATGCACAGGCAGAAGTTGAACAAATCACTAGTCCCCCTTTATCATCTCCACTCCAGACACACTTAATATACCTCAAAATAAACACAAACAGTTTAATTAAAAATATGTAAAAAGGATTTATTCACATAATCTTGTGCATAGTTTACACAGGTTCAAATTCTTGAAGAAAGATAAGATGAAAAGAAGAACTCACATGCATACAAGAAAGCACGCTTGCTGGAAGATTGAAAACCACATGCTTGCAGGGAAGCCAAAGAACCAAAAAAAAAAAGGGCGGGGGGAGAGGAAGAGAACATACAAGGGGAACTGGGTGTTGACCAAACATCAGGAAGTTTACTCTAGGCAGTCCCCTTTATGCCTACAATAGACATGCAAACAAACTAGCCAGTTAATTAAGCATGTAAATGTTGCTACTCCCAACAAGATCAAAGTGCAAGAGTAGTTTGCACCAGTTTATTCAGCAAGGGTGAGAGGAGAGGAAGGAGAGCCAGTAGGCTCAGACAAAAGCAAACTGCTGCACTTCACCTAGTTTGTATGTCCTCCGCATGAAAAATTTTTGCCATATAGACCACACTGTAATACTGCTTGACCACACATGCCCCATTTCTCACCTGAGAAAAGTTGGAGGATGTGCCTTTATTTGTTGTTGTTGTTGTTGTGTGCCTCCAAGTAGTTTCTGACCTATGGCACCTTAAGGTGAATCTATCGTGGGTTTTTCTGGGGTTGAAAGTGTGTGACATGCCCAAGATCAGCCAGTGGATTTCCATAGCTGAGCATGGATTCAGTCCTTGTTCTCCAGGATTGCAGTCCAATACTCAGACCACTACACCATGCTACCTTCAAAGAATGGCCTAAATATCTGAAAGGCACCAGATTCTGACTGATCTTTGATGCTAAGCAAGGTCAGCCTAGGTTATTAATCGAATGGGAGACCACCAATGAATACCAGGTGCTGTAGGCTACATTTCAGAAGAAGGAACTGGCAAAACCATCCCTGAGTATTCCTTGCCCAAGAAAACTCTGAAATTCATGGGGTCACCAAAAGTTGATAGGTGACTTGAAGGTGCGTACACACAAACAAATCCACCTATGCACCAACAAATCCACCTTCATAGCACTTAGTGAATTGACTTTTAATTCCCTTGGGTTAACTTTACCCACTTCTGTACCTGAAGTGACCTGTAAACCTGCCATTTAAATTCCCCCGCAATGCCTCTATGATATCTGCCAATGAAATACTGCAGCTCCAGAAAAGTACAGTGTCAGGACCCCAGAGGTATTGGGGGAGAATGAAAATGCTGCATGCCAACCAAGTTAGGCAAAGTGTTAGGCAAAGGAATGCTCAGAGGATCACAGAGTCTGGCACTGTAGATCAGAAGCAAAGCCACTGTCCCTGTTGAGGGGTTTGGCAGTCAGTAACTTAGTAGTTCCTGTGCCTGGCACCAAGCCTGAGATCATCATTAATGAATAACAGCCCAATCTGGACTGGGTTTACTTAAAAATAATCTCCATCAATTTCAGTGATGTTTACTTATAGCTAATGAACTAGAACTCCAGGAGACTAGGGTTCAAATCTCCACTTAGCCATGGAAACCCACCAGGCAACTGTGGGCAAGTCACATTCTCTCAGCCTCAGAGAAAGGTAATGGGAACCTCCCTCTGGAAAAAAATCATGCCACGAAAACCCCATGATAAGTTTGCTTGAAGGCATGTTAACGGCACAACAACAAGGTTGACTTAGGCTTGCAGAACACAGAGTTGTGCACCAAATAATCTGGTCTCCAAAGTGCCATTGTTATATTGGTTAGAACAGCCCTGAACAAGTCCTATCCCATGTGAAAATAAGTGAAATGCCATGGGTCTGGTTCTGTTAGTAATGAAATGGAAAGATTTGAGATTCTCTGTTTTTTATTGTTAACTATATGGCCTTGTGGCTTTTGCATCAGTAGGCAGTGAATCTGCTCTGGGTTTTAGTCTGAGGCCCTTTCCGCACCTTACCTTCTTCCAGGGCTGGGGTGCGGGGATCATGCTAGCAGCCTCTGGCAAGAGGCTCTCATGTCCAGGGTCCTTCAGCTCCACACAAGCTGCCTGTTCACGTGAGAGACCCGCCTCTTCCTTCCGCAGTGCAGCCTGGGAGTTTCCCAGGCTGTGCTGGGGTAGGAGGCGCAACCGGTGTGGCTCCGGAGGCTCCACATGCCAGGTAACTGTGCGTGGGGCCTGGGAGCAATGTGCAATCATGCACCATTTTCAGCTTCTAGCCGAAAATATATAGGTGCACAACGGGCGCCTGCTGGCCTCTGAAGCATTGTGCAATTGTGAGTGCATTGTGCAGATCGCTCCTCACAATTGTGGGACACTCCAGGCACCCTTTTGCATGGAAAATGCCATGCGAAAATGGCCTGAATTTTAAAGGAGATATCCAATGTGCCTATTTGGAGGATAGGGTTCAACACCTTGGTTACCTTCTTTAAAACTTGGAGAAAAATTCAGAGCATATGCATCAATCCATCAAGTCACTGTTTGTTAGCAGACACAGTCTACTCCTTCTTATTAAATTCCATCTGCTTTAGAATAACCATCAAGGAAACTGGCATCATGATGTCCTATAGAGTGGTTGGTACCCAAATCCTATTGTATTTCTATATTTCTCTTCAAATCTATCACTTTCCTTAGGCATATCACATCAGTGCTTACATGTTGGACATAACAGGTGCAACACCCAGAAATATATGAACATTATAGTTGTGAAAACTGTCTTAATTTGGGATGCATGTGATGTATATCTAGAATATTACATGTCATTCTGTGCTCTATGTATGGCAAAGGACAAAGCAGCCCAGGAATGCATGTTCTACCAAGAGATGAACACAATGGTTCAGTAGAAAGCTATCAATACTACCTTGGTAGTGATAAATGGAGGTCTGTGAAATTATGAGGGAATGCAGGTACAGTAAGTTCCCCATATCCATGGGGGAAATATTCCCAGAATTGCCATGGAGGGTGAAAAATGTGGATAATACCAAACATTATATTTTGACCCCTGGGCTGGGTGGGAAGGGAGGGAGTTCCATCACTCAACTATTCCTACCATCCTGACTGCTTTCCTTCCTTCCCTGTGGGGCTTTGGCACACCCCTTTTCCTGGGTGCCAAATCTGGTAAGCCCAGCTTCTTGGAGCCATATTCCTGTCTCAGCTGAGGAAAGAGTGTCTGTTTCCTTCCTCAGCCAAGAGAGACACATGGCTTTACACAGACAGACTTCTCATGCCTCTCTCAGACAATGAAGGAGTGTCCTCCTTCTCTAGCAGAGAGGCAGAGGAGGAACTGAGCACCCCTCTCAGCCAAGGAGAGAAACGGAGACTCCTTCCTCAGCCAAGACAGATGGGGAGAGCCCAGCTGTAAAGAGCAAGGACTTTGACCAGCGGTGGCAACCATGGACCTGCAACCAGTTGTGGGTGAGTGCAACTATGGATACTCATCTAGCAAATACCAGGGACCTACTTTATTTATGATAAAGAACGAGTAGATTTTCTGGTGGCCTGACCAAAAGGAGAGAAACAAAAATCTCATTAGAAGGAGAAGAAAGATGCACACTTAAAAGACAGAGAAGAATAAAGGCACCCTTGATGCAAACATTAACCCAGTTTTAAAACAGCTGCATCAAGCACTCCAAGAGAGAATGCACAGAACAACAGCTTCAAGCTCATGCAAGCACCTGGGACCCAGAGGAACCAAAACAACCTGGCCAAAAGTGAAAAATTACCAATATACAGATTTCAAAATTGCTGAGGAGGACAAAAGAGGTTCCTTAAACAACCAGAACACTGAGAGGACTTCTGCATCAGACCCAAACTATGGAACAGTGCACATTGTTCTCCTCCCATTTCCTTCCACCCTTCCTTAGGACTGCCCCCCCCTTGATTTGGGTGAAGTAAACTTGTTCTTTGTGTGCCTGTGCATGTGGGTGTATGGGATTTATCTTCCTACTGTCTTGAGCCAAAGCAATCCCTGCTGTGCATTCCCCCCCTTTCTCTCCCTCTCTCTTCCTTCCCATTCCCCTCATCTCTGCATAGCTCTGCTCCTCTCAGAAGATCATGACTTTTCTCTCTTCTTCAGCTCAGATTCCAGCTCTCCAATGAACATTTCCCCTCTTGTCTCTGCAAAACAGCCTGCTGCATCCACCCAATCCTGATCTCTCACCCATTGTAAACCTCTACCCAGACAGCTTTTCCTTCCTCCTTCCCCCTACTGAACTGCTAAATACTTAGAATAAGCTGCACCCTGTTTATTGCTTTCCCCACATATGATCCGTTCCATTGTTGTATAATAAAGTATATTTGTGTCACTTTAATAAAAATATTAGTTGATTCAAATAGGTAGGTCACACACCACTTGAACACAAGGCAAAAAATTCGTACCAGTGAATAGGGGAAAAGTTCTGGTCCAGGGAAATCCATTGCCTAGGTCTGGAGTTTTCATTCATTCATTCATTCATTCATTCATTCATTCATTTATTTATTTCCAAAATTTCATACCAGATAACACTGGCATTTATAAATCAAGGTCAAAAAGGACATTTGTCACCCCAAAGGAGGACATCAATTTTCATCAAACAGTATGGCTGGCATTCTTTTGGCATTTTATGCATGTGTAAGTTCCCCTACAGAAACAATTGGGCATGATTGTCCATGCCAAATAGCTACATTCAATTCAAGGTTATGCAAGAGGAGTTGCAACGTGATGTCATTAGGTATGGATGCACACTGCGCATGGATTCATGCTGAGCACAGATATGCCTTGTGCATTCAGTAACACGTTCAGTTGTGCAATCTTGCCATTCAACACAAAGGTTGTGTAGCACCATTAACGCATAACTCTGCATAAAAAGATTTGCCCTATACAACTGAAATGTAGGATCTCAGTCTGTACGTTAATTTAGATATATACAAGCAAAATCAGAAATTATATTTATAAGTTAAACAGAATTACAATACATCTCACCTAATGAGAAAGACAGTGACCTGATGACCTGCATGTCTGCATTGGTCTGACCAGCGATCTCTCTTACCAGCACACAAGACGGCAATATCCTGCAAAGTGCATGAAAGCCATGGATTTGAATTATTAAACAGAAGACCTATATAGCTATCTTTGAAGTAGAAGAACTAGCGGGAATATTTCTGAACATATATTAGTGAGATAAATCACAACTAACAATCCGATGAGAGCTGCAGGGTGCCAGTAAACTGAAATCCATAAGATATTTGAAACAAATGATCCAGAACCCAGCTCGATAGGAGGAGAGATATTATTCACCACACTATGTTGAAACCAGGGGGAGGGAGTGTTCATTCTACAGAGAAGCCTAAGCTGTTTGGCGCAAAGATTCTCGAAGTCTCTCTCTGACCTGGAGATGGTAATACATTTTGACTCCATGAAAATAACTTTCCTGCATCTTGCAAGACTCATTTATTTATTTAACTTCTGGTCTACCTTTTTCACTGTACAGGATCCAGGGCAACTTCAAGCAATTAAAAACAGGGCAAAAACAGATAAAAGAAAAAAAAAATTTAAAAATTAAAACAACAGTTTTGCAAAAATGCAAAGTTAACGCAATGTAAAACACAATTGAAACATGGCATAAAATAGCATAGCATTAAAAGCCCTATATATCATATAAATTATAATCCAAAAGCTTACCTGAATGAAAAGGTCTTTAAAGGCCTGGTGGGAGGAAGGAAAGGAGAGAAGGCACTGAATGAACCTCCCATTGGAGAGAATTCCACAAGCTGGGAGCAGCCACCAAGAAGGATCTCTACTGGGTCATCAACCTGTGATGGTGGTGGGATGAGAAACCTCCTTTCTCCAAAGAACTTAAAATTTGAGCAGGCTCATACAAGGAAACTGTTGCACTTCTCTCCCACATGTGAAGCTTTCATCCATGTCCTGCTTTAACAAAGTTCAGGAGTCCAGAGTCCACGAGCTGTGGTCAGCAGAAAGAAAAATTTCTACACTGAATTGACATGATGTTGGTAGCAGGTCAAGAATGCCATTGAAAGGACCCAGAAGAGCAGGAGTCAAGTCCTTCAGCACTCCAGGACTCATAAATCCAGAATAAGTATTGCTCTCAACATTGAGCAGGTATTTTTATCTGTCCTTTACAAGCAGAACTGACATTCACATCTCTAGCTGTATTTAATGACAACATCCTTCGGTTGTGCTTTTTCTGAGATCTTGATTACAACCTTGTGCTATATCTGAGGGGAAGAATCTGGGCCAGACGCTTGAGCTTCCATCTTTCCTTAGAACAGCTCGGGGGGGGTCCTTCTTCCTTTTCCCCTTCTTCCTCTGATCCTGAACTGACTTCTGGAACAGAAAAACAGCTTGGCTGGGCTTTGGCTTCTGTTGAGTCTCTTCTGCTAGTAAGTCTGCTACTTCCTGTCCTTCAGAATTGCTCTCAAGGAGGAGGGAAGCATGACAATCCTGTCAAAGAGGCAGTGAATCCACTTCAGGCTTTCTACTGAATTTTAAAGGAGCTGTCCAAAGTGCTGAACCTATGTCCAAATAGGTTAAATAGGAAAACCACCAACTGTCTGATACCCAAAGCATTTCTGAGATATGAAGAGCATACAAATCATCACACAAACTTTATAAGGTGAATAAGTCAAATTTGAAGAATTAAGGAAAAAATATGCAAAAAGACATGGCAAAAAGTTGCATAAATTAGACAAATTATGCCGATAAATATATAACTTTGGAAAATCTGTTCAATAAATTTGGACAAATTTCAGCATGGGGGAAAAAACTCAGAACCCAGGACGAAAAAAGAACAGGAAGAAATTGAACCAAATTGAAACAAACTGAAATTGAATAAAACAGAAACTGAGAGATATTCACATCTCTACTCTGGTCAGACCATTTTGGCTGCAAGTTACAACAAGAACCTCAAACGAGATTGCAGCTGACCCTTCATTATATGCAGAATAACAGATGTTAAGAACATGGTATGCTACACTGTACCAAACCAAGTTATGGCTGAGATCTTATATGAACCTTCAGGAGAATAATATTCCATTGACATACTTATGCAGGAGGTTTGGAAGGAAGCAGTCTCAGCACCACCACCCAAACAGCCTATCTGTCAATGGACAAATGACCTTCCAGTGACCATTTATGCTGAGCTAGAGGTACATATATGTGCCATTCAAAACATCTTGCACAAGAAGTTATTGGATGCTGCCTTTTGCAACATCCAAGAAGTTTAACCCCTGGTTACAGTAGCATAAGTCTACAGGAAAATTCCAGCCAAAGTGCCCCCTTCTAGAACACTGGCTGTTGGAACATGGAGATAGAATTTAGCAGAAAGGGCATATGACATGATGCACATGGTAATCATAAAACTATAATAATCTGTCTGTCCCTAATAAGGCATCATAGCAGCCCCTGGGAGGGAGACAAGTAATGCACACATCTAATCTTCATTGCATTCATGAAGACTCTCAGAAATCCATCCTCAATTTTAATCTCAACTTTAGAGGAGTTATCCAAAGTGCTGAAACTATTTAGGGATAGATTTCAGCACCGTAGGTGTTTCCTTTATAGTTCAGACTAAAATCGAGAGTGGATTCTCAGAAGCCACCAGCTATCACTGCTAACAGCATACCTAGAGGACTTTCTCACGTGATCATGAACCCTGGAAAAGCAGTGTTTCTGATCACCCAAGAAAGATCAAGCAGCCCTGCCTAAGATGGAAGAGGCACTCTGTTCAGGAATGAAGCAACCAAGGACGTTCAATACTGTTCCCTCACTCTATTTCTCATGTTCAATTCAACTTTTTTGGGTAGCTGGTGTGCAATTTGCTGCACATACAACTGATTTTACTTACTGGAACCTCCAGAATGGGAATGTAGGCTTTACTCAGTGGCAGTAAAAGGTCTCACTAGGTGTTCTTTAAAACCTCCATGTACAGAGGCAGTTTGGCACTAGAGGTAAGTAAGTCCCATTTGTGAGTTAACAGAGAGTGGAGCAACTGTAAACTGTAAACTAGGCTTGATGAACCTTGGTCTGATTCGGATGAGCAGTTCTTATGTTTTTAAAACCATCTTTTCTAATCTCCTAGTTCTCTTTCTAATGTGAGGATTAAATAGTGTATTAAAGCAAAATCCATTTTATTATCTCATTCCATTTTGGCTGGCTTGGTCGCTACAAGATGAATGGAGGTTAAATAGCACTAAAACCTTCCTGTCCATTAAAGAAAAAAAAAACCTGACATCCTCTGAAACACAAAATAGAACTATTACAGTATTGATCTGGGATGCAACTAAAACCCTTTGAAAGCATGCCTGGAAAAACAAGGAGAACAAGAGTCCTGCATTCCTTTACCTGGGTGTAAGCCCCGTAGAATTCAGTGAGATGTACTTCTGAGTAGCCCTGCATTGGATTCTGCCCCAAGGAGAAGCAGCTCGTGCCTCAAAACCTGAAGCACGGCATGTTGATATATTATTCACCTGAAGAATGTTTATGTCTTGGTTCAAAATAGGGTTGTTTGTGCTTTATGCTGATTTTTTTTGTACAGGTGATTGGAAGGTCTTTGAGCGCTGAGATCAAAAGACTGCTCTTTGCTCAGATAAGAAATATGCAGCAGGCAGGTTTTTTCTCCAAGTAGCGTGCTGTCAAGAAAAACATTTTTTTTTATTTTAGTAATCCCAGATCTATTTCCCTAGATCCTTCAGATCTCAGAGGAGCTAGAAAATGTAGGTCATCTCCATCAGCCAGTTAGTAGGTCATTGTTTTTGATCAGGAGGAAAAAACTGATAAGAACAGCTGTCAGATATTGTCTTATCACTCTGGCAAAACCAGCAGAACTGCAATGGCAATTTGCAGCCACTTGAAAGAAGGTGGCTTGTTCTGTACTAAGTTGTGTTTCCCTCCTTGCAGATGTAGAACAGCTGTGGAAAAAGCAAGAAGAACAGCCTGGGTAGGGTGGGGGCCTTTCCCATGAGCCTTGTGATGTGGCATTCAGTGGTGCAGTCATAAATCTGGAAGTGCATCCCCGCCCATGATAGTGACACCCACAAGAAGCATCCAAAAATGCAAGTTGTCGATTCATGTTGATTCCCCCCCCCGCCCCCAAAAAAACATTTCTAGCAGTTTGTGCCTTCCTTACAAGCAGGTCTTTCATAAATCTAATCAGTCTTCATTGCTCACTCAATGGGAAACCTTCCCAAAATACTTTGGATTGCAGGTGTGATCTGCTGTTAGTTGTTGTCAAGTCAACATTGGCTTATGGTAAGTTTATAAACAAGAGGTCTCCAAGAGCCCTGGCAATGCCTACTCAGGTTGTGCAAACTCCAGGCAGCTGTGGCTTCCTTGGTTGAAACAATCCACCTCTAATGTGGCCTTTTTCTTTTCCTAATGCCTCTCACTTCACTAAGCTCACTTTTTTCAGTGAGTCACGTTGTCTCATGATATGTCTAAAGCATGACAATCTCAGTTTAGTCATCTTGGCTTCTGGTGAGAGTTAGGCCTGGTTTGCTCTCAGACTCATTTGTCTTCTTAGAACTCTTCTCCAGCAGCAGACTTCAAAAGTGTTGATTTTCTTCTTGTCAGCTTTCTTCACTGTCCAGCTTTCACAACCATGAATGGAGCTTGGAAACAGTCCATGACATTACATTGTTGCATGGAAGAAACAAAGGAGTCAGGGAGTGTCAGGTTGTGATGCTTCCCTATCATAGTATTGTATGGGAACATGTAGAAGGAGCCTAGTTTCATATATATGTTTATGTTCCATATCATATATCCTGCTGGATGCTACTGCCATGTATGCTTGCTGTCATGTATAAGAGTCTACCTGCAAATTACCTCTATGTATTGAATGGCTATAATATAACCAGACAAATGGGAGGGACTGGAGAGTAAAAGTGGGAAATAAAGTGTGTTATAAGAATGAAGTGTTGCTGATGTAACTAAGAGGATTATGAGTGCAAGTCAACAACTGTTCAAGGTCAAGAAAGTGTGGGAAAAGCAACAGCCTGGGCAACAGAGCAATGCTTTACTAAGCAATGAAAGCTTAGCATGCATGAATTTGCAAGGACTACCTATAAGCGAATGGAAGAATGCTGTACAATTCAGTTCTGGCAACTTCTTTGGAAGTGTGCAGTTGGTACACATGAATTTCTATTGAATAAACTACTGTTAATTTCACAGTGTGTTTTTTTGGAACAAAGATTATTCTGTACATGACAGGGTGGCGGCAAATAATATCACCATCCTGTTACCCTGTATGTTGGGGGTCCCAGGAGGGGCACCCAAATAACCAAATAAAAGCACAAGTTTGGGGAAATTAAGCTCGAGTACTCTCTTAAGCTAACAAGAGGCAGGATAGCTTTAGCTGAGATCTTTAACCCTATGTATACAGCATCAGGTCAGAGAGCGGCTAGACAAGGTTTTAAAAGTAACAAATAATATTTTATTAAGAACAAGCAACACAGAAGACACGACAAATACTAACTAACTTAGAAATGGAAATGGAGAGTTTCAAGGGAGCGGGTAATACGACACCTGGTAATACGACATTAACCCAATGTCTACGGCTTCAGGTCAGAGAGCAGGCAAGCATGTTTAAAAGTAACAAAAATAACAGTTTTATTGAAAGATAAACAGCAGATAAAACAGAATTGGACTGCTTAGGGATGGGTAATACGACACCTTATCTCGTAGTCCTGGAGAGAAAGATGGGGTTCCGGGAGAGAAAGCTCAGCATGGTTCGCTAAGAGGAGTTTCCTTAGACAACCGGCAGCAAGGCGGAATGGAAGTCCAAAGTAGTCCGAGGTGGTCCCAAGAGTGGGGACTTTTTATAGGGTGGAGTGTGCCTACAGGCTATGCTATGCTCGGTAAGAACAAAGGAAATTTGGAGCTGGACAAAGGATTTGGAAAAGGTCAGGTTTTGCATGATTAGCTTAGCACTTAACGACAATAGTGTGGCCAGTACGCTGATGGCCCGACATAAAGGAATAGCTCGGCTCTTGGCTGTGTGACTTTGTGTGGATATGCGCCGAGCAACACCGGTTTGCAGGGAGGTTTTTCCCTAAAGCAACGGAGAGGCTTAAAGTTGCCTGCCTGAAAAGAAGTTTGGAATGTACAACCATTAACGGTCGCGCCCTTACGTGCTTGTCCGGTGGACCTCTGCAAACACGTGGAGTAGGGTGGCAGAGAAAGGTCAAGCAAAGGCCAAATTATTTGATATCAAAAGGATATCTAGTGCTCTCACCCGACATATCATAACTGGAGTAACAATCCCTACTAATCAAAAGGTCCTGGGACATTCACCCGGTATGTACCAGCTCCACTACATCACTGGTACCATTTCAATCAGGGCCAGATGTTAGCACCTAAGAGGACCTATGTTCCCAGATTCTAGGATTGCTGGTCTTAGCATTCCTCTTTTAGACTATTAGTTCTTGTTCACCTGCCCATTGAGTGAGCAAGCAGAGAGAAAGAGGGTGAGCAGAAGATAACCTGGAAGTAACACATTCCACCCTGTGGGTTTCTTAGCATTGTATAAGCAAAGGAACATTGTATAAGCAATATAAGGACTAGGTGCAACATTAGAAGATAAAAGTAACATCATCTGTTGTCGTGAGCCTTTGAGTCATTTCCAACTTCAGGTGATTTCCAACTTCAGGTGATTTCCTTGGTAATATTTGTTCAGAGGGGGTTTGCCCTTGCCTTCCTCTGAGGTTGAGAGAATGTGACTTGCCCAAGGTTACCAAGTGGGTTTCCGTGGCTTAGCAGAGATTCAAACCCTGGTCTTCAAAGTCATAGATCAATCCTTCAACCACTACACCACACTAGCACATAACATCATCTAGTTCCTTTTGAAGGACATGTTTGTGCATTGGCAAAAATATTTTATGTTTTGTGCCATTTTCTTGACAATCCTAAGGCTTTTTCCTCTCAACATAAATGGATAACAAAAAGAGGTGAAAAAGTAATAAGTAATACAACAAGTTACTTTTAAAAATATTATATTGAGTTCAGATGGATGAGAATTTCATTTCAGCTCATTTTTCATCATAATCTGCCATAGTATGAAAAATACTAATATGGAAGAAAGTGAAACTGAAAGATTAGTTTGCCATCTAAGGAAGGGCAAAAGCTTTATTTCAGTTAATTTTGGAATGGCATTTGCCGAAGACCACAAAATTTGAATGAATGAGAAAAGGAAATTAACAGATTCATCCACCCTTAGTATAAACAGCAACAATAACAAAGAGCAGGAATGCTTTATATAAGTAACGTTCAGTGAAAAGGGAATAGTAACCTCTGTTCAACTCATGGACATTTCTATCACTAGGAAGAGTGAGACAATAATGAGAGGCAGAAGATTGGGAGCAGCTCTTGCTTTTTCTTTCCCTGTAGGTCCATTGAACTATTTTACTGTCCTCAGATGCAGTGCAGGGTAGTTGTTTGTCACAGATATTGAAGTAAGATTCAGACACCAGTCCAGTCACACGGGGTGAGACATCAACCTGTCCTTTTCTCCAGATGCAAAAATGTCTTGAAAGTATGTCTTATTGTCAGCAGAAGCTGGTGGCTTCCATGTTAGGGGATGGATAAATGTACTCTGGATTTAGCTTGAACTTCAAAGAAGTTATCTAAAGAATTGAATCCTAACCCCCAAAGAGGTTGATAACATTGGATAATGACTTTAAAATTCAGACTGAAATTTGGAGTAGATTCTCTGCCCCCACTTACACAGAAACCAACAACCACTGCATCTTTCTTAGAAGTGGTGTGGATTAGGCCCCCAGTGGTAAGTAAATTGGAATAGTCATAGTGACTCAAAAGAACAGGCAGACCAAAGGTCTTTCTGGTTTGACATTCTGTTCACACAGTGACCAGCCAGTTGCCTGTGGGATGCCTATGGGCAGTACATGAATTTGTCTCCTTCCTCCATTTCATTTTCTGTTGGGGAATGTTTTATATATAGTAGTTGTTACCCTGTATGTTGGGGGTCCTGGGAGGGGGTGCCCAAATAACCAAATAAAAACACAAGTTGGGGAAATTTAGCTTGAGCACTCTCTTGGCTAGACGAGAGGCAGGGTAACTTTAGCAACGATCTTTTAACTTCAGGTCAGAGAGCAGGCAAGCAAATTTAAAAGTAACAAAAATAACAGTTTTATTGAAAGATAAACAGCAGATAAAACAACACACACACACACTAGCTAACTTCGAAGCAGAATTGGAGAGCTTAGGGATGGGTAATACGACACCTTATCTTGTAGTCCTGGAGAGAAAGATGGGGCTCCGGGGAAGAAATCTCAGCATGGCTGGCTGAGGGGAGCTCCTTAGACAGACCGGCAGCAAGGCTAGATGGAAGTCCAGGGTGATCCAAAGTACTCCGAGGAGGACTTGGAAAAGGGGACCTTTTATAGGATGGAGTTTACCTACAGACTATGTCATGCTCAGTGAGAACAAAGGGAGTTTGGAGCTGGACAAAGGATTTGGAAAAGGTCAAGTTTAGCATGAGTGGTTTAGCTCTTGATGACAATAGCGTGGCCGGTACTTTGATGGCCCAACATAAAGGAATGGCTTGGCTCTTGGCTGCAAGCTTTGTGTAACTCCGAGCCGAGCAGAGCTGGTTTGCAGGGAGGTTTTTCCCTGAAGCAACGGAGAGGCTTAAGTTGCTAGCCTGAATGGGGTTTTGGAATGTACAGTCATTAACGGTCGCACCCGTACGTGCTTGTCCAGAAGACCTCTGCAAACACGTGGAGTGAGATGGCAAAGAAAGGTCCAGCAAGGCCAAATTATTTGATATCAAAAGGATATCTAGTGCTCTCACCAGACATATCATAACCGTGATAACATAGTATATGTCACCAGCGAAGTAATTAGTATTCACAAGCAGAAGATAAGCAACAACCAGTCCCACACTACCATATCACACTCAGGGACTAGCAGAGAAATAAAATAGGTTTATTTTTCTTTGTTTTTTTTAAAAAAAAGGAAGTAGATTTGCTTACAAATACTAGGAGTTTTGTAACATCTCACATTGAGAGGCTCTGAACATAGAATCATAGAATTGTAGAGTTGGGAGAGACTACAAGGGCCATCGAGTTCAACCTCTTATCATGCAGGAATATGCCATCAAAGCATTTCCAACAGATGTCTATCCAACCCATATTTAAAAACCTCCAAAGAAGGAGAATCCACCAGACTCCCAGGCAGTGTATTTCACTGTCAAATGGTTCTTGCCATCAGAACTTCTTTCTAATGTTTAAATGGAATCTCTTTGGCTGAAGTTGGAAGCCATTGCTCTATGCCTTAGTAGTCCCTTAAGCAGCAGAAAACAAGCTCTCTTATCTTCCACATGACATCTCTTCAAAAATTTAAACACAGCTATCACGTCTCCTCTTAACCTTCTCTTCTCCAGGCTAAACGTACACAGCTCCTTAAGCCTCTCTATAAGGCATGGTTTCCAGGCCTTCTATTATTTTGGTTGCCCTCCTCTGGACATGTTCCAGCTTGCCAATATCCTCTTGAACTGTGGTGCCCAGAATTGGACACAGTATTCCAAGTGAGGTCTGAATAGAGTGGTACTATCACTTCTCTTGACCTACAGACTATATTCTTATACCCGTAGCATGTGCTCTTCTAAGATGGAACAGAGAGAAAACAGCAGACTATAAACTGGAAGTTGAACAAACTTAGTTTAACTGCAGAGTAAGAGATGCAGGATGAGAGAGGGCTTAGAAAGTGTGGCTAAGACCAATACACAGGATGTGACATTAATGCATGCTGTGTCTAAACTCTCAGACAGACATGGAAGGTAACAACTTCCAAGAAGCTGATATTCAGAGGCATACTGTCTCTGACACTGGATATGACATGTTGCCATACTGTTACCTACTTGACTGCCCAGAGTTTAACCATACAGGTTGGTAACCATCCCTACATCTTGCAGCAGTAAATCCTGCAATTTAACATACAATCTGTGAAGAAATATTTTATTGATCTGTCCCAATCTCTCATCACTCAACTTCAGCAGATGCCCCCAGGTGCTAGCATTACAAAAGAGGGAGAAAAGCTGTTAAACTTCTTGCCCAAAGCCCCCGTCTTCAAAATGGTGACTGGGGCTGACACAAATATATTACAGCCTGCTTTATGTGACTTTACATTCCTTTGCAACATGCCACATGGGAAGTGTGAGATCATATAAGAAAAGCTTCTCTATGGAGGACAGAACTATGAATGATCTAGGAAGAGTGGCAAATCCCCTTCCTCTCTCCCCATAGTACAATTCGTGATGAGCCAAAGAAACCATCTAGCCATGGGATCTGGATTGTCAAAGCAAAGAACTTCTTCACACACTGCATCATTTAACATGTGCCTAATTGACATGCACAATTAATATGTGTGATTAACAAAGATGGTGCCTGACTAGGAAATCCACATGTGTAATTAATATAGAAATTAAGTACTGAAAGATGAGGCAAGGTTGGCCCCTATTTCAAATGGCTTTTTAAATGCATTAGAGAAATTCACAGAGGATTTCGTACAATTTTGCCCAGCAAACAGTATAACACCTAAATGGACCTTTCCTTATGCTTAAGAATATCGGCAAGATTTCTAGGCAAACAAAGGGAAATGTTCCATGCTGTGTCCTTGCAAGAGCATTCAGCTGCTAGAAACAGATAACTAGAATATTTTAACTTTAGTTGGAACCAGGAAAGAAAAGTTTAGGCTTTGTATATATTCAAATGTATTTCTAACTCAAACCACAGTGCCTATCACATCACATTGTTATACAGGGCTATTCCATCTGAAAACCACTTCAGCCATGTTCAGGATGACAGCTGATTGTTGATGCTGTGGGTCACATATCCTCCCCACATTTATACTTTAACAGCATGGTTTCCACATTTCTTTTTTCATTCTGCACTGATGCCTATACTGCTACCCTGTTTGAATCATAGAATCATTGAATCATAGAATCATAGAGTTGGAAGAGACCCCAGGAGCCATCGAGTCCAACCCCCTGCTATACAGGAACACCCATCAAAGCACTCCCAACAGATGGCCATCCAGCCTCTGCTTAAAAACCTCCAAAGAAGGAGACTCCACCACACTCAGAGGCAGCATATTCCATTGCCGGACAGCTCTTTGCCGCACCTCATGCTTCATGATTCGTTAACCTTCAATTTAAAATAACAACAACAGCAACAGCAACAACAACAACAATACTGCTGTAATAACACAACTGTGGCACAATGTCATTGCAGCCTGCCCATCACTGCCCAGATCTTCCATTGTGAGCAGTGAGCCGAGAACTTGAAACAGCTGACCAACGTGATGAGCACCTTTGTTTTCACAGGAAAAAGTGCATCAAAAATGACAGGGGTGGCATTACCCCAAAACATGGCTGCTGCAAAGGCCATCCCATGATTCCAGTACCTCCTTGCGAAGGGAAAGTGGAAGTAATTAGCTCAAAATCAGGAGGCTAACGAGAAGGGGCAACTTAGCGAGATCTTGCTACTGATGTTTATGGGCTCACACAGGAAAAGAACCATCTAGAGATTCAAAACTAAGCTAAAAATGTGTTTTATTGAGGAGAATTCACTCATGCATGCAAACAAAATACACATAATCACACATTCACACAAGAGCTAACTGAAGGAAAAAAGGAGGAAAAAGTTATGTATAGGGAGGTTGAGGGGTTTTGGGTTTATAATTACCAGTCCAGAAGGATAGTAAAGAAGTTGAAATGAGACTTCTGTGTAAAGGCAGGCCAGATCAGGATTCAGAGCGAGATGGTGGGGTCCAACATTTCATCTGACTGCATCTGACTTCTCAGAACCAAGGGTTTATATACTCTGTTTTCCTCTCTGAAGGGATGTGAGTTGATTGCTCTCCCAGCCTAGTGGACAATGGGAGTTGCAACACAGACAATGGGGTCTGGAGTGGACTGATTGTTTCAATGTCTTGGTGAAGTGGAGGTTTCTGGGCCAGGCTCGGTAAGAAATGCACACAGCAGGGGTCCTGGCCTCTACACTTGGACACCTTATTGTTGAGGCTGGCAGTTGATAGGGTTGGCTCAGAGTTATTAAGTCAAGCTTTCTTGGCTAATTTCAGTGAACTTTTAACTTGACCATGATGGGGTCATCTCTGACCTACTCCCAGCCAGTGTCCCTTTCTTCTGCATGGCCTTCCTAGCCATAAGTATAATTTATATTTTATGCCCATTAATATAGTTTGCCAATTAGACTATATCAAAATGTGGAGGTGTATGGTCTGGTAACGGTGGTGCGGTTCACCATGCCATTCCGATCATTTTTTTATAAGCAGCTTTACTGAACCACATGTTTTCAATATATGAAACAACATATGAAGATACACAAAAACAAACACCAAACTAAATGAAAAATGACACACAAAATAAACACTACACTACTGATGAAAACTAACCAAACTAGACTAAACTACATAACTAAAAAGAGGACTTAATACAAATGACTTCAGACTCACCAGTTGCTGGCTAGGAGACAGTCCGCCTCATTTGTGGGTTTGATTTTCACAGATTTGATTATCTGCACATTTCTCCAAACCCTGCCCCTCCATCTCAGAAGCTTCTTTTTTTGGCGGAACCTTTCCCTCTCGGTGGCTCTGGTCAGGCTGCACAGCTCTTTACCAACCCGCCCCTGGCCCTCTTCCTCCTCCACCAGCCATTGTCTGGCCAGAAGGACAGTTTGCAGCCCAATTTCTCAGCACAACAAACCCCTTCCTGATGCCTCCCCACGCCCAAGGAAAGAGATGGGAGAGAGAGACGATGTATAGAGCTACCATGCTGACCAACCCCCTTTCCTTCTTCTTTCCCTGCTTTGGTTTGGATCCTGGATATCCATTCTCCCCACCACAGACACACACATAATAATGTTGATATTTGTGGTTTTTTCCACTTTTATGGGGACCCTGCATCCCTAACCCTAGGAAATATGGAGGGCTGACTGTATATAAAATATACTTCTAATTTATAATTCTCTAAACTGTATCTTATTATACTATAAACTATACTTTTTATACTGCCACACATATCTGCCAGTTAATAAATACCATTAATCTATTAGTTTTCAAAACCAAGAGTTGATTTTTTTGCCCAATGGGCTCTTAAATATACAACCAACTTATCCCAATCTTTCTTAAAATTACAAAGTGCATCATTTGGTCACCATGGCCATTTCCACACTAGGCTGTTATAGCGCGATGATTCCACTTTCAACATCCTATGGAATCCTAGGGTTTGCAGTTTCAGGAGGGGACAAACCCCAGGATTCCATAGGATGTTGAAAGTGGAATCATCGTGCTATAACAGCCTAGTGCAGAAATGGCCAATAAGTTGAGAGGTGGCTTGAAGTCACACGTACACATACACATGGGAACGGTAGTCTAGCACATCAGGAGGTCAACAACTTGCTGATCTAGTGCATTATATTTTAATCTCCCTTCTGCACATAGACCCTCAAAAGAAACAAAAATGAATGGTAAAAGATGCCAGTTTTGGTTTCATCCAAATTCAAATTCTTTAAATCTTTCCATCCCATCTCTGAAGTAATGTGTGCATTTTTGTAATATTTTATTTAAAACACACACATCTGTTTTCGCAGCCCTAGCTGACTGCTGTAGGCATGGCATATAGTTTTGCTTGTTCATCATTCAGTCTCTTTACCCAATCAGATAGCTCACCTCTACAAGCCAGGAAGGGAGCTAGCACACACATAGTGGACTTCACATCCCAAAGATTCTCTCCACATCCTCAAGCTAAATGCACTGAAAGGCTGTACACACTGAAAGGTCAACAGGGAGAAATGTAAGGTACTATATTTAAGCAGGAAAAATGAAATGCACAAATATTTGATCGGTGACATCTGGCTTGACAGCAGTAGCTAAACACAAGCTAAATGTGAGTCAACAGTGTGATGTAGCAGCCAAAAACCCCTGTGCAATTCTAGGTTGCATCAACAGGAGTATATTGTCCTGACTCACATTCTTCTGAGTCCCAATGTTCCCACAAACTTCTGAGCCAGATTTCACGTCTAACACTGTCTCTATTACTGGATGCCCCAGTTCAAGAAGGATATTGACAACTATAATGTGACAAGAGCCAACACAGTGTAGTTTTTTCAATTTTGGATTAGGACTCCAGGAGACCAGGCCTCACATCCCCACTTGGCCATGGAAACCCACTAGGTAGCCTTGAGCAAACTGCATTCTCCCAAGCTCAGAGGAAGGAGATGGCAAACCCTCTATGGGCATATCTTTCCAAGAAAACCCCATGATAAGGTCCTATGGTGGCCTTAGGGTCACCATAAGTCAGAAATGACTTGAAGGCACACAACAACAGATGGTGGTAGAAAACCAGCAGGCTTGGTTCACCACAGGGTCACCCTAAGCCCAAAACAACTTGAAGGCAATGTGTCCAGAAGGAAACCAAGATGGTTAAAAGGTCTAGAAACCAAAAAGCTATGCAGAACAGGTTATGGAGTTGGGTAGATTAAACCTAAAGAAGAAAAGATGAAAGGTGACACAATAGCTGTCTTTAAGTATCTGAAGGGCTTTCAAGTAGAAGATGAAGCAAGCTTGTTTACTGTTGTTCCAGAAACTAATGGATTCAAATTGCAAGAAAACAGATTCTATTTAATCCTTAGGAAGAACTTTTTAAAAGTAAGAGCTGTTTGATAATGCAATAGAGTGCCTCAGAACTTATGGACTCTTCTTCACTGGAGGTCTTCAGGCACACTTTGGATGGCCACATCTTAGGCCCTTTCCACACCTTCCTTTTTTTTTGGTGCTGGGATGCAAGGATCGCACGAGCAGCCTCCAGTGAGAGGCTTTTGTGTCCCCACTGCTTCAGCTCCACACGAGCTGCCTGCTCCTAAGCAGGTAGCGAGAGAGCCCCACCTCTTCCTTCCACAGCACAGCTTGGGACTTTCCCAGGCTGTGCTGGGGCAGGAAGCATGACCGCCGTGGCTCCAGGGGCTCCGCACACACGGCAGGGCGCAGGGCCCTGGAGCAATGTGCAATCATGCACCATTTTTGGCTGAAAGCCAAAAATGAAAAAGTGCACTAGCGGTGCCTGCCCTACCCTCGAGCGTCGCACGATTTTGAGTGTGTCATGCAGATCACTCCTCACAATCACGCAATGCTCCAGGCACCCTTTCATATGGCAAATGCCATGCAAAAAGGGCCTTAGAAGTACTTTAGCTGACTTCTGAGACAGCTGGACAGGGTGTTGGATGAGATGGTCCTTACAATTCCTTCCAACTAAGAGTTTGTTATTCTTTTATTTTGAGACAAGCAGGGGCCAAAATTATATCAGCCATAATTTTATTAGCTATGGTATGCAAGTCAGAGCATATCAGAGCAACTCTATGTGCAAAATTCAGCAAGCCATTGACTGGTCTACATTCTCCTCTCATGGACCACAGTGTACTACTCCCTTGATCACTCAAAACAGGCCTGCTGGATGACTGAGCAGATGCAATGCAGACTTCTTCTTTTTTTAATGGACTTTCTTGCTGCCACTATGGAGATTTTTCTATGATTCCTAGCCTGTGTTCAGTTAGAGATCATTCCAAGTTTAAAACAACAGGAACTTATTTTCACACTTGGTGATTTATGCCCTATAGCAAAAAAATATTGGAAAAGGATCCACAACTGTATTACTAAGCTACTGGATGTGAAATTCGAGATGACTCCGGAAACATGTTTATTAAATATGGTTAAAGAAAATAACCAACTGAAGACAAAAAAGAAAATAGTATTAAATTTAATAACAGCAGCAAGACTGATTTACGCAAAGCATTGGAAGGAAGGAATAGAACCCTCCCAAGAAGAATGGAAAATAAACGTGATGGACATCATTGAAATGGAAAAATTGTCCAGCATGATGAAAGGTAATTCAATTCAACAATTCGAAAGACAATGGAAAGGAATTATTACATGGGTGAAGGAGAAGTGAGAGGAAGGTAAAGAATGGAAGAAAGGAGTGAAAGAGTAACAGTTATATGAAGGAAGGAATATAGATTGAGAGGGGAAAAAAGAAGGTAGAATAAAATAACAAAAAGTGATTTCACAAGAAGGAGGTTTAGAACAAGAAAAAAAGAGATTGGAGGAGAAAATACAGAATAAGGAAAGGAAGATGGGGGGGATGGGGAAGTAAAAATAAAAAGAGAAGGGAAGGGGGAGGGAAAATTGTTGGGAAAAAACATGGTTAATATAAAATGTGTTGTTAAAGATGGGGGTTGGATAGGGAGGGAGGGAGAAAGAGGGACTGATTAAATGAAATATTAAGGAATATTCAATAACGTGCAGAAAGTATTGAAAATTAATTGAAAACTTATGCAAGAAGGATGTATAATATGAAATAAGGCAAATGATATGTGACGTATATAAATTTTCAGTCTTTAATAAAAATAATAATAATAATATAAAAAAAGAAAGAAATCATTCCAGGTTTTCTGCCACACTCTCTCTGATTGCCATCTCATTTGCTTTCATCACAAGTAACTCTCTAACAGACCATGGGATTAGTTCGGCTTCACTCCATGGGAAATCAATTGTTAATAAATCTATGTTTTAGTGTATTTTAATTATGATTTTTAGTTCTATATCCTGAACCCTGCCTCCAGCCTTGGGGAGAGGTGGGTAACAAATAAATTACTACTGCTACTACTACTATTATTATTATTATTATTATTATTATTATTATTATTATTATTATTATTATTAACTGTTGCTATTGTCCTGGTTTTTTCCCTAACAACAGATAGATTAGAGTTTCAAATGAGTTGCCTGCTGCACTAGATTACTTTAATCAACTCCCTGCTTTGTCATAAGCGTTGCATTCCACTGACTCTAAACCACACTACGTGGTAATTGATTATGACAACAGCACTACAGAGAGTTTTTCCAGTCATGACCACCATCATCACATCTAACACAAGCAAACCCAAGTCCAGAATAGGTCCTGCAATGGAGTGGAGCCAGACACCACTCTGTACAGGCCCATAGTTCTCCTACAAGACATGAAGGCAATCTCAGCATGGATGTGGAAGTCCCTCAGGAGTACTAGCCAAGGGAACTCCAAGACCATGAAGAAACCATTTGTCTCTCTCAGAGAGAAGGGAGACTGTTGAGCAGTTGGGTAATCCCTGTTCTGTCCCAGCCAGCCATCTTCAAATATATACACTCCACTCAAACCCAGCAAACTGTGGGATAGGCATGTTTAGAGTCCTGGAGCTCTTCCAAAAATTAATGCAGGCTCATTAGATGCTTAGAGAGTGTAGGCTTTATTGTTGTGTGGTTCTTTCTCTGGCCAAGGCCATCGGCCAACTATTCATGCATACTCAGACCCCAACAGAAAACCTGGGGCCTTTCCACACTACACTGTTATAGTGCTATTATTCCACTTTCAATATCCTGTGGAATCCTAGGGTTTGCAGTTTAAGGAGGGGCATTTAGAATTCTCAGCCGGAGAGTTCTTTGGGCTCACTAAACTACAAACCCCAGAATTCCACAGGAGGTTGAAAGTGGAATAATAGCACTGTAACAGTGTAGTGCAGAAAGGTCCCTGGAGTAAATTACCTACCTTAGACCAGGGCATTCTAACAAATCCAGTCTGGATCACAGAATCAATCTGTCATTAACATTGCATTCTTACTTTTCCATTTGATGAGAGAGAGAAAGAGAGACAGAGATGATAGATAGATAGATAGATAGATAGATAGATAGATAGATAGATAGATAGATAGAATTAAATTGTAAACATAGAACATTTAACAGTAAACTCAGAACATTTGAACAACCAACAGATATAAGATATAACAGGACTTATGTAGGAAACAAAAACATATCAATAGAACATATGAACAAGCATTCTCTCCCCATAAGAAACCACTGCAACTCTGTCTCCAGGCTCTCCAGGTCTTGCTGCGTAGAGACCTCTGGTAGGGAAAGTCGAGGCAGCATCCTTGTGGAAACTCAGAACTGGCTATATAACATACAGAGACTCAGGCCATTTCCGCACTAGCTTGTTATAGCACTATGATTCCACTTGCAACATCCTATGGAATCCTGGGGTTTGCAGTTTCAGGAGGGGCCAGCTGGCCCCTCCAGAAACTGCAAACCCCAAGATTCCATAGGATGTTGCAAATGGAATCATAGCGCTATAACAAGCTAGTGCAGAAATGGCCTCAGAGTGGCATAGTGGTTTCAGCTTTGGACTACAACTCTGGAGACCGGGATTGAAATCTGTGCTTGGCCATGGGAACACACTGGGTGGCCATAGACAAGTCACACTCTCTCAGCCTCAGAGGGAGACAAAGACAAACCCCCTTCTGAACAAATCTTGCCATGAAAACCCTGTGATAGGGATGCCTTAGGGTCACTGTAAGTCAGAAATGACTTGAAGACACACAACAACAGCAACAACACAACATACAACGGTCACTCTGTTCCCCTTGACAGAAAGGAAGATCCAGAAGGGAGAGCTAGATAAAATGGCTGTAGTCTGCTGCTGAGACCTGGAGATTTGATTTCAACGTCCATTCGTTCCTTTTGTTTCCCTGTACTGCATTCCTACACTGGTTTGAAATGTTCAGTTTTGTTTTATTCTGTGCATGTGTTCCAGTGTGTGCATTGGTCATGGCCCTCAGCTGGAGTCTGGAATGACAGGATATACCAATGAATAATAAAAGGGCGGATCAACATGGAGTGGGAAGTTAGTGTTGACTGTGATTTTTTTCTCTAGCAACTCCCAGTGCTTACAGCTAAAAGCAGAAATGCTCCATTCTCCTTTCCTTGCAGTGGCAGCTGACAGTTCCACTTAATGATTGGTCTCATTCAAGACTCACCTGCATATAAGCTGCTCAGGGCCCTTGTGGTCACTATAGTCACTGGGAGGCCTCTAGCGACTGACGTGATGTCTAATATGATAAAAAGAAGAAAAAAATATGAGCGGATAGCAGAGTAAAAGGGCTCTGTTGCACTTGATTCTCCCTCTGACAGAAAGAAAAAAAACTGGATGGTGGCATTTTCAAATGCATTTCGAGCAGGGAGAAAATCTATTATCCCTGTGCATGTACAGGCTTTAGCTGACTTTTTGGAGACTTCTGGCGGCGTGTCTGTGAATACTGGTACATACCTCCTTGATATCAGAATTGTAGATATGCTGCTTAATTTCCAATTTTAACCTCCTTCCCTGCCATTTTCATCTTTTCTTAGTGGCATATTTAAGTAACTGCTCAAGGACAAATATTAAATATGAATATCTCTCTCTCCCTCTCACCAACGTTGACAGTACAGCTTATGGTTAGTTCTGCTGTTAGACTCTTTGTGACAGTGCCTGAATATGAATGAGATGGTTAAGGATGCTAAAACCCAACAGAAAGTACACTGAGGTCCAAGATGGGAAATGAAGAAAGCAAGCCAGTGCCATGGTATTATACATTTACTACTTGTCTACACTTTGGCCAAGGTAAAGTCCTCTTCTCCTCCTTCTCAAGTCATTCTCAGAAAGTGAAAATGGAGGAACAGTTCAGCAATTTTTAGGCAACCAGAGGTAAAAAAGTTGGAGGTGGAATCTCCTGGTCTATTTTCTATTCCTGCACAGCAGGGGGTTGGACTGGATGACCCTTGCAGTCACTTTCAATTCTATAATTCCATCAGTCTATGGCCATTTCTGCATTACACTGTTATAGTGCTATTATTCCACTTTCAACATCCTGTGGAATTCTGGGGTTTGTAGTTTACTGAGTCCAAAGAGCTCTCTAGCTGAGAATTCTATGGAACCCCTCAAAGGCCCCTCCCTAAACTGCAAACCCTAGGATTCCATAGGATGTTGAAAGTGGAATAATAGCACTATAACTGTGTAGCGCAGAAAAAGCATATGTGGGTGAGCATTATGCATGCACACATGTGAGCGTTCACACACATACATCAAGGAGCAGTACAGCAAAGAGCAGCATAGCAAAACAGAACAAAGAAGAAGAGTTATACTGGGGAATTCCACTTCCGAGGATGCTGATTTGGGGGTTGTTTAGTGATGTAAAGAAAATTTGCCAATTTTCTCTCCTCCAGTGAGAAAAGCTACTGTGACACGTCAAGATACTTGAAGAGAAAATTAGAGCCTTCTCCACAAAAGACTGAAAAGACCTTTTTCCCATCAAGGTCTCTGTTGTTGAAGAACTCTGCACAAAATAAGGGACTATACCCTTTGGTAAGCAAAGTGCACTCTCGCACACAAGGAACACGGAATGACAGGGTTTCTGATCAAAACGTTGCAGACAACCAGTCCAATGCTTCTACTTTACAAGATACTCTTTATTTTGAGTAAAGAGTCACAGACTTCTTCTCTGCTGTGCTTTAGCCCCACAACTATGGGTTGGCCAGAGGTCTTTTTGCAGTATCAAGCTCAACTGACAACAGACAACACTAAGGCCCTTTCCGCATGAGACAATTAAAACAGGCCAAGGCGTCCTGGCATGGAGGTCGCTGGCACCTTGGCATCTGACTAGGTGTGGACTATTTAACTTAGTTCCACACCTTAGTCTGATCCAACCCGCCCCCAAGTGGTCCTTCAGCATGCTAAGTAAAGACCGGAAAAATCCGGTCTTTACATTTTCTGGAATGCGCCATTGTGTTCCTACTTACCTGTGCAGATGCGCAGGCATGCACCAATGTGAGCCTGCAATCAGCGGAGGGTAGGCTGTGGGTACGGCCAGCAACAGCGGTTGTTCCACTCCCACGAAGACACCGGAAGCTGCCATTTTGAGTTGGAAGCCACAGGAAGCCGCCATTTTCAGCTGGAGCAGTGCAGATCTACAGACCTCACACTGCTCCTGTTCACCCTGCACTAATGGAGGAGCCCTGCGGAAGGGCTCAAAGGAAAGTCTGCATTACTTCGGACCCAAGAAGAGCTGGTAAGCAACGCCATGGAGCGATTCACTCGCCTCACGCGGAAAGGGCCTAAGAGTCATTGGCTAGAATTGTATGGATGATAATGTGAAGTCAACAACTGCCATTATGCCTGCATAATGCATATGTTCATTGTAGAAAGAGGTATCTAGTATCTCTTTGTGTAACAACCCTTCGTGTGTGTTGCCAACCTGTGCTGCTGACACACACCCATCTGGCTACCTAGTGCTGGTGAAGTTGGGCACCTGGAGAGTGTCTGACTGAATCTTGAAGCCAAAAACACTAAAGCCATTTCCACATGACACTCTTATAGTGCGATGATTCCACTTTCAACCTCCTATGGAATCCTGAGGTTTACAGTTTCATGAGGCCCCTCCTGAAACTGCAAACCCCAGGATTCCATAGGAGGTTGAAAGTGGAATCATCGCACTATAAGAGTGTCACGCAGAAATGTTCTAAGATCTCCAGGAGATCTAGAAGGTGATATCTTTGTGTTTAGGAATGTAGAAACTGAAATGCTGCAGGAACACACTTTGGCAGTTTGACAGATTGGCTGTGTGCATGGGAGGGAGCATTTGCTTCCAAATCATGCCCCTTTTCGCATGTGTTTTTGCTTACGCGAGCACCCCTTGAGCGCCGTGCAAATGGGAGCATCGCTGCGCACGATGCACCCCCACTTGCGCAGTGCTCACGAGGCTGAAGAGGGGCCCGGGTGCATTTTTGATTTTCGTCTTGAAGCCGAAAATAGCCCGCACTTGCGCAACGCTCGCGTCACCCTCGCGCACTTACCTGCCATGCGGTGCGTCGGAGACCTGGTGCGGCCGCACTTCCTTCCTCCAAAGCAGCCTACAGCTCCCACAGTGCCCTGCGGAAGGAAGGGGCAGGGTGCTCATGTGACAGTCGCGTAATCAGGAAGCGACCTGTGGAAGGAAGGGGGGGGAAGCAGCAGCGTCCTGAAGGAGGCTTTTCTCGTGAGATGCCCTCCCCTGTCGTGCCAAAAGGTATGATGCGAAAAGGGCCCATGTGTGGGTCCTAGAACAAATCAAGCACGAATACTTCCTAGAAGCCAGAATGGCCAAAGTGAGGCTGTCATATTTTGGGCACATCATGAGACAACACAAGATAATAATGCATGGTAAAATGGGAGGCATTACTTGGAACCAGCAATAGTAGGGGGTGACACTGGTGGGGAATCTCTCAGAGACAATGGCAGTGGCATTATTGCTAACACTTGTTAGTACTATGCAGAAAAGACATGATATACCCTTCTGGAATGTATTTTACCACGAAAACCCTCTGATGAGATAATCCAAAGTGAAACAAGAGATAGTCCAAGATGAGATTTGTTGGCAGTTAACAACAATGGGAGTAGAGAGGCAGAAGTATATTTGATAGGTGATCTGGGTGGTCATTCTCAACCTTGGTTCTTCCAGATGCTTTAGACTTCAAGTCTCAGAAGTCCAAGCATGTATGACCAATGATCAGGATTTCTAGCAGCTGAAGACCAAAACATCTGGAGGAACAAAGGTTAGTCTTCAAATCCCAGCAGGCTTAGCCAGCATAACTGAGGTCAAGAGATCCTAGGACATGTAGCCCAGTAACATCTGGATGGCCACTACTGCCCAACCCTGATAGCCATTGAGTTCTGTAAAGCTACTGGTTCCCCAGTCTATGCAACACTGACTACACAGACTAAGCTGCCTTTGGGCAACATCTAACCCCATCACCTATTGCTTCCAGATTGTCATCCCTGTCACAGCAACTGTGTAAAGCAATAAATAAGTAGCCTATGGAGGAGGGAAAGAAAGGAGATGAACCACCAAGATTTTAAGCCTTCCAGCAACCTTGCTTAAAATACTGAAAATAGCAAAAGGAAGTACCTATGTGTTGATCCTATTGTAAGCTGACATGGGCTGAAATATATAGATCCCATATTTCATTCTGAAGAAAGGGTTTATTTCCAGCAGTAAATATGATGTTTGTGAAATGGGAAGAGGCTATTTCAGAGCTGTTACAAGACCACTGAATAATTGAATTATTACTCATTGGTGACCAATGGAATTTGTTACCTTTACCTTCCCAGTGCCCTGAATCAAAGTAATTACACTCCTGGTGTCACTAAGGCAAAATAATGGCATGAAACTCTTCATGATGAAAAAGTAATTCTAAGAAGGGGAGTGAGGATGGCTATGGTGGAATAATAACACCAGTGCAGTAGCCTTCTTGCCTCCTTCCTGGTTACCTTATTATATGGCTAAATAGCTCATTCCATTTTGCTTCACTGAAGTGACAAATAAGGAGCTGGAAAGTCCGCCTCTGGAGAATGAGCATGCCACGCTTAATGGGAAATAATGCACAGATCGTCATTTTTATGGCCATGTATGCACCATATAACAAAGGGCTGACAGATGTTATTACAGGGTTCTTTTAAAAGGAACATCTTAATTGTTCATTAATAATTCTAAACAAAATATCTCCATAGAGATATTCTCTATCAGGGTGGGCAGTAGTGGTCCTCCAGATGTTGTTGGACTACATATCCTAGGATCTCTCACCTTCAATTATGCTGGCTTAGCCTTCTAGGATTGGAAGGCTAACAACACCCCAAGTGTATTATGACTCACCCCAAGTGTATTGTGGCAGTTTCCCCCCACCTGGAGGCCTGGGATCAGGAGTCTTAGGACCTTTTCACACGGGGCTCTGAAATCTTCCCACCGCGATCCAGGCAGACTTTTTCCCAATCCCCGCTAAAACGTGCCGAACTTTTGTCGTTTCTCATGGCTCGATCGGCAAGAGGCTAGGCGAGCATTATCGCATTCACACAGCGCGGCCATAGCCCCTCCCAACGTTGTCCTTTCCCCCCCCCTACCTAGCGTTTGATTGGCGGTGCCCTTTTTTCAAAAAGTAAAAGTTTGGGCGTCATCGATGACGCCAAAACGCACGCGCGTCCCCTCGCACCCTCCCGGGATCCACCCCCTCCCCCGCGCCTGCTGAAACGCCGCGGAAACTTTTGACAAAAACTTTTCCTGCCCGCTCGTTTTTTTGCTGTTTTGAGTATGGCGAACGAGCAGTTGAGGGAAATAGCTGGGCTCCTTGCCCCGTTATGACAGCAATTGCAGCCTTGTTAGGAGCGCTTGAATATTGCTGGCCCGAAGATGGTGCGAGTAGGCGCAGGCTCGCAAGGAACCGTCGCGCTGCCATGAGACGCTCGAGGTTGTATTACACAATTCTTGCACCTCTCTTGTATGAAGTCCCACGCCCCAGAAGGTGGTGGGTTCGGGAGCGGATGCGGCGGGCGTGGTGGAGCGAGGAGGTGCTGCAGAAATGGGATGACTACCAGTGGTTGTACCACTTCCGGATGACGAAGCCACCTTTTTGAAATCGCGGGGCGCCTGCGTCCCTACCTTGAAAGAAGAACCACAGGGATGAGGCAAGCAATTTCTGTAGAGGAGAGGGTGGCCATCACCGTGTGGTGGCTTACATCGCCCCTGATATACCGAACACTTTTGGCCTGGGAGTGTCAACGGTGTCTGTCATCGTGATCGAGGTGTGCCTTGCGATCGAGCATGAACTCCTTGCATCCACTGTGTGCTTGGGGGACTACCGGAGGGTAGGTACGCTGATTCCCAAACCCAGTGGGCTTAAATGGGAGGAGGAGGGGGTTTGGTTTTCTCTGGGAGAAGAGGTTGGGTTTTGCAGTGAACTGGCACCAAGACTGTAGAGTTGCTAAGCAAATTGCCACCCAGAAAAAGGTGCATGGATGTCCACGGGGTTCCCGATCCGGATTATTAATTAAGGCCTGCCAGCAGAAAGTTCCCCTGTAAAGATACCAGCTGAAAACAGCTAGCTGTGGAGGCACTGCGGGATGTGGTTGTGGACCTTCAGGTTTGGGGGCGTTCCAGCAAAACCCAGTATATGCCATCTCGGCCATCATGGCCCCTTGGGATGAGCGGGAGGCAGCAGGGCACTTTGCCCCCTCCATCAGCGTGACATAACTGCTGAAGGCAACCAGGTACACTCTGCGAGGCTTGCCTCTTTTTCCCCCACAGTGTTACTTTATCACCCCATGGGGAGGCGCGATTTCTTTGGATTTGGTGCCCGTTTTAATGTGTGGGCCAAGCAATGAAGCTGTGTCCTGTCCTCCAAGACACTAGGCCAACCAGGTCCCATTGGGGTGTGTGCGCGTGCGCCACCACAAATATTTTTACCTCAAACCAGCTGCAAACTGACTACTTGTTTCCTTGCCCTCTACATTCACAGATTATGGATGGTTTCCGCCAGATGGGTTTCCCTCAGTGCGTTGGAGCTGTGGATGGCACGCACATCAAAGTAAGACCACCCAAGGGGCGCGGGGAAGAATTTGTGAACAGGAAGAGCGCATTTTCCATTCTCCTACAGGGAACAGTGGATCATTTGGGGAGGTTTGTGGACATCGTGCTGGGCTACACTGGAAGAACGCACGATGCCTTCGTTTTCAGGCACTCATCACTCTGGCATGCCATGGAGGCGGGAAAAGTTTGTACCCGGGAACCTGACCATCACCATAGACGGTGTCACCATATGCCCAGTTATTCTGGGCGACGCTGCATACCCACTGTCGAGATGGCTAATGAAGCCTTACGGCGGACATCTCCCCCCCAAAGAAGATAGCCTACAACAGGGTGTTCAATCACTGTAGGAATGTTGTGGAGCGCGCATTTGGCCGGCTTAAGGCCAGATGGGGGTGTCTCTCGGCCCCTTTGACCGTTTCGGAGAAGAACTACCTCCCCGTGGTGTCTGCTTGTGTGGTGCTACACAACATTTGTGAGAGCAAAGGGCACCTTCTCCACCCCGTGATACAGAAGCCAACCCCCTTGACTCTGAGACGCACCGACAGGGAGTCCCGTCCTCATGACTCTTCCAGGAGGATCCATGAAGGGGAACTGGTGAGGGACGCTATCGCCAATATGATTGCGGGCGACTGCAATTAGCTGTCACTGTTTCCCCCCCCTCTTTGGAGCGTTTCCCCCACACAGCGAGGAGTGGGTCCTCCTTCAAGCTGTACCTGGACTATATTGATCTCTTGTGTTACTGGAGGCCATTTAACCCAAAATGTTATAACAAATAAATATTGCGTCTGTTTATTGAAAATGGTAATAGGTTTTATTTGACTGTTTTGATAAATGCGGATAAAAAAAACTATTGGGGGGAAGAACGCTCCATTATGAACAGTTCTCATCGACAAACAAGTACATCGCTGGCCCGCTTGGGAAGGAAAGCTAGGCCTGGAATTTCTTTCCTGCGCCAGGGCCCACAAAGTGCTCAAGGGCTATAAATTTGCCGTGGCTTCCTGGCCCTTGCGGCCTTGCCCTTCCCTCCCTCCTGCTCCTGGCTGGGAGCCGCCGTTTCGCTGCTCCCGGCTACGTTTGCGCTGTGCTCCCCAAAAGTTAGCTGTCGGGACCGGGAGGAGCCAGGAGGTGATTGGCTTGTTCCGCCCACGCCTGTTACCGCATCTGAAATATTAGACATGGCAGTGGCACATACCCTTAGAATTGATATTATCTCCTGCCGCGCATTCTCTGCCCTGTCGCTATCTCGAGCCGCCTGCTCGCGATCCATGGCCATCTGTTGCAAGCTCCTCTCCTCGTGTTCGCGCATGAAGTCCAAGGTTGCCCTTGCATAGGCAAACGCCTTGTCCCGGCCCCCCGCTGCGGTTCTGTTCCTGCTCATCCTCAGGCGTGACAGGGGGGACATTCTTGCCGTGGGCATCTCGCTCTCCCTGTCCGGGCTAGTGCTGGGGCAGTCATCTGTTCAGAATAAGATTGAGAAGTCAACCTACTATCATTCGGAGCTAGGACACAACATGTATGAGCAAGTGGCGATTAGACAGCCTTTTTTGAAATCAAGGTACTCAAAAAACTGTAGAAAGATAGAAACCACACAAAACAGTTGTCACAGTCATGTACCTTGCTTCATGTAAGGCTTCAGCCTCCAACTGGAAGGTTGCCAAGAAACTTTAAATGGCAGTCCAACAACAGGCAGAATGTTAAATGCCATTTTCCGGGCATTGCCCTAACGGATGCACAGAAACTTTAACTGTGAAGATAACAGCATGCTGAGGTTGTCCCGGCCATGAAGGCTCAAAAGTACAATGGGCATATCAAGGCCGCCGCGTAACGCCGTGCTCTGAATCTCCAAACCTGTGGTGACAAATCATACCACGGTTATCCCGATGCAATATAAACTCCCCGAGCAATATTTCGGCTGCAGGACACCTTAACTCACCAGCAGCCGTGGTGCTAGAACTCCCCGGTGCAGGAGTTTCAACCTGCATAGTTGTGGGGCAGCTGTTCTTGATCCCTGCTTGGAGGTAAAACGAAATAGTTAGACCTTGCTGCAGGAGGCTATAAGTGGTTGGCCGGGGACGAGAGCCACACCACACTGTTACAGTGCATTATTCCACTTTCAACATTCTGTGGAGTTGTGGGATTAGTAGTTTGCTAAAGCCAAAGAGCTCTCTGGCTGAGAATTCTATATACCCTTCCCCTAAACTACATACCACAGAATCCCATAGGATCCTGAAAGTGGAATGCTGCGCTGTAACAGTGTGGTGTGGAAATGGCATTGTCACTTAAGTCCCATAAGGTTTCTCCTTTCGGAATTTCCTCACTCCTGCAAGCAAAGAATGGTAATGTAAATGGCACTGATGTCACCTAGAGAGTGAAAAGTTCCCTGGAAAGTCGACATGCCACCCCTTTTGCTGCGAAAGAAGAAGTATTCCAAAGGAGCAGCAGGAGTGGTGGGCCGTTGTGGCCATGCACGTGACGGCGCCCTGCTTGCATGTGAGGCCTGCTCTCTGGGCCTCATCCACCTGTTATTTATTTATGTCCGTTTTCCTGCGTTGCCCTGAAACCACGAAGGGTTATTGTAGAGTAAATCAAAATGTAATGTATTGTAAACCCATGCAGCCTCACCTGATGACTCCCCATCATATGAAGTTTGTTCAAACAGTTCCTGGCTCATCAGTTCGTCCACCCCTGAAAAAGGGAAAATCGGATTTAGTGGGGGCGCAAAAAATACATATAGGGGAAGGGAAAATCCCTCGACTCGCTGCCCTACGTACCTTCTGATGCCGCGTTCTCATTCGCTGGTTGCTCGGGTCCCATGGCGACCTGCAAGCTCTCAACGACTCTTGGAGGTTCGGCACTTTCGTCCCCCAAAAAATCCTGGAAAGTTCCTCAAAGAGGGACATTCCGCCCTGGCTGCGCCCGTCCGTTTATTTTCCGCCACAGCCTCACGGTAGGCTGCACGCAGTCTTTTAGTTTTCGTCCTGCACTTCTCAGCGGTCCGCCTATGTTCCCTTCTAATCATTTCCCTCGCAATCTCCTCGAAAATTTCTATATTTCTGTAGGTAGTCTGGAGGTCCCTCTGGAACCTACGTTCACCCCAAATGTCCAGGAGATTTTTTATCTCCGTATGGCGCCAGGCCAAGCCTCTTGGCCTTATGGGCTGTCGTCTCAAAGGAAACCCTTCCTCCTCCACGCTGCAGTCACTCCCCCCGTGTGCTCCCCGCTTTGCATGTTACCTTTTGGGTTTTTTGTTCCTTTCGCAAACCTCCTTCCCCACTACACGTCCTCCCAAACGAAAAATGGCTCCTCCCTCTGTTTTCCTTCCTCTCGTCGCGTTTCGCGCATGCGTCCTCCTGGCGCGTGGGAAATGGCGGCGCCAAAAAATCCCCTAGTGGACAATTGCTGGTACTGCAGTCGCGTGGTTTGTTAGTGGGGGAGGACGAGGGCATTCCTGCAGAAATGGCGGCCGGACCGGTTGAGGAGGGGCCTCGGGAGTGGTCTGAATTCGAGACCAGGGAGATGTTGGCCATGGTAAGGTGGTGTGGCGGTGTGTCGGAAATGATGCGCCCCCACACAAGGGGAGACGATGATGAGCACCTCCACACCGTTGCCCACTGCCTTACGCGACATGGCCACGAGAGGAGTGTGGAGGAGGTCCGGACCCATTTCAGCGAGCTACGCGGACGGTTCTACGCGCCCTGCGCCCCCTACAACGGACACCCGCCCCCCCACGCAAGGCCACCCTTTTTCGAGGTGATGCGTAGCCTGTGGAGGGCGGCGGGGAGCCCCAGCTGGACAGCCGGTGGCAGACGTGAGTAAGCGCAACACACTGCGCCTGTGTGGCTATGGGAACCCCAGGGGAATGGTTGTCGTGTATCCCCCCAAAGGGGGATGCACCCTGACTGAGTAGAACCCACGCTGATTTACTGTGGCATTTCCATAGGCAGAAGACGCCATGCGCCTGGCCACCAAGCCCCCGTGGACACGCAGGGCATGCCAGGGATGGAAGGTAGGAAAACCACTATTTTAGCAGCCCTTGGCTTATTTTTTCATTTCCCTCCTAACGCCCCAACAATCAACAAAGGACACAATAAAGTTTCCTCCTTCAGAAAGGCTGCTGTGGATGTGCACACGCCTAATCGAATTTCACCTTTGTTTTGGGCAGCAGACCAAGAGAACATCCCTCAACCGGTGCGGCCACGGACGGATGTGGAGGAGCCGGAGGAGGAACACCCCTGTGCCCAGGAGTAGAACGTTCCAAGACCAATGTTGAAACCCCAGCCCTTTCCCAAACGCACATCCACCCTGTACAGCACTGTTTTATTTATTTATGTAAATATGTAGTTATGAAAATATATTTTTTTGGAAAAAGGAAACATTTATTTATTAAAAAATTTATTCTTTCAAGTAGGTGTGTGGCTCCTTGCATGTAGCCCTCCCCTGCAAAGCTGTTTGGTCAGCGTGGCTTCTGTGGCATGCCACTGTTCCAGTCACGGACCGCTGTGCAATTTGCCAGCCAGACAAACTGTATTGCGTGTTTGGCGAAGTGCTGGAAAGGGCAGTGGTGTCAGCGTGGACTTTTCAGCTTGGATCAACACTCCGTGGGAAGATTTGCACTGGGAATGCGCACTCCACGTGGATTTCCAATCCTGTGGAGACAAGGAGGGGCGTTAGTATTTATAAACAAAGCAAACAGTACGAACTGACAAAGGGAACTGCCTTGTTTTATAACTTCAGAGGGCAGATATTCACAGCAGGGGAGATAACCTTCCAGCTTTTGTGATATCAACAGCTTCAAGCTAATGTTCAACAACTTAAATTTTGGCACAAGCTAGACTGGAAACGATGTAGTAAATTGTGTGCCTATACAATAGTCCCAGGAACTGGTTCTCTGCCCATGGGATCCTCCCTCCCAGAGCCACATGGACTGATAAAGATGAAATGCTTGCCTCCCCCAAACAATGATGTGTGTTCCATTGCCCTATGGATCTCTGCCATGTCCAAGACAGCTAAAGAAGCATGGAACACCACTGAGTCTCCTGCCCTGGCAGGAAGATCATCCCCCTCTGCATGTGGCGGGGGGGGGGGGCAGACAAACAACACAGCAGGCCCTTATGGGGAGTGACTGCATTAATGGCGGCCGCTCGAAAAATAACTACTGCCAGGGGTCAAAAAGAAGCCACTACCCCCCACACCCCCAGCCCGAGAGTCTGGTTTAAAACGGATGATTACCATGGGCCATTTTTCTCTGGGGGCGCCAAACAGTCCCCAGAGAAAAATAATACGTTTCCCAGTAAAAGTTTGCACGGGGACCTGTTCCGGAGCAGCACAGCAGCCATCCCCAAATTTACACAGCATCCCGCCATTGCGCCATGATCCCGCTTCCAAAGTAACCTGGAGAACGGGTTTGGCGCGGTGGGTGCTTTGGACGTTCTTCCCTTCCTACCTGCCCCCCTCCACAGCTTTCCCAATTTTCCCTAACCTTTAAAAGCATCCTGCCATGCCATCCTCGGCGAGTGTATCCACTCGCCAGCCACCACCTCCCCCTCGACCCCATATTTAAAATCAGGGCACCTTCGGGAGACACAACCCCCGGAAACCCGCAATTCACGACGCCGCACGGACAAAGGATAGCTAAAGGGGGAAAAACCCACCTTCCTTTTTTTCCGTTCCTCGTCCCTTTGCTTCCTCCTTGCAGCCGCTGAAACCTTCCTTTTTTTCCGTTCCTCGTCCATTTGCCTCCTCCTTGCAGGCGCCTCAGCGGGTTTGGAAAATGGCGCCGCCCGCTCGTGCTGGGGGCGGTCCTGTGGCTTCTGCTGACCACGCCTTGATCCCTCCTCCTTGATCGCCCGCGCGAATCAGGACGCACCGCTGCTTTCTCATGAAAACGTCGAGCGCGGATTGGAGGAAAAGACCACATTTTATCCGGTCTTTGAAAAGTGCGCGGAAATGCAGATTGGTGACGCCCCCGCTCAGATTGGTGTGAGAATGCAAAAAGTTTAATGCTCTCTAACGTGTAAAAGGCACCCGACCAAGGACGAACTGGGGAAACTTTAAAAACCCCATGTGAAAAAGGCCTTAGTGGGATCTAGGATTCTTGGTGGACCACAAGCTGAACATGAGTCAGCAGTGTGAGGCAGCAGCCAAGAAAGCCAACGCAATTTTTGGTTGCATCAATAGTATTGTGTCTAAATCAAGGGAGGTAATGGTACCACTCTATTCTGCTTTGGTTAGACCTCATCTGGAATACTGTGTCCAGTTCTGGGCTCCTCATTTCAACAAGGATATTGACAAGCTGGAGTGTGTTCAGAGGAGGGTGATGAAAATGGTGAAAGGTCTGGAAGCCATGCCCTACAAGAAGCAGCTTAGGGAGCTGGGTGTGTTTAGTCTGAAGAAGAGAAGGTTAAGAGGGGACATGATAACCATGATTAAATATTTGAAGGGATGTCATGTCAAGGAGAGAGCAGGCTTGTTTTTTTGCTGCTCCAGAGACTAGTACAAGGAGCAATGGATTCAATGGATTTAAACTGCATGAAAAAGATTCCACTTAAACCTCAGGAAGAATGATGGTCAGAGCTGTTTGGCAGTGGAATATGCTGCCTCAGAGTGTGGTGGAATCTCCTTCTTTGGAGGTTTTGACACAGAAGCTGGATGGCCATCTGTTGGGAGTGCTTTGAGGTGGGTTCCTGCATGGCAGGAAGTTGGACTGGATGGCTCTGTGGTCTCTCCCAACTCTACAATTCTTTGATTCTATGCTTCCAGAGGAGTTGAACCACACTTCCTATACTCTCCCAACTAAGACCAGACAATGGCCAATTCGACCATGAACACTGGAAGTTATCAATCAATACATGTGAAGGGCCCTAAGTTAAAGAAGACTGTGTTATGAATTCTTCTGAAGAGGTGACTGTGAGAAGGATGGATAGATGAATGTGAATATAAGAATATGAACAAGGGATGATTTAAAGTTTCTCTGTACTTATAGATATACAGTGTGGATTATGGATCACAGCCCTGTCCACTGGGCTTGCGTCTACAGTTTGTCACCCCATGACAAAGCTCAATACATAAACTGAGTGTCCTCCGGGTTGGCAAAAGGAGTATATTTTGATGAGAGCCCATTTGAGCTGTGCCTTGCTGTACTTTGGGCAGCACAGCCTGCTGGACACTCTCTGTATCCAGATTCAGGAAAATGATTTGGTGCTGTACAAACACTACACTCTCATCTGAATGTTGGGCACTTGCTACTGAAGAATGCATATGATCTCAAAACACCTTCATATTCAAACAGGGCTTAATTAGTTCCTGGAATTCTGTGCCACAAAATGAGGTGATAACTTCAGAAGACTTTATACCTTTACACACGCAAATACACACACACACACACACAGAAAGAAAGTGTGCCTACAGTAACCAACCAGTTGTCCAAATCTCACGTTAATTTAAGCTCTCTTGCTGCAATGCCTTGGACCTGTAGTAAGTCTTCATAGCCTATGATATATGAGTTACTTCAATGTTCAGATAATGCATCTATGTACTTTATGCTGTTGTTGTGTGCCTTCAAGTGAAGCCCAAGTTACAGAGACCCCATCTTAGGGTTTGCTCAGCAAGATTTATTCAGAAGGGTTTTGCCATTGCCTTCCTCTAAGGCTGAGAGAGTGTGATTTGCTCATGGTCTCCCAGTGGATTTCCATGGGTGAGTGGCAATTTGAACCCTTGCCTCTTTGGCCATTTCTGCACAAGACTGTTATAGTCAATTATTCCACTTTCAACATCCTATGGAATCCTGGGGTTTGCAGTTTAAGGAGGGGCCTTTGAGGCTTGCAAAACCCAGGATTCCATAGGATGTTGAAAGTGGAATAATAGCGCTATAACAGTCAAGTGTGGAAATGCCCTCAGAGTTCTAGTGCAAAGCTCAAACCATTACTCTAAATTGGCCCTCTGGTGTTAATATGTGAGTGTGCTATAGGCATGTATGTTGGCCTTGTATACTATTATTTTCCTACAAGTTATGTACTTGCAACCCTGACAACTGAATCACACCAAGCTCCTCATCCACTTGAACTTGCATTCCCTTCTTAGAAACCTTTCCATGTATGTATGCTCATAGGTCAGGATAGGTAAACTTTGACCCTCGAGATGTTTTGGACTTCAGCTCTCAGAAACCCCAACCAGCATGGGCCCTAGTAAGGGACTGTAGGAGTTGTAGTTCGGATCTGGATGGTCAAAGATGCCCCATTGCTGCTACTTATGAAACATAGCACTGGAATGGATCAAATCTTTTCTTAAGGCAGTTTATGATCTGAATCTTAGCTAGTCCTGACTAGATTAAAGGCTCTGAGTCAGTTAGAGTTACCTATGGATTTACTTATCATTCAACAATTGAGTGAATGGGTCTAATCTGAGTCTCACCAATAGGATTCCTGTTGATTATCATCATTATTTCAACATTCTGTGGCAATGCATTCCATGCAAGTTAATAACCATCTATAATGAACAAATACCGTTGAACATCTCATTTCTGATTTGAAAGAATTGGCATTAGAAGACACTAATCAAAAATCTTTTGAAACAAATGGAAGTTTTGGTGTTGCTTGCTGTGACAGTTGTACAGAACCAGAAATAATGGCCCAAGAATATTGCATTAAATGCTCATACTTTGCATAAAATTATTTCTTTTTCTCGTTCTTCCCATGTCTATCTAAAAACAAATTTCAAAAGAACTGATGATGAACTCTTCTTCATCACTGAAATGCATACAAAATTAGAAATTTCATCTAGGTTTCAAATGAACACATACACACACGGTGCACACATAGCCACTCTACAATAGGAAGTCGATTTTTCCCAGACAGCCTGAAAACATTTCTTTGTTTTGTTCCATGTTTTTGCAAATTGCCATCTCGGATCTAATTTATGATGAGATTGATTTTGCCACGTTGGATCTAAAGAGCAAACTTTCTTTTGTGCTTACATTAATCCCTTCATTATGTTGTACTGTTTTCTTGCTTGTTCCCTGGGGAATTGCCTCCAATGTATACCAAACAAGAAAATAATACATCTTTTTAATTTGGAATCTGCTGGTAATTGCAAAGGGCAAGTTCTGTTTATTACAGTCGCAGTCTTTTGCTGAGTTAATATTACCTGTATATTTTAACGAGGTTGTGAATGACCCAGAGAAGAAAAACTGCCCTTCAGAATTTTTGGAAGCTCTGTTTAGAAAGAGAGACAAGCAGACATTTAGGAGGAAATGTCATAATGGGAAAAGCGTGCCTCCCGACATGGTTAGACCCCATCTTGAATACTGTGTCCAGTTCTGGGCACCCCAATTCAAGAAGGATATTGACAAGCTGGAGCAAGTCCAGAGGAGGGTGACCAAAATGGTGAGAGGCCTGGAAAACATGCCCTATGAGGATAGACTGAGAGAGCTGGGTATGTTTAGTCTGCAGAAAAGGAGGTTAAGAGGGGACATGATAGCCATGTTTAAATATTTGAAGGGATGCCACGTAGAGGAAGGAGGGGGCTTGTTTTCTGCTGCTCCAGAAACCAGGACAAGGAGCAATGGATTCAAGCTGCAGGAAAGGAGATTCCACCTGAACCTCAGGAAGAACTTCCTGACAGTCAGGGCTGTCCGGCAGTGGAATCTGCTGCCTCGGAGAGTAGTGGAGTCTCCTACCTTGGAGGTTTTTAAGCAGAGGCTTGATGGCCATCTGTCGGGAGTGCTTTGAGGGTGTTCCTGCATGACAGGGAGTTGGACTGGATGGCCCGTGTGGTCTCTTCCAACTCTACATTTCTATGCATCTGTCAATTACCACAAAAGGACAACTGGGCAGTGCACAGCTACCCCAAGCTTATTTTCCCACCTGAAGAGGATCAACAAAGCGGGACCTAAACAGTGACTCAAAACAATTGCCTTGAATGGGTCCAGAGGAGGTTAACCAAAATGGTAAAAGGTTTTGAAACCTTACCCCATGAGGAACAGCTTAAGGAGCTCAGCATGTTTAGCCTGGAGAAGAAAAAAGGTGAGATGATAGCCATGTTTAAATATTTGAAAGGATGTCATATTGTAGATGGAGAAAGCTTGTTTTCCGCTGATCCAGAGACTAGGACACAGAGCAATGGATTCACACTACAGCAAAAGAGATTCCACCTAAATATTAGGAAGAACTTCCTGATGGTAAGAGCTGTTTGACAGTGGAGTATACTGATTTGAGGTATGGTGGAGTCTCCTTCTTTAGAGGTTTTTAAAGAATGGCTGAAAAGTCATCTGTCAAGGGTGCTCTGATTGTATATTCTTGCATGGCAGGAGTTGGACTGGATGGCCCTTGTGGTTTCTTCCAACTCTATGATTCTATTAATCCAAATCCAGGAAGATTTGTTCTGGCACAGAGCAAGAAAAAGGGCTCCCAAAGCACCATTCCTGTTCCCTGATAGTAAAAATGCAACAATAGAAAAGTAACAGACTTGTGTCCTTTTATGACCCTTGAAATCAATCTCCTAAGGCAGCTGCCTTAATATGTCTAAAGAAGAGCTGGACCTTAACAAGCTGCATTTGCAGAGTAATAGCACTTGCAGGCAGGGTAAATGTATGTACATAAAAAAGAATTAATTTTTCCTATTTTCCCCTGAAAATATCCTTTTGCCATTTTTTCCTTGAAATTCAGTCCAGTTTTCTTTGAAGCTCAGTTGCTTTCTGTGCCCGAAAGGTGAAAAAAACGAAGCAACAGCTACAACCAATAGTAAGAGACATTGGCAGAGAAGAATCAATGTGTGAAAGAAAAATTAAGCACCTATACTTGCCTGTAGCTGGAATGCTGGGACAACTCAGATAAAGGCCTCCAAAGAAGATCGTAGTACTCAAACCAGTTTATGCGAGAGAAGCATTGGGCCTTGATGGCTGTGATAAACAGAGGTTGGTTACAGTAATGCAGATGGCAGAAATGGCTGATGGCTTCCATGTCAAGAAGTGAAGAATCCATTGTAGACTTTAATTTGTACCTTACAGGAAGTGTCTAAGGTGCTGAGTCCTGTCCTTAACATAGATTCAGTACCATGGAGAATTCCTTTAAAAGTGGGGAAGAGGCAACCAATGGTGTCTTGAACCCCACTTTAAAGATTCCCCAAAGTCTCACAGTTTTAAAATTTTGGTTTAGTGGTGGCCGCTAAAATAGAAGTCATAAGAAAAATGGAGGTTGGTGAAAGAAGAAGTCATCCATGGATGCATTTGGGAAAAATCCTGCAGGTGTTCTTTAGAAGGCTCAAAATATTTCGTTTACTAATGCAAGGCTTATCTGACCTGGCTGTTTCATATCACACATGGATATTGTTTGTTCTGAATTGAAAACTGTGCCGAAGCATATTGAACTGTTCTTCTTTTTTACAGCGTTGGCACTCATCCCTATTCTTTCCAAATTATTTTCTGCCTCCGCTATCAAATTTTCTGTTAAGGAAACCCCAGCAACATTGCATATACCTGGCAGATTCGTGACAAAAATAAAAGCTGTGAACTGATCACTTTTGTCTAGTGTTTATTTTTTTTAATTTCATTCTCCTTTAATTGGATCTTTTTGTGGGGACTGAAAGCCTTTATTGGAGAGAGAGTCATAGGGTGAAGCCAGGGGCGCCTTGTCTATGTCTGAAAAAAATCTGTCTCATTGCCTGTATGCAAACAATTTTGTCTCTGTTTCAAAGTTGACTGCCTGTCTGAGGCCCTGACAAACCTAGCTGGTCCTGCGTTTATCACTACCGCACAGAGACAGCCTTGTAGTCTGGATCTGTACTGCTTTTACTACTTGTGCAGGTGTTTATTAAATTGTCAGCAAAAGTCTCTGCGCCTGAGCTGCATTGTTACGAGACCAGTGAGAGGGGGAGAGGGAGTCTCCTAGCCAAACCCTGAAATGGCAAGAAAAGGCTCCGATCCAATTCCCTCCCCACAATCCTTGTTTAATGCATGGCCATCCCCTTATGAAATATCTCCTAGCTGGATATTATTTACCTAAGCAGCTCTTCAGATAAACTACACCAGGTGTTCTCCTGTAATTGGCTTATACCTTCAAAAGAGCCTTTGCAGAATGTATCTAAATAAAGCACAATGCTCATTTTTCCTAGGTATTCCTTGGCTGTCAGGCCCTTTAACAGGAAACAGAAGAGAAACAGAATGCCGATGTCAAGCTGCAAATTGCTTTCTGCACCTTAAGCAATCTCTCCCTTTTCTTGTTGCTTGGATGGCATTTCCATTTTGGTTTCTTTTCGCTGAACCCCAAAGAGAAAATATAATTCAGCATCCAACCATTGGGCAAGGGGAGGAGGTATTATTTGCATTGGCCATGGGGCCCCATCAAACTATCGGTCCTGTTGTTACCCTTATTTTCAGGGATGGTTGCTTCTTCCTTAGACTGTAATAGGCCCTTTATGAGTCAGACAAGCAGCATCTTAATACTAATGATAGTGTGGATCTTAAAAACTCAGAAGCATGGGCAACTATTTGAATAGGTTAAACACGCATACAGTTTAGGATGAAGACAGGCAACTTGTGGTTGTCTAGTAGTGATTGGACTACAACACCCAGCATTCCTCATTATTGCCTATGCTGGCTGGAACTGCAGTCCCATCTGGAGAACCATACAATTCTAACTCCAGGTTTAGAATCGCTTAAAAAAAAAATCATATATGCAAACTAGGACCTTCATGCCTGGATGGAGAAGGCTTCAACCATCCTTCTGACGAGCCTACACCTGCCCAATAAAAGCTGAAAAGCAAAAGAAATGAAACAGAATTGAGGCCAACAAAACCATTTCCCCCTCTTCTAGTCCTTATGTCTCTGTGTGTGATTTATTTAATTATTTATTAGAATTATTTCTGTCAGACTTCCCACTCAAACAAAACAAAACCACACTTTTAATGGTTGTTGTGGTACGCCTTCAACTTGACTCTGACTTACAGCGACCCTATCCAAGGGGCCAGATTTTTTCAGAAGAGATTTGCCATTGCTTTCCTCTGAGGCTGTGAGAGTGTAACTTACCCAGGGTTACCCAATGGATTTTCATGATGGAGTGGGGATTCAAACCCTGGTTTCCCAGAATCCCAGTCTAACATTCAAAACACCGCACCATACTGGTTCATACTTTTAACACCATATAACAATTTATCTTCTTAAGGCTAACAGAAACACTTCCAAACAGTCAATATAGAAGGGTACTGGAGAGGGAAGTTTACTCCAAAAGGTGGGTGACTCAGAGGTCCACCCACAATGTCAAAACCTCTGTGGATCAGTGGGGAATTATTAGCTCAAAAGGGAGGCCTGTGAGAGGAGGTATCACCTTACAGGACCTTTCCACGTATGTATATTGATACTGATGCAGGGATACCAATTGGAGGTTAAGAGAATATTTTACTCGGAATATCACAATCACATGCAAGATTCAGGCAGTCTCACAACCACATAAAATTGAAAGGAAGGAAAAATTGGATAGCGAGAAGTTGGGATGAAGTAGATGATATTTACCTATCCTGGACAGAAGAGACAAAGTGATGTGGCTCAGACTAGGGATCCGAAGGTAGCACAACAGGAATATAAGCTCAGCCAATGTCCAGTTGTCAGCCTCAGATCCAGGGCTTAAATACTCTTTTTCTGCTTTGAAGGGGAAGGTGATAAGAGCTGGCTGGCTGGCAGAGCAAGCAAAGCTGGCTAATTGTCCTAGGTGACAAAGCATTGATGGAAATCATGGTAGCACTTCTTAAAAGTCTGGGTAGGTGAGGGAACAAAAGGGTGAAGTTCAGCAGGAAGGAGGTTGCAAAGCATTGGCCATTGCTGCTTTATCTGGGAGTTTTGGTGGCTATTGTCTTCTAGGTTTGGGTCATTAAGATAACTATCTTCTCTGACTAATCTTCAGTGAACGTATGACCTGGCCATGCCTGGATGTCCCTTCTGACCTACTTCTGCATGTGTTCAGCCAGTCCTCTTTGCCAACATGGCTTTTTAGACATGACAACATGTAATTTATTTTTTATACCAATTAAACAATGTTCATTGCCAATTTTATCATGGAGTGGGGGTGTATGGCATGGTAACATGTTGGTCTGAACATCAGGTGGAGTTATGGGTTTTTACTTGAAAGTGATCCTAAACTCCATACTATATATTAATCAGTGAATGTAGTTTATAGCTATTGGATACCTTAAGAAAAGTCACCTTCCATCCATATATTTCTATTGTTGCTCCCATCATGTGGAATAATTGTCTCTGCTGCCCCATTAAAATTAGGTACATTCCCAGTGACAACCAGTTCTGTCATCGACTGAAGATCTATCTGGCTACTCTGGCATTTTCCTGTTCATTTTCCTAATCTGTCAAATACCCATGGTTTTTAATACATATTTTATGGATTTTGCCACTTCTTAAAAAAATAATTTTAGCTACTGGTTTATTGTCAAATGCTTAGGGATTTAAAAGAACAAACAAACAGAAAGCAGGAAACAAAATAGAGCATTGCCACTCCCTTCCATTGCCATGAGGGGTAGAAAAAAGTAATGCTTAGTTCTGCTCTGGGCAGTGACCAGGCAAAGTTTTAGGGATCAATCCTACAGCCATCCAAGTTACCACGTCCATGCAGCTGTTGCATGTTGTAATCAATTTAGAGTGGGATCCATCAGCCCTCAGTTATATCGCATGTCTCCTTCCCTTTTGATTCCAGCACAGTTCCTAAACATATCAGGATCTATGAAAGTCATTGGAAATTGTTGTGGTGGTTGTCATTGTGTGCCTTCAAGTAATTTCCAACTTGAGACCCTAAGGTGAACTTATCATTGGGTTTTCTGAGGCTGTGTGTGATGTGCCCAAGGTCACCCAGTGGGTTTCCATGGCTGGGAGGAGAACTGAATCCTGGTTTCCAGGGTTGTAGTATAATTTTCAAACCACTACACCATGCTGGCTCTCCATTGGGAATTAGGAACATCAATAAACTGAAGTTCAACACAGATAAGATGAACATGTAGTTGAGATATGGCCACACAGTATCTGGAATCTACCAGGAAAGCTCCTTTCAGTCAAAGGGTCACATTCAGTGGTGGGCAAGGCCAAAGCCAAAAGAGTGGGCCTAAAATATACAAGCATTGTTGATATGTGCTTTCAAGTTATTTCTGACTTATGGTGACTCTAAGATGAACCTATCACAGAGTCTCCTTGGCAGGTTGCCTTCCTTTGCCTTCCTCTGAAGCTGAGAGACTTGTCCAAGGTCACCCAGTAGGCCTCCATGAGCAAGCGGGTGTTCAAACCCTGGTGTATTTGTCGAGCATTCAAGCCACTACATTACATTGGCTCTCTACATTACTTTCTTTTTTGTTCTGTCAGTAACTAAGCATTAGGACTGAGCATTTTAACCTTATTGAATAGGAGGAAGAGTAGAAAAAAAGCTGAGAAACCACCAAATAATTGTTTCATGGGAAAGATGTCACGGTTGTCTGAAAAACTCTAGAGGGTCATCGTGGGACTCAGAGTCTGAAATTCTCCACCACTGCTTTATTGTATCTTACTGTTTTCTCAGTATTTGCTTTTCCAGGATCTGTCTCCTGGATCCTTGAAGGTACCACAATTTTTGAAAGTAAATGTCATCAACACATGTCTGCACATGCATCATAAGAGCTCAGGACACTGTCTTTTAACAATCAAGACCATGTTGTCCATCTAGCCCAATATGGTCAACTCTCACTGATGGTAGCCCTCAAGAGTTCAAGTAGAGTTTCTTTCCTAACCCCACCAGGAAATCCCTGGTATTCTTTGGTGATCTTGTATCTGAGAACCAACCAGCCCCAACTTTACTTAGTTGCTGAAATCAGATGAGATTGGGTGATCTCAAGATGGTATGCTGATATTTTAGATCAGTGCAGGATGGATTTTTTTTTTCCATAATACCAGGGCCTACCACCATATTTGTGCCCATTGTCTAAAACTCTTTCTTTCTTTCCCAGAAGCTAGCCAGGGACCAGTAGCTGATGGCTCATGGACTGGCACAGATCAACGAATCACCACTTAAGTAGCACAGTCTTAGGTGATCAATTGACTGATCCTATTTCACAATCGATCCGCTGCTGATCCCTGGCCAGTTTACATAGCCAAATCACTTTACATAGCTCAAATTAGCTCAGAGGAACCAATATTGCTTCAGCTTTCCTCAAATTGCCTTCAAGTTGTTTCCAATTTATGGTGACCTTAAGCTGAACCTATCACAGGCTTTTTTTGGCAAGATTTGTTCTGGGGAGCTTTGCCTTTGCCTTCCTCTGAGAGAATGTGACTTGCCCAAGATCACCCAGTGGGTTTCCATGGCTGAGCAGAGATTTGAACCCTAGGCTCCAGAGTCATAGTCCAACATTCAGACCACTGCACCATACTGGGTCTCCCCAGATAGGCAACCATTTATAATTAGGAGGCAACCAATAGGAACCATTAAAAAATAGATTGGTCACCACTTACATAGCATAGTCTCAGATGGTCCATCTTTTTAAAAAATAAAAACCATGCACCTGTTTTTCACCTCTCAATTATAAATTGCTATCTGTGTGGGGAAACCTAAATCAAAATTGTTTCTGTTGAGCTAGTTTTGGCTATGTTAAGTGGTTAAGGGAAGATGTTGGCACCTGTTTGAATCGCTAACCCAAACATATGGGGATTCTGTTCTTCCAGAGGCAAGCAAGAAACTACAAAGCTGTTTATTTTCATCTTACACCCACAAAATCAATTTCTTCCCCATTGTTAGGTCGAGCTGCCACCTCTACCCATGAATTCCCTTGGCTCTCTCCTGAAGCATAAACTGATGTATTAGTTAAACTGAAATAACACCTCATATAAAATTTCATTAGGTGAGGAATTCTCACCATTCACTTTGGATGAGCCAAGTCTCCCTCCCATTATGAATTCACTCTGGGGATTTTTTTCGGTTCTGAGTGTGTCTAATTTGCAAAGAGATTTTGAAGGCACAACTCCAGTTAATTGGAATCATGAACATTTCTCCTAAAAGCAGACAGCTTTTTTTTTTTTTAATCTGATAGCCTGGATTTCCACTGCAGTAGATTTCAACCATGAAGATATCTGAGTGCTCATCTCTTTCTCTCCATGAAAAAAAAGGAACAGTTCAATCAGAAGTAGTGATGGCTTTGACTCTGAAAAGGAGGGTTCAAAATGCCAGTTTTTGACTTCATTGAGTCCATATCACTTCAATCTGGGGTTTCAATTTGGAGACTTTGTCACCCCCAACTGCCTTCTTGTCCCTGATACAGATATACATAAGAATGAGGGTTTGTAGCAAGCTTGTTGGACCCAAGATCAGAGGTGCAAACCATGCAATCTTGTTGGATTCCAAATCCTATCAGTCCTGTCCAGCATAGCCAGGAATCCTGGGACTTGCAGTCCAGCAGATCTGAAGGGCTGCATCCTTCCTATCTCTTCTTCTAGACAATGCTGCAACAGGGTGATAAAGCAAGGAGGAAAGAAACCATCCTAAATCATTAATAAAATCATGGATTTGATGTGCTTTGCTTTGCTGAGGGGTGGGTGGATGAGTGAGAATAATCATGCTTACTGTAAATTTTTCTTTAGTTGTCAAAAGTATCTGAAATACCACCTGGAGAATCACCTGAAGGGAAACAAGCTTTTCTCCCCAGGTGGTAGTCCAAAAGTATTTGCTATCGATGCAAAAGCTAAAGGAAGCACAATTACTTTCTCCTCCTCCCCCAAGGCAAAGACATTCAGTAAATGATTTCATAGAATCACAGATTCATAGAGTTGGAAGAGACTACAAAGGCCATCTAGTCCAACCTCCTGCCATGCAAGAATATACAGTCAAAGCACTCCTGACAGATGACCATCCAGCTTCTTTTTTAAAAACTCCAAAGAAGAAGATTCCACCACAATCCAACATAGTGTATTTCCTTGTCAAACTGTTCTTATCATCAGGATTTTGTTAGCTACTGGTGAACAATGCTTTCATTAGAACTGACTACAGTTCTACAATAGCATGCAAGTTTTTGAGTTCTAAAGCACATCCCATCAAGCTCCACTGTAAACATAAAGAAGATAGAGGGAAGAAGTATGGAAGTCCAAAAATTTGGCATGTTTTATGTCTCCCATTATGGGAGGATCTAGGCTCGATCAGTCCTTGGTGAGTGCAAAAGTTATTAGATTGCATATAGAAGTACCTATTGGAACTGAGCTGAACAGCACAGGTTAAGATCTGGAGCCAAATGTTTGGATTTCTATGCACTTGGGGCTGGGTGCTCCCGTATCAGTGGGAGCTAGATCCAATTCAGGTTTTTCTCTAGATTTTAAAGGAGCTCTCCAGGGTGCTGAACTTATTTGAGGGAAATAGGGTTCAGCACCCTGAAAAGATCCTTTGAAGTTCAAAATAAAACCTGAGGTAGATTCACTGATCACTGATAAGGAAGCCATGACTATTTCTATGTTTCTATGTTCATCCATCATCACTACACACATGGCCTATCCTACACTCCAAAAATATCCTGTTGTCCTCAGAGGTGATGGAGACTGCTATCTCAGTATTGAAGCAAGAACTGCCTGTCCAAATGGAATGAGCAGACAATGACATCTTATTCTTTGTCTCAGGCAGCAAAATATCTTGGGTCAGTTCTCCAGACAAAGACAGTTAAAAAAAAGGCCCAGCCTTTTTAGAACCTGTACTGTATTCTAACATTTAAGCTGATGCACTTCTACTCAAAAACAAGGACATTAAGTTCAACAAAACTTCCTACTGAGTAAGTGTACACTGAACCTTAGTTTTGTGCTGATTGCTCTGCTGTTTTAATCACAGTGTTTCACTGTTTTTGCCCATTGTTGCTAGTTCTTTTTTATTTTTAAATTGGTTTGTTCAGTTGTTGTGGGAGACATTATGGTTCATTGAGTGATCCACAGGTGGGTTTGGCAAACTTGGTGTTTGTCCTGGAACTCCATGCTGGGTTTCTGTTTTTTGCTTTTGTTTTGGCTGAAAGAAAGGAAAAAAACCTTTTTTTTCCTGCTGACAAAAATCTTTAAGCAAAATTCTTCTGCTGAAAAATTATTTCAACAAATTACTAGTTGAATCCTCCCAAAATCAAAGTGGAACTGTATGTCTGATCGCTTCAGGATTTGATTTTTTGAAATGGTGAGAGGAAGTACCCCACCCATGATGTCTGCTGAAGTTCCCCACACCTGTCCTAGATTGATCAAAATTACAGCAGTTCTAAATAAATGCTTCCTAGATAAATAAATCCTAAATCTCACAAAGGACACACATAGATCATCCTCCTAAGGAAAGCCCACAAAAGGTAGAAGCCTTGGAAAATGACAGAAAGACATATGGAAGCAAGGAACTATTCTCTGTTTGTTTAAATATTTATATCCTGCTGTCACAATAAACAGGCAAAGACCCTTCTAGGTTCATGCCTGATGCGCCCAAAAGACTAGCCACTGATGAGTGTCTTCCAACAGAAGCTTTTACTGTGCAGTAAAAGTCCTGAGCTCTAAGGTAAATCCAGAACATACTGCCCTCTATCTGAAGATCTCTGGGAAACATTAAATAAAATCAACATCTGCAATTTAAAACAAAGTGTGCCCCCCCCCGGATGCAGTTCCCTGGGGTAAAAAAACAAAATGATTACTTTTCTTAAAAAAAAAAAAAATGCTCTTAAAATGTCCCTAAATTATACTGGAGGGATTTTATACCCCAGAAGTAAAAAAAAAAACAAAACTTTCTTTTCTTTCTTTTTTTTCCCCTTTTCTTTTTCATTTTTCCTTTCTTTTTTTTCTTTTTCTGCCCTAAATATCCTCTACCTGGAGGATATCCTCCACCAGGAGCCCTGGTGGCGCAGTGGTTAAATGCCAGTACTGCGAGCCAAAAGGTTGTGAGTTTGATCCTGCCCGGCTCCAAGGTTGACTCAGCCTTCCATCCTTTCGCAAGTCGGTAAAATGAGTACCCAGCTTGTTGGGGGCATGTATAGAAAATGTTTCAAAATGCATGCTATCTGTAAGTTGTTCGCCGCCTCGATCCATATGGAGAGGCGGGATACAAATAAATAAATAAATAAAAAACTATGGGGTGTAAGGTGATTTCCCCAATGTTTTAGGAGCTCCAGGGGCCAATTTATGCCTGGTAAACGCCATTTTGAAACAGGAAGTAATCAGAAAACTACTTCTCACTTCCCATTGTTAAAAGAAAGCCCTTTTCTGAGCCTAAAATGGCGAAAACTTCCTCCATAGAGGGTGTTTGGGGGTATGTGGGAGTAAACAGATTTTTGATTTTATTTTATCATTTATTTATTTGTTTGTTTTTTGTTTGTTTGCAAAGCAGCTGCTGGAAAGGTGCAGCCCTTTAAGGTAGCATGAGGCTGTACTGTGGCCCCCTAGCTTTCCACAGCTGCCCACCCTCATCTACAAAAATGTAAACCCTAAAATGTTTTTCAAAGGCTAAAAACATATTGAGCCATTTAGCACGTGAAACAAAAAGAGATTAAAACTTGTTAAAATACTTCGAAACAATTTGAAAGCATGCACATGTAAGGAATCTGTATAAGATCACTTAAGAAATATATAAAACCCAAAGGCTTTTGTAAACAACCATGTTTTTATTAGGCACCAGAATGGTAGCGTAATGCTCTGGTGCCAATCAGGCCTGTAAGAGCAAGATATTCCATAACTAGGGTGCCACAGGAAAGAAGGCCCTGTTGGGTACTCACAGAAAAAAGGATAGGACATTGCCTGCATGCAATTCTTGGTTACTTCTAACATCCACATTGTTGCAATACTGTTGCTGCAAAATCGCCTGGAGCCTAATGAAACTCAAAGAATCTTAAGTGAAGTAAGAAGACCGATTTTAATTAAGACAGTCAAAAATTACAATTAAAAATGTCAATTGTACAATTGAGACTGACCAGGATTTGTGTTCCCTGAAAAAAGTAAGTCAGTGCTGATCACATTTTCCATTTGAAATTTATATTCTCCTTGCCCTTTCAATTATAGACATTTGGATTCCATTGGTTGTAAAATATGTACGCAGACACACACAGACCCTACTTTTAATCTCCAGGGTTGCATTGTTTGCTGTCTTCTCCCCAGAGAGTTAAAATCTTTATCTCCCAGCTCAGGCTAGCCAGTAACATGCTGTTTTCCACTCTGGTGTCTCTTTATCTCTCCTCCACATCCTGTTGCAAGAGAGTTTTTTCCCTCTGCTGTTCCCTTAGTTATATTCTGCTTAAAGGCACATATTAACCTATTCATTTATTAAATTCATCTGTTAAAAAATACTAATTTTTCAATTATTTAAAACAATTCATTATTTTATATCACAGATTATCAATATCAAAGGCACAATAATCCTGATACAGTTATTATTGCAAGTTGGTCTTTAGAATTTGTCTTACGGCTCCACTGTGGCTACTTCTGCATCAGGTTGCTTCAGGATTGTGGTTGTCGTTACTGTTGGTGTTGTTACAGTGTGTCTTCAAGTTGTTGTGCCCCTGGGACCTTTGGAGAGCCACACAGGCCACCAGAAATGTTAAGAAACAAACGTAAACTTAAACAAACAACCAAAAAACCCTAGAAGTGGCCAGAAGTCCATTTCAGTTTTTGAACAACAGATTTTATTAAAAACAACAACAGTGTACCCATCTGGAATACTGTGTCCAGTTTTGGGCACCACAGTTCAGGAGGAACAAGCTGGACTGTGTTCAGAGGAAGGCGACCCAAATCACAGAAGGCCTGGAAACCATGCCCTGTGAACAGCAACTTAGGGAGCTGGGTATGTTCAGCCTGGAGAAGAGAAGAGAAGAGAAGAGAAGAGAAGAGAAGAGAAGAGAAGAAAGAGAAGAGAAGAGAAGAGGTGACATGATAGCTATGTTTAAATATTTGAAGGGATGCCATATGAAGGATGGAGAAAGCCTGTTTTCTGCTGCTTCAGAGATTAGGACATGGAGCAATGGCTTCAAACTTCAGGAAAATAGTTCTTTAGGAAGAACTTCCTGATGGTGAGAGCAGTTTAATAATGGAATGTGCTACCTCAGAGGTCTGTTCTTTGGAGGTTTTTAAACAGAGGATGGATGGCCATCTGTTGTGAATGGTTTGATAGTGTATTCTTGCATAGAAGGGGGTTGGACTTGATGGCCTTTATGGTCTCTTCCAAGTCTATGATTTGGGGAATAGTGCAGGGGCCCCTACAGCCTATTTAAAAAGGCTTCCAGGAAAGGTAATTCACCTTTTGAGGTGGGGGGGCAGAAAAAGGACTGTCTGGGGAATCTACAGAGACTGAGGGCCACAAAAATAGTGCATAGGGCACCAGGGCTGCAATTTACTCACATGTGATGTAGATCATCATAGCCGATTGCACTTTTAGTTTAAGATTGGATTTTCTAGATGTTAGTCTAATCTTTTGCTGAGACTAGAAAGCAAGCTTAACTTGCAAATCAATGGGAAATGTGTGTGAGTATATAAACCCCCCAGAACTTTATTAGCTGATGCAAAATATCTTCCATAGTAAGCTTTTTTGTATGTATGTATGTATGTATGTATGTATATGTGTAGGTATATATGTGTATATAGATCGATAGACAGATTAGATAAAACAGACAGACAGACAGACAGACAGACAGACAGACAGATAGATAGATAGATAGATAGATAGATAATTTTCCATCCTGCCCTACATGAAATATTTCAATATTGCTCTATATGGGCAGCATGCATGTTCTCCTAGTTCTCCTTCTTTTTTTGAAAGTTGAGTTTTTGCAAGCCATCTCTCTCCAGCTTCTGCTTCAAGACCTTCTGTAGGCTTGTACACTAAGCAGGAGGCTGTTTTGCAAGAAAGCACATCCATTATGACAGCTGGAGGCAGAAAAAAAATCTTCCACTGTTCAAATTTACAGAGCTTTATTATTATTATTTTTTTCATTAAGAGCGGTTGAGGGTAAAGATTAAAAAGCATGCAACTGAAACTCAGAACTTTCATCTTGAAGAGCTGAGGCCACATAATCTAAAGCCGATACTAAGTGACCTCCTCGGGGTTTTCATTTTAAGCTTTGCTACCAATCCCTTTCATCTTTGACCTGAAGGATTGATTACCTGTTTCCAGAGCATTAACAAATTTGCTGAGCATCTTTGCTCCACTAAACTGCAGTCCAATTCTGTTCTCTTTTCCTCCAAGAGCTTTGCTGTGGGAAGTCAGCTAATTTTTAAGTCCTCATTTTAGTCGTCAATTTATACTCCTGTGTTACATACTTAGGAAAGCTGGGTAATTACACTACTTTGAGAAATTTAGGCAGGAAGGCATGTCAAGGCATGCTTTGCAGTGGAGCTCATGATAATTGGTGCATTTTGGTCCATTTATGTAATCAGTCTAATGGTGCAACCAATTATGCCTGTATATTTGAAGGGAAGGGTGAATTTATCTTTGCTTTGATAGATGGCTGTCTGAGATCCTTTGGCAAGTAACTTCTGTTCCAAAAGTAGAAGTGGGAGTGAAAATGGAAACAAGAGCAAAGGAGAGGGTGAAAGTTTGCATTCACATCATCCCATCTCAGTCTGAGCACAAATTCAGTATCCGCATCCTGAAGCAAGAGAGTGTATTGGTTTGAGTATTGGACTACGACCCTGGAGACCAGAGTTCGAGTCCCTGCTTGGAGACCCGCTAGGTGACCTTGGGCACATCACACACTCTGAGCCTCAGAAAACTGTTACCCTGCTTGCTGGGGATCCCTTGGGGAACACCTTGATGTGCTCCAAATCAGAAAAAGGATGGGGAATTTAATGGAGCACAAGCAATGGCTGAACGAGAGGCAGGGTAACCTAGTGAAATCTTTTACTCAGTTTTATGGGGTCAGGCCAGGCCAAAAACCAGGCAACGTATCAAACAAATGGTTTTTATTGAATGAAAATGTTCTCATGCACCAACACAGTCACTCACACAAGGACTATTGAGAAACAAAAGAGTAGAAAGTTGGACAGGGGAATGTAGAGAGGGATTTTAAATGGGGTGATAACTGCACCTCTCCTGAAGTCCTTGGTCTGGGAAACAGCAAACACAGAACTCAGCAGAGAAACGGCTGAGGGGATTACTCAACCAGCAAAGTGACGGTCTGCTAGTGTGGCAGGGAGTTCTCCAGAGAAAACTCTCAAAAACTAGGACTACTTGTAGGGGAAAGCATACCTCGAGGGCAAATCCTCTCCTGGGGAGAACAAAGGGCACCTCAAAGGAAAGGAAGCTCCACAATGGCAACTCGTTTGCATGATGATTTTATGATGGGTTGCCAACACTTGCTTACTCTTATTCTATACAGATCCTGTAGTGGCTGTTCTAACTGTTCAGCATTGATTCAACTTTTACACAAAAGTATGGTAGACTGTTGTGTTTTATTTATTGCATTTATACATCATACTTGCAGGGCTATTAACATAAACCTACAGCAGATTTCGTCCAGACTACCAAAAAGCTCCATGATAGGTTCGCCTTAGGGTCACCATAAGTTGGAAACTTAAGGGCACACCCCAACAACAAAGGAGAGAGATGTGGAAATCTGGAGACTAGATTTCAGTTAAGAAGACACTTAATTCATAGAACCGAAAGGGAATCACACTATGATATGATGTGCACCTATACATTAGATTTGCAACCTTTGCATGCTTATGCTGATTAATTGCTAGTTGCTTGCAGACTTATTGTTAATTAACTAATTAATTGCTTGCAGACTTTTTGTTGGTTTGCTTTCCCATTCCTGTTCTCTTTCTGCATTACACTCTCCTGCAGCCATTTTCTTTCTCTTCTCTCTCTCCCTCTCTCTTCTCTTAACTATGTGTTTATTTACAGGCAACTACTGTAAATAAAACTTCTTTTATATGTTTTACAAAAAACAAAAAAAAAAACCTATGCTTATTTGTTTTCTTAGCTTGTATGGGAGAAGGTGGGCATGGGACAGGTTTTTGTTCAGCTTCTGCTTTGCCAATTTCATTACTCTGCTTGTGAGAGCTATCCTTCACATTTTCCAGCACTATAATACATAACACTGGCAATTAGTATGACAACTAACTTCAATGCAATACCCAAAATGTCAGGACTATGTTGAAACACTATTTCTCACTTATGAGCAAGTATCATCCCAACACAGTCGTGCTATGCCTACAGTGACCTGGGCCCTTTCCACATGGGGTTAAAAAACGGGTAGAGCGACCTCCACAGAGGTCGTCTACACTGTTACGTGTATTGGGGTGGATTACTCTTGAGTAATTCCACACCCCAATCCGCGGTCAGGCGCCCGCAAGTGGCAGCGCTGCGTGCTTTTGAAAAGCCACATTATATGTAGTTTTTCAAAGGCACGGGGCGTCCAGCCCCGCACAGCCCCATCGCAGCACCCGTATGGATCTATGGACGCGCGAAAGGGTGTCCCTGCAGATCGGGCAGGGGGCGGGATTTCCGGTTGGCGAGCTTCTCCGATTGGTGGAGAGGCTCCCCCAGTCAAAATCCGCCATTTTGGGCGCTGCCGGGCAGCGACGGAACAAGGTAAGCCCACGTTTTAGCGTGGCTTTCCCCGTTTCCCGGCCCGCGTGCGGAAAGGGCCCTGGACATAGCTGTTTCACTTATGAGCAAGGCTGCTCCCATTGCTAGTTGCAGACCGATTTTACTTGTTCAACAGAAATAAGATCTAACAGAAGGATGCAATTAATGTACTGAAAGAGTAATAAAGAAGTAAGCTTGTGCTATCACAGGAAACAAAGTGAGAGGGAGGAGGCAGCTAGCGGGGAGGAGCTTTATTAGGAGCTACCAACGGGCCTCTAGCTCATTTCCCAGAGGAAAGAGCAGAGGAGAGCTGGGCCTGTGAAGACGTCCTAGACCAGGTGTGTTTCACAGGCTTGTTTTTTTGCTGAGCTTGTTTTTGCTGTGCTTGGGGGCCTTGCTTGTTTTTGCTGTTAATTGCTTGCTATTGTTTGCTGGCTACTGCCTGGCCGTGGGCTCTGCCTGATCACACGGTCTGACTAACGAGAGGGAGGAGGCAGCTAGCGGGGAGGAGCTTTATTAGGAGCTACCAACGGGCCTCTAGCTCATTTCCCAGAGGAAAGAGCAGAGGAGAGCTGGGCCTGTGAAGACGTCCTAGACCAGGTGTGTTTCACAGGCTTGTTTTTTTTGCTGAGCTTGTTTTTGCTGTGCTTGGGGGCCTTGCTTGTTTTTGCTGTTAATTGCTTGCTATTGTTTGCTGGCTACTGCCTGGCCGTGGGCTCTGCCTGATCACACGGTCTGACTAACGAGAGGGAGGAGGCAGCTAGCGGGGAGGAGCTTTATTAGGAGCTACCAACGGCAAGCGCCTTCGGCGCGCGCACTTGAACTCCTTTACTTTCTCGAGCTTCTCCTGTACTACTCTCTGTAGTTTCAAGGATGGAAGGTGAGGGAGCTGCTGCAGTCACCTGTAACGCTTGTGGCATGTTCCTTTTCTTGCCACAAGAGGTTCTCGGGTACACCTGCACCAAGTGCAAGCTGGTCACCTTCTTGGAGGAGAAGGTTCGCCAGCTGGAGGCACGAATTTCTGATCTCCATCTTATTAGGGAAGGGGAGGAGTTTTTGGATAGGGCAGAGAAGACCTACCAGAAGACCGAATGCACGGAGGAGCTGCCAGATCAGGAAGTCACTACACTTTGCCGGGAAACGGAGGTTTGGGCGAATGTCACACGGAGGAGTAAAAGGACCAGGAAGGTAACAGAGACTCTTAGCATACACAATCACTTCGAACTACTTGGCCTTATGAACAATGAGGAGCACCACGCGGAGGGAACAGAATGTCAACAAGAAGGAATCAAACTTCACCAACAGGGACTAGATCAACACTCCCAGCCTAAACAGAATGCCCAGGCAGTCCGAGTAGAACAGGTTCGCCGAGGAGCCCAGGACAAGTCTCAGAGGAGGCGAGTTCTGGTTGTTGGGGACTCTTTGCTAAGAGGAACTGAAACAGCAATCTGCAAAACGGACAAGCTCAATCGAGAAGTCTGTTGTCTTCCTGGGGCCAGGATCAACCACATAACGGAGAAGCTAACCAGGCTAGTCAAACCCACTGACTATAAGCCCCTCATTTTGGTTCATGTGGGAACCAATGACACTGCGAGGAGCAGCTTAAACCACATTGCAAAGGACTACGAGCGTATGGGGACCAAGCTTAAGGACCTTGGTGTGCAGGTGGTCATTTCGTCTCTCCTCCCTGTTCAAGGATACGGCGCATGTAGGGAAAGGGCAATAGTAGAGGTCAACAACTGGCTCCGCACATGGTGCCGCCAACAACGGTTTGGGTTTTTGGAACATGGCCTGAATTTCCATGAACATGGGCTTCTGGCAAGGGATGGGCTGCACCTCACAAAACTGGGCAGGAATGTTTTTGCAAACAGTCTTGCAAGGAAGATTAAGAGGTCTTTAAACTAAGATCCACTGGGGAGGGAGACAATATTATTCAGGGCAAGGACTCAGAGAACACAGGGGAAAAGGCCCAAATGATACTGGACAAGTAGTACAAGCGGCCAATGGCGGGAGGAGTAGAAACAATAGTACAGGACTTGCAGGAAGGGCCTGGGGACTTAAGTGTCTCTACACTAATGCAAGGAGTATGGGAAACAAGCAGGATGAGCTTGTACTCCTAGTACAAGAAAATAAATACGATTTGATAGGCATCACTGAGACCTGGTGGGATGAGTCTCATGATTGGAATATAGGAATAGAGGGTATAGCCTATTTTGTAAAAATAGACCAAACAAGAAAGGAGGAGGAGTAGCCTTGTATGTCAAGGATGTTTTCACCTGTGAAGAGATCCTGGGCTTAAACCCAGAAAGCCAGGTAGAGAGCATTTGGGTAAGAATTAAGGCAGCGAGAAACAACAGGGATATTCTGGTGGGGGTTTACTACAGACCTCCAACCCAGGCTGAGGACTTGGATGACGCCTTCCTCAACCAAATGACTGAACATTCAAAGAGGAGAGATACAGTAATAATAGGAGATTTCAATTACCCGGATATATGCTGGCAGTCAAACTCTGCCAAGACAGCAAGGTCCAGCAAGTTTCTTGCTTGTCTTGCAGACAACTTCATGGTCCAGAAGGTGGAAGAGGCCACAAGGGGATCAAATATTCTAGATCTGGTCTTGACCAACAGGGATGACCTTGTGAATGAGGTAGAAGTGGTTGGATCTTTAGGGGGGAGTGACCATGCCCTGTTGGAATTTAGCATTCAGTGGGAAGGAGAAGATAAGGGTAGCCAGACACTCGTCTTAGATTTTAAAAAAGCGGACTTCTGTAAACTTAGGGAGCTGCTGGCTGGAATTCCGTGGTCAGGAATAGTGAAAGGGAAAGGAGTTCAGGAGGCATGGGAGTTCCTTAAAAAGGAGATACTGACGGCACAGTCTAAAACTGTGCCAATAAGGAGGAAAAATGGAAGGCATCTGAAGAAACCAGAATGGTTGACTAAAGAACTCTCAGCTGAGCTAAGAGTTAAGAGAAACACGTATAGGAAATGGAAGAAGGGGGAAACCACCAAAGAAGAATTTAAGCAAGTAGCCAGGAGATGTAGGGAGGAGGTCAGAAAGGCTAAAGCACAGAACGAACTTAGGCTGGCCAGAGACATTAAAAACAATAAAAAGGGTTTTTTTAAATATGTCCGCAGCAAAAGGAAAAAGAAGGAGACAGTAGGGTCGCTACGCAGAGAAGATGGCGAATTACTCACAGGGGGAGAGAAAGGCAGAGCTACTTAACACCTTCTTTGCCTCCGTATTTTCCCAGAAGGATACAAGCACTCAACCTGGCGGTAGGGGAGCAGGGGAGGAAGCAGAGGAAATGAGGCACTTAATAAGTAGAGAGGTGGTACAGGAATACCTGGCCGCATTGGATGAATTCAAGTCTCCAGGGCCAGATGAATTGCATCCTAGGATATTAAAAGAGCTGGCAGAGGTCATTTCGGAACCGCTTGCTATAATTTTTGAGAAATCTTGGAGGACAGGAAAGTTCAGCAGATTGGAAGAGAGCAAATGTTATCCCCATCTTCAAGAAGGGAAAAAGAGGACCCAAATAATTATCGCCCAGTCAGCCTGACATCGGTACCCGGAAAGATCCTGGAGCAGATCATTAAGCGTTCAGTTTCTAATCATTTAGAAAACAACGCAATAATCACGAGAAGTCAACATGGATTTCTCAAAAATAAGTCATGCCAGACTAATCTGATCTCTTTTTATGATAGAGTTACTAGCTTGATAGATGAAGGGAATGCTGTGGATGTAGCATATCTCGATTTCAGTAAGGCCTTTGACAAAGTTCCCCATGACATTCTTGCATCGAAGCTAGTAAAATGTGGGCTAGACAGGGCTACTGTTAATTGGATATGTAATTGGTTGACCGACCGAACCCAACGGGTGATCACGGATGGCTGCTTTTCATCCTGGAGAGAAGTGACTAGTGGGGTGCCACAAGGTTCTGTCCTGGGCCCAGTGCTGTTCAATATTTTTATCAATGACTTAGATGAAGGAATAGAGGGCATGCTCATCAAATTTGCAGATGACACCAAATTGGGAGGGGTTGCTAATATGCCAGAGGACAGGATCAAAATTCAAAATGACCTGGATAGATTGGAGAGCTGGGCCAGGGCGAACAAAATGAAATTCAACAGAGAGAAATGTAAGGTCCTACACTTAGGCAGAAATAATGGAATACAGAAATATAGGATGGGGGACACGTGGCTGGATAGCAGTACGTGTGAAAGGGATCTAGGAGTCTTCATAGACCACAAGCTGAACATGAGTCAGCAGTGTGATGCGGCAGCCAAGAAAGCCAATGCAATTCTCGGCTGCATCAACAGGAGTATGGTGTCTAGATCGAGGGAGGTACTGGTACCACTCTACTCTGCTTTGGTTAGACCCCATCTTGAATACTGTGTCCAGTTCTGGGCACCCCAATTCAAGAAGGATATTGACAAGCTGGAGCAAGTCCAGAGGAGGGTGACCAAAATGGTGAGAGGCCTGGAAAACATGCCCTATGAGGATAGACTGAGAGAGCTGGGTATGTTTAGTCTGCAGAAAAGGAGGTTAAGAGGGGACATGATAGCCATGTTTAAATATTTGAAGGGATGCCACGTAGAGGAAGGAGGGGGCTTGTTTTCTGCTGCTCCAGAAACCAGGACAAGGAGCAATGGATTCAAGCTGCAGGAAAGGAGATTCCACCTGAACCTCAGGAAGAACTTCCTGACAGTCAGGGCTGTCCGGCAGTGGAATCTGCTGCCTCGGAGAGTAGTGGAGTCTCCTACCTTGGAGGTTTTTAAGCAGAGGCTTGATGGCCATCTGTCGGGAGTGCTTTGAGGGTGTTCCTGCATGACAGGGAGTTGGACTGGATGGCCCGTGTGGTCTCTTCCAACTCTACATTTCTATGATTCTATGATTCTATGATTCAAAAATTTTGGTAAACAAAGCAGGGATATTTTTCAGAATAAGAATCTGCATCCCACTTCTTTTGTACAGACATGAGAAAGACAAAAAAGTTAAGAATTACCTTGTTCAGTGGGAACCGCCAGCTTTTTCCTCTGTTTAAGTTATTGATCTGGATGTGCCTCATTATGAAAAGAAGGCAAGCCAAGAACAAACTAAACACAGTACTTATGGATCTGTCTTTGAATCAGCTTCTATTGACCAGTCTCTTCTGGCATGCCTATCCTGATTATTTAAATTGTGAATCTTAACAATGAATTTTAAATATGTATTGTCTTGCTTTTAGGTATTTATATTTTTTTCTTTTAAGATGATATGCATTTTAACTACTGTTTTAATTGATGCTCTGTTTTTAACCATTCTGCATCAATCCACTGTTGTCCTCCAGCTTGATCCATGAGGAGAGGTGGGTAAGAAACAACTACTTCTTCTTCTTCTTCTTCTTTATTATTATTATTATTATTATTATTATTATTATTATTATTATTATTATTGATTCAAAATACAGTCAGTCCTCCACGTTCGCAGGTTTTACATTCACAGATTTGATTATTTGCGAGTTTCTCCAACCTTGCTCTTCCATCTCAAGTGCTTCTTTTTGGGGGGCACCTTCCCTCTTGGCTCCAATCAGGCCTCATAGCCCTTTAAAAACCCACCTCTGGTCCTCCTCTTCCTCTTCCAGTCCCTGCCTGGTCAGCTAAGGATGGCTCTCTGCCTAAAGTCTTAGCACCCCAAACTCTGTACGCATGCCCCACACACACCCAAAGGAGGAGATGGGCAAGAGAGAGGAAGTACAGGACTCTCATGCCAACCATCTCCTTTCTCTGACCTGGTTTAGAGCCTGGATGCCCACTTTCCCCACCTGGGCCTCAGCACCCTTCCCACAGATACACAAATGTTGTTATTTGTGAATTTTTCACTTTTCTCCCTAACCCTAGCAAATGTGGAGGGTCAAGTGCACACATGTTCCGATGAGGGTGTCTTCTTCTAGGAAGGCTTCAAATTCACAGGGCATGGAGGTGACAACAGGGATATCTCCTAACAAAATAGCCTAGTAATAATAAGGTAGATTAAAGTCTAGCCATATCTAAGTCACTGTAGGTGTAGCAGAGTAGGTTCTAGGATTTCACTTTGCCAATCCTGGATCTAATTCATTTGTTACTAATGGCTCATTTTCCCTTCATATTCTTGTGTGCCCTGCCACCCACCTGGAGAATTGCTGCTCTAAAAGATGGCATCTCACAAAAATAAAAATAGAAGATATTGGCGCTGTATCTCAGAGCTGCTGTACAACTTTTGCTGTGGCTGTACAGTGTGTTTGAACCCAAGGGACTGTGAGACACCATGTCACAGATGTGAGACATCTGGCTCAGGTGTTCTAATATGCCTGCATTATTTCAATCCTCCTTATCAGCTCAATCATCTCCCACCTCTGTTTTATTCATCAGGCAACTTACATGCAGGACAAGAGGTGGGTGGTTGGGGTGGAGAAAGGAGGAAGAAAATACAAAACTGATTGCGACAGCAAACAGATAACCACGCCGTATATATTATGTATTATTTTTAGTAGAAGGAGAAGATCACACGGGAAATCTTTACTTTCATGATGTTCGAAGCAGACGGAGGCAATTTATTTCTTATGCTACCTGCATTCTTTAGTTAACAATGGCTGTAGATTAAAGCCTATTTACAGGATTGGTATATATCGCAGAGGTTGGTGAAAAGGAGGATGGAATAAATTATCGGCTATGAAGAACTGTGGGGAAACGGGCTTTCTTATGTTTAAGATCATTGTTTCTTTCAGAACCGCCTTCAGGGAATGAAGAAGCAAAGGACTGAATATCAGCATACCATAGTGAGATTTACAAGGCCAGTAAGGTAAAGGGAATACCACCTTTTTCCCTTCTCTGCCAGGGCTCCTTTGCCTTTGACTGGGAAAGACATGGAGGTGGGGGAAGAAGCACGGAGATACAGTCATAGAGAAAGCTTCCTCAATGAATTGCAGCAGAGGCATTTTCATACCCAAAAGTGAATTTTGCTCTTCCTTCCATCGATGTCCATGTGCCTATGGTGGCTGAAATAATCATTTGCAATATATGACAGAACCCCTACCAAGGTGTTGGTGATGGTTACTAGATTTATATTTATTTCTATCCCGTCTTTCCTTGCCCACCCCCCAGATCAAGACTCCAGGCAATTTACAGCAAATGAAAAAAAAAAGTTTACAAAATACCAAAGTTAAAAAGTGATTAAATTATCCAAAAAATAAAATGAGTTAAAACAATATACCACTAAAAAAGCATAGCAAAGCAACAGGGAGAAAATCCAACACATTATAGGCCTGCTCTACTAAACAGTCAGTCCTCAAAAGCCTGTTGAAACAGAACAGTATTCATATATCTGAGAAAGAGTAGGGAGGGTGCTAGTCTAACCTCTTTGGGAAGGGTATTCCAAAGCCTGGGGGCAGCCACTGAGAAGGCCCCCTCCAGTGTTCCCACCAGATGTGCCTGTGAGGGTGGTGGGATAGAGAGAAGGACCTCCTCGGCAGATCTCAAAGCATGGGCAGGTCCTTAAGGGAGAATTGCTGTTGTTCTGTTCCTTCAAGTTGTTTCTGACTTCCTTCAAATAACCTGGACCTGAGCCATATAAAGCTTTATAGGTCAAAACCTGCACTATGAATTATGCCCAGAAATGGACTGGCACCCAGTGAAGCTCTTGCAACAAGGGAGTTGTGTGATCCTTATAGCCGGCCTCAGTTAGAGATCTGGCTGCACCTCTTTGGACCAGACGAACTTTCCAAACACTTCAAGGCAGTCCCATGTACAGAATGCTACTGTAATCCAACCAGGATGTAATGTCAGGCCATGTGTAACCCTGCAGTTCAAACAATTTGGCTCCTGTCACTCACTTTGCCTTTTTACCATCAAGATCCACCCCTGAAACTGGTGTTCAGGCCCCAAGGGATCCACTATCCTGGACAACTGGCTGTGACAATCTGTGCATTCAGTGTGGTAAAACAAGACTAGTTGTCCTTGCTAATTATTAAATTAAAATTTAAATTAAATTAGAAATTAAATTCTGTCAGACTGTTATCACGGTTATGATATGTCTGGTGAGAGCACTAGATATCCTTTTGATATCAAATAATTTGGCCTTTGTTTGACCTTTCTCTGCCACCCTACTCCACGTGTTTGCAGAGGTCCTCCGGACAAGCACGTATTAGGCGCGGCCGTTAATGGTTGTACATTCCAAACCCCATTCAGGCAGGCAACTTAAGCCTCTCCAATGCTTTAGGGAAAAACCTTTCTGCAAACCAGCTTTGTTCTGCGCACATCTACACAAAGCCACTCGGCCAAGAGCCAAGCCATTCCTTTATATTGGGCCATCAGCATACTGGCCACGCTATTGTCATTAAGTACTAAACCCATCATGCAAAATCTGACCTTTTCCAACTCCAAATTTCCTTTGTTCTCACCGAGCATAACATCGTCTGTAGGTAAAATCCACCCTATAAAAGGTTCCCACTTTTGGGACTTCCTCGGAGTACTTTGGATCAACCTGGACTTCCATCTAGCCTTGCTGCTGGTTTGTCTAAGGAGCTCCCCTCAGCCAGCCACGCTGAGCTTTCTCTCCCGGAACCCCATCTTTTCCCTCCAGGACTATGAGACCAGGTGTCGTATTACCCATTCCCCAAAAAGCTCTCCATTTCTCTTTCTAGTTAGCTGTGTGCATGTGGTGTCTTTTATGTCATTTGTGCTCAATAAAACTGTTATTTTGTTACTGTAAAACTTGGCTGGCTACGCTCTCTGACCTGAAGCCGTAGATATAGGGTTAAAGATCCTTGCTAAAGTTACTCTGCCTCTCGTTTAGCCAAGAGAGTGCTCAAGCTAAATTCCCCCAACTTGTGTCTTTATATGGTAATTTGGGTGCCCCTCCCGGGACCCCCAACATACAGGGTAACAAGACCTAGAAAATAAAAACAGTAAAGATTTATTATGTAGCACTTAAAAATATTCTAGCTTTAGATTAGTTCCACACATGGTATATAGTAACACCTCAGTTTCAGACAAAAGAACACTTCTCTCTGAACTCTTTTCACATTCTCAACTCTCTAAAATACAATTGAGATCTTCTTCATTTCCTTCCTTCTAGACAGCCCTCACTCTTACTTCAACCTGGCCTTACTTAGCTCTGATTAAGCCTCAAACCCTATAGCCCATCCCCACAAACATTCAATGAGCTGTGATTGGCTGGTTCTACCTAGGCTTTCCCAGTTTTTCACTTGGCACCTTACATTTGCTTTTCCACAAAAAACTGTGATCAAATCTTAGTAATGAAGACTGGGATCCCGTTGGTGATATCACCTATGAAAGCTCCCTTTCGTGTGCTGCTGTACTTTTTTGACTATAGCTCAACAGACTTATTCAGTTCTTATTTGCATAAGCAGGGTTCCATAAGTGCAATTATTATCCATGGAATGGTGCCTACTAGCAAAAAACATTAAATCAATTGGATTCATTTAGAATCATAGAGTCTTAGAGTGGGAAGGCCCATCTAGTCCAACCCCATCCAATCTCTGATTAAGGACCTCCAAAGTTGGAGAGTCCAGCACTCTGTGAGGCATTATATTCTGTTACCACACCCAACACTACCACTTTGAGAGGTATGCTATTTTTCAAAAAACATATTAGACATATTAATGGCCAAAAGCATGTTTGGAGAAGTGCTGGCTGTACACACATAGTCAGGTGGCTCAGATGGCACGTAGCTCAGGTGGCCAGGTCATGAGTTCAGAGAGAATTAGGTGGGAAAGCCCAGCATTGATGGGCTTGGGATGATCATTTCAAAAGACTGTAATGTACAAGCACTCCTGGAAACAATAGAAGGCAAAACTGTTCAGGTGAAGCAGTCAAGCACTCCTGCTGGGAACATATCTCACAAAGACCTTCCATATTTAGCTTACCCCACCAAGACATTATATCAGGACTCCCGTCAATGTTTTGTAACCTATAGTTGAGACAATCAACCCCTTTTAGACTCCTTTGTCAGTTTGTGGGAAAGAAATTACTGCTTTGTCCAGGTACCCTCCTTCAGGCAGGAAATAGGTTATAAAAACCCTACCTCCAATCCCAGTAACTCATAGTACATTTGGCAACACACTGCACATGGTTTCCCAGATTTAAGTTCCTCTGTGCTACCCACAAACTCTTGTTTGAACCACCCTGCTTCGATCTTCTGCTTCGGTACTGGTAAATATCACCCGTTCCATCCAAAACTTCTCTGTATCCAACCTTTTTCACCTTTCCCCTCAATAGCCTTGTATGATTTGTGCGATAGCTTGATTTCCTATGTGTGTCATTAATTTCCAATAAAATACTCTGTTTACCTTTTAACTGAAGTAATCTCTGCAATCAGTACTGGTACACACAGGTGAAAGGATCTTGCCATTGCACTCCTCTTGCAGGCCTCTTTTGAGCTAATAATCCCCCAAATTCCAAGCGGATGCTGACACTGCTGGCAGACCTCAAAGTCCCCTACCTTTTAGGGTAACAATTCCATTTTTGAACAACTCTTACAATTAATAAAGTCCTTCCTAATGTTTTAGTGGAATCTCTTTTCTTGTAAATTGAAGCCATCCATTCATGTTCTAGCCTCTGGAGCAGCAGAAGACAAGCTTACTCCATCTTCTACATGACATTCCTTCAGATATTTAAAGGCAGCTATCATGGCACCTATCAGTCTTCTCTTCGCTAAACATATACAGTTTCTTAAGTCATTCCTCATAAGGGTTGGTTTCTAGACCTTTGATCACCTTGGTTCCTCTTCTCTGGTCATGTTCCAGTTGATCAGTATCATTCTAGTCAACTTACATGTTGACAAACCATTCAACAAATCATTCAATGGCTCTTTTCTAGTTGGGACTTATCAATAGGATTCTAGCCATGCAGTTTCTCATTCTTGGATGGTGTGTAACTAATCATCAGTATCTTGATTCGTTGGGATTCCAGGAACAGCCACTGTGCATTCCCAATTGCACAATGAGACAAGAAGCAGGTACTTAGACAGATATGCCAGTTGCCTGGAATATCTCATTGATTGCTGTACCTGAGCCAGAAATCTTGGGAAAGGTAACATTCTTCACATCAATTAGCTGGATGGTATCCATCCATCTGGACCTACATTTATTCTCCTTTGTTCCGCCAAGCACCATGTTAATTGACATTCTTTCAAATGCTGTAGAAGGTTTAGGTAAGGGGACTCTCCAGGTGAATCTTTAAGTGTGCTTTCATGCCGATATGTTCAAGAGATTTGGGGATGTGATCACACAACACTGTCTCCATATTCTTATTGTACCAACGTTTTGCATGCCCATCACCTGCACCTGTCCCCTCCCCAAGAGGTCAGTTCAATTTTCCTGGCATCATTTGCATTGCTGAACTTTGAGCAAGTTGGATAATGGCTTATTGTACAAGTCAAAAGTGGGACTGGTTGTGACTGTGTTGCTTCTTTTCAGTGACATGCCTCCACCACTGAAATAATGCACTTAATCCTTCTGGGAGCAAAAGAGATCCATTATCAGCCAAACGATCCAGAACAATACCATGATGCAGTTCCATGTAACAGCCTTCAGCAGGGAAAGTACAGTTCAGTTCCAGCCAGGAGTACTTCCTTCCTGCAAAGCAAATGTCAGTGATATGCAGGGTATGTTAAAGTCTTCTCCAGGCAGATAGAGCAGACAACATTGGAGTAGTAGTCCAACTCAGTTTAAAGCAACTTCAAAGAGCCCTGGTGGTGCAGCAGTCAAATGCCGGTACTGCAGCCACAATGTTGTGAGTTCAATCCTGCAGGGGTCGAAGTTGACTCAGCCTTCCATTCTTCCGTAGGTCGGTAAAATGAGTACCCAGCTTGTTGGGGGCAATTAGCTAAATACACTGTAAACTGCTTAGGGAGTGCTCAGCACTGATGAGTGGTATAGAAATGTAACTGCTATTGCTATTTCTATACTGTATAGTCTTATAACAAGGTCACCCTGAGCCACTTTAGACAGGTTAGTTTGTTTGGTATCACTCCAAGCTATCTTTTTCTTTGCAGGATAGCTATGGTGGCACTACCATAACTGTTCTTTCGCTTTTCAGACAGACTTTAAAAAAAAAACACCTTGCATTTTTTGCATCCTGTTTATGAAGAAATTCACACATTTTCAGACATGCCTCTCGAAAGCAAAGCAAACTAAATTCTTAACCATCTGCACTGGTACAATTGCCTCCACTCCCCGTATGGAGTATCTGTTGTACATATCTGCCTGTTACATGGCTTTTAAAAATGAGGAGGCTGTGAAGAGAAAAGAGGTGGCAAGCTTAATGTGGGACCACAAATATGGTTGAATATACAGAGATTCAAAGCCAGAGTTTTATGAACTGAGCACTCAAAGTCCTTCATCTAAAATCTTTCATTTTGCAAACTCAGTTTGCAAACTTAGTTTTGCCCATTTTTGGCTCGTTATGTGGCCCTGGATGTTGCAGGAACAGAAAACTGGCACCTAGACCAAATACAATCTCCACCTCTTCATTACACCCCACTCCTAACTCTAAATCCACTCCTAACTCTAATGTCCAATACACCACAGTTCTCATTTGGGGTAATAAAATACCTTACAACTCACACAATATATGTTTTCCCCGATTTCCCTTTCCCATGAAGATTAATAGAACATCCCATTGAGAACACCAAAGAGGTTTCTTCTGAGTAAAGATGCAGGAGATTGGGGTAAAATTTTGATAACTGGAAGATTAGGGCTAAATGAGATATAACTGTCAGTAATTTCATAACCTGACCTTTCCTTAAAGCAAAATTTCCTCCTGCACTGTCCCCAAAAAGCATACTTTTTAAAAAATGGTCAGTTAGTGATTGAATTCAGTGCTTTTAAACCACAGTATCCAGCTATCATTTTGCTAATCTCAATTTCCAATTCAGCAAAATGGATAAATCCGCCACCATCTCTGACAAAGATGTTCAAACCAGATTAAATCTGACAGGGCAGCACGAGGCAATTTGTCCTGACTCCACATGTGGTACTCTCAACTTTTTTTTTCCCTTTTTTTTTTTAAGATAGATTCTCATTCTTTAGACCTACCATTTCCAACCTTCAGCTTTCAGATTAAGACACCTAAAAGAAGGGGGAAACATATTTAGGGTTTGTTGCTCTTTCCTTTTCTTCTTCTTGCTAAATTTCACTCCCGAGGTTCAAAAGGAAAAGATAGCTTGACTGCCACCTCTTGGCAAATCAATGAAATTCTAGATAGAGAGACAATTTTGAGAGGATTTGTGGGCATTTAAAATACGTGCACTTTAAGAAGTGTGTGGCACAGCAGGCATTTATTGATTTTTTTTTAAAATGTATATCTCATTGATATAATTCCCTTCCCCATTCTAGTTAAATGATATATCAATGGAAAACTGGATTAATAGAATGTGGAACACAGTTGGTGGTAAAATTGATGCCTTTGATGAGAAAGAAAAAAAGGCAAATATTTTTCAAGGAAAAAAATGGCCGTGATATAGACTTTTTTTGGACTAATAGATATTGGTCCATTATATACAGGTATAGCAAATTAATGGTTCGATATTCACTTATGTTAGGGGTGGGCAACTGCAGCAGAGCTAGTTCTCAGCCCCAGAACTCTCTGGCCACCTCAAGGGCTATGTCTAACAATACCAAATAGAAAAACAGAAGATTGTGGCCATTTCCGCACTACACTGTTATAGTGCTATTGTTCCACTTTCAACCTCCTATGGAATCCTGGGGTTTGCCGTTTAGGGAGGGGCATTTAGAATTCTCAGCCAGAGACCTCTTTGGCCTCAGGAAACTACAAACCCCAGAATTCCACAGGATGTTGATAGTGGAATAATAGCATTATAACAGGACAGTGTAGAAATGGGAGCCCTGGTGGCACAGTGGTTAAATGCCAGTACTGCAAGCCACAAGGTTGTGAGTTCGATCCTGCCCGGCTCCAAGGTTGACTCAGCCTTCCATCCTTTCGCAGGTCGGTAAAATGAGTACCCAGCTTGTTGGGGGCATGTATAGAAATGTTTCGAAATACATGCTATTTGTAAGTTATTTGCCGCCTCGATCCATATGGAGAGGCGGGATACAAATAAATAAATAAATAAAAATGGCCTAAGAGTGGCTGGAAGTTAACATATGATTTTGAAAAAACTAGGTGTTAGTTACACAAAGTGGCAAACCTGTGGCAATGCCACAACCCTCAGACCATGCAGCAACATTTTTTCTGCCTACAAAGCACAGTTCAGTTCTGTGGAATGTATTTAAAGCTCATGAGCCTGCACGGAATAGTGGTCTGAGTCTTGGACTATGACTTCAGAAGGGCAGAGTTTGAATCCCCACTCAGCCATGGAAACCCACTGGGTGACCTTGGGCAAGTCACACACTCTCATTCTCAGAGAAAAGCAAAGGCAAACCCCCACTGAACAAATCTTGTCAAGGAAACACCATCATACGTTTGCCTCAGGGCCACCATAAGTCAGAAACGACTTAAAATCACACAACAACATACTATTTTTTTATAACCAAAGCATGTGTAACAGTGGCTGGAAGATAGAATACACCTTTAATATTATAGAATGTTTAAACTGTTGATAGTGGAGGACTGGAAAGTAAGTTGTTTTAAGAAAGCCTGTTCTGTCATAGTGGAAGCATAAAAATTGCTGTTGACCCTGTTCAAGCAGAATGCCAGATGTGTGCATTTTCCCTCAAAAGCTGAGAAACCAGAGAGACGTCATCATCATAAATAATAAAGGTACTAAAAACAGTGTCATCTAGATGCACATTGTAACATTCTGGAAAGAGTGTAGCATGCAATACTACCAGGAATCAAATAAAGTGAGTCTCCAGTTCTATGTGTTACTGACAAAGTGAGAGCCGGAACTGCCTAATGCACAAAAACCAATTTACAAGGCTGTGGAGTTGCTATATTTCTGCTTGCTCAGAGCCAGAAGACAGTGTGGAAATGGTGTCCCATGAATTGGAAAGATGTTTTCACAATCTATATGTGTGTGCACACATGCATGAGAGGTAAACATGCATGTACTTGCTTGCTAGCTCTAGCTTGCTAGCCAAGCCTTCTCTGTCTCATTTGAATGCTGGAGGACTTTATGCGCTTCCACAGAATTGTGACTTACATGTTAACCCTGATTATGGGAGAATATAATCATATTATCAAGCACAAATTAACCACGTTGTACATTCAGCCACCTAATGTGCCATTCGCTGGCATTTTCCTTTTCTTCCCATAAAATCTCAGAATATTTTTGGAAGGGAAGTATTCAAGCAGTGCTCAAAGATGAATGCAGATATATTGGATCCAGACTTCATCATGCTTCAGATTAGACCTGCTGAAATCAATAGATTTAAGTCAGGAATAAATGAAGTCTCATTTATTTCAGTGGGTCTGTTCCAGGGGTGAGCAAGTTCAACAGGTCAGACCCAGAACCCTCTAAGGGCCTGATCTACTGCCAATTTTTTTTTCAAAGAAAGCAAAATCAAAGTGGAAAATATATTTCTGATTTTGAAAAAGAAAAAAACAGGCTTTTAAAATGATCAGTGCAGCATAGCCCTCCACCACATTCCCACAACCTATTGGAAAAAAATGAATTGTGCTGAGAGGCTTCTATGGAGAGTAATTAACCATTTGTTTTCAGAATAAGACTGGCCTTGGGGCCCACCTGTGACCCTCAGATTGTATCTGGTGTACCTCTGGTATGCTCAAAGCACATCTGAGTCTTGATCCAGCCTTTTGAGTATGCACTCTATGCACCAGAGGATGTTGTGTATTCATGTTATAAAATTCACATACCAGTTCTGCAACAAAACATTGCAGCATGGAATGCTCTTGTTCTGGGTACCAGCCACCTGCCCATGTGCCTTTCCAGGATGCTCCATGCCATTCATGCAGAGAGCTGAGAGGGAAAGAAATCCTCAAAGAAAAACAACACAGAAAGCCAACGCCCTTGGCAGTTCATGGTGAGAGATTTAACATAGGGAGCTATCACTCACGCACCCCCATGGCCAGCCAGTGATGATAGAAAACAAGAAAAACAACCAACAGTGAAGGATGCTGATCATACAACCTACAGCACATGTAATGATCTAATTCCAGAGGTACAATTAATTATTTCATAAACTGGAAGCATCTTAATTTTTACAAAAGGATTTGTATTCCTTGTTCGGAGTTATGGAAATATGATTCATCAAACATTCTCAGCTCTCATCCTTCTGTTGTCTCTGCTTTTATTTACATATCATTATAATCCCTTCTTAGGTTTGTTTCTTTAAACATTTGTTTCTACTCTGAAAGCCACTTTTTACTGAAATAAAAGAGGGCTCTCGCCTTTTAAACTGTTTTCAGTTCAGTCCCATTTTGGTTGCTGCAAAAAAAAGAACAGTGAAACTTGAAGACCTAAGAATTAATACACTTACAGTGCTACCAAACCATACTTGATGTGAAGTATGGCGTGGGCCCAGGCTATTTGAAGGACTGTGGCCATTTCCACACTACACTGTTATAGTGCTATTATTCCACTTTCAACATTCTGTAGAATCGTGGGGTCTGCAGTTTAGAGAGGAGCATTTAGAATTCTCAGCCAGAGAGCTCTTTGGCCTCAGTAAACTACAAACTCCACAATTCCACAGGATATTAAAAGTGGAATAATAGCACTATAACAGTGTAGTGCAGAAATGGCCTATATCTCCCTATATGAGTCCATTAGAGTTCTAAGATCGTTAGGAGAGGCTCTTCTCTCTGTCCCACCACCTTCTCAGGATCTCGGTGGGAAAAAGGGAGAGAGCCTTCTCAATGGTTGCTCCCAGACTTTGGAACTCCATCCCTACAGAGGCTTAAATGGCTTTCTCCTTACCCTCCTCTCCCCAAAAGCACTCTTATTTCATTAGGCTTTTAGAAATTGTTTCCTATGAGCTTTTAATGGTATGCTGGGTAATTTGGTTGGATTTTATATAGTGATTTAATAAATTTAATGGCTTTACCTTTACAGATTTTTTTAAAATTAACTTCTACACTTATTTACAGATATGGTTGTATAGCTTTTAATTTGTGCTATCATTAATAAGTCGTAAGCTGCCTTGAGTCTTGTTATTGGGAACATGGGGGAATATAAATTATTAGAGTAATAATTAAATACAGCTAATAAAGTTGCATGGAACTGTCTTCTAACTTTTCACTGGAGATTTTAAATGTGAAACAGACAAACAAACAAGCAAGCAACAACAACCTTGAGTAGAGGACAACAACAACCTTGATGAGAGGGCACACTTAACCCTCTTTCTTTTGGTTGCTTGTTCTACTGATCATAGAATCATAGAGTTGTGTTACTGCCGTTATCTGGCCCAAGCCCGAGGTCTACAATTTCATATTGGTTATGGTTAATATTTCCACGTGGCACTCCATAAGATGAACTCCACATGTCTGAAAGGGTCATGAAAGGCCAGTGTAGGCAGGCATGGCCGCATGGTCTCAATTATGCACGCTAGGTCTAGGCCAGTAAACAACCACTTGCCACACAGCTGGTAGTGTCCTCCAGACACAACCGACCATTAAGCTAATGCAAGGGCTCTCAGCCCCGAACTGCTTGCTCTATACAAACGCTAAGCGCTCCTCATCTGCATACTGTTCTAACAATTGGCAATGCTGGCTAAATCTCATCAATTCTAATTTTGACCTTTCGGAGGCTTTGTCTCCACTAAAAGCCCTACTGTTCTCCTCAGGAGAGGGCTAGCCTCCAGGCACAATTTTCCCTATAAAAACCCCAAGTTTGAGCTCCTTGTCGGAATGCTCATGCCTTGCATCCTAAACTGCTGCCGCTCTGTCTAGCGAGCCTCCGCTCAGCCTTCATGTGCTGGTAAATCACAAACCCAAGCTTCAATTTCTACCTTCTCTTTTACTAGACTGCAGGATCAGGTAGAGTATCACCCCAGAAACCGCCTGAAAATCCCTATCAATTTTCCTCACTTTCTGCTTCTATAGTTCTTGGATGAGTGCGTGAGAGTGTGTGTGTGTCATTATTTGCTTTATTAAGGAGAGTTTAATAAAATCTTCTTGTCTAGTTCCTGTCATGGCCTGACCCCGTAAACATAGGGTTAAAGATCTCACTACATTACCCTGCCTCTCGTATTGCTAGCTTGTGCTCCTTGCTAATTCCCCAACTTAGTAATATTTGGAGTGCACTTAGGTGTCCCACCCTGGACCCCCAGAAATCAGGGTAACAGTTGGAAGACACCACAGGGGCCATCCTGTCCAACCTCCTCCTATGCAGAAAAACCCGTCAAAGCATTCCCAACAGATGGCCTTCCAGCCTCTGTTTAAAAACCTCCAAAGAATGAGACTCCACCACACTCTGAGGCAGCAGATTCCACTGCCAAACAGCTCTCACCATCAGGAAGTTCTTTCTGAGGTTCAGGTGGAATCTCTTTTCCTATAGTTTGTATCCATTGCTCCTTGTCCTAGTCTCTGGAGCAGCAGAAAACAAGTCCACTCCCTCCTTCACATGACACCGCTTCAAATATTTAACCATGGCTATCATGTCCCCTCTTAACCTTCTCTTCTGCAGACCAAACATATCTAGCTCCCTAAGCTGCTCCTCATAGGTCACGGCCTCCAAACTCTTCACCATTTTGGTCACCTTCCTCTGGATACGTTCCAGCTCGGCAATATCCTTCTTGAAATGAGGTGCCCAGAACTGGACACAGTATTCCATGGTAATCTGCCATGCCCAAGATATGATGCCTAAAGCAGAAAAGAAGACAGCTGTTTTTTTCCCACTACAAGAAAAGGCACCTTGGAGGCCAATTTTGAGACAAAGAAAGATGTAAGAACAAAAACAGCCAAGAAAAGTTAAGCAGCTTTTCCACCCCACTGATTGTCTACTGAAGTTTGAAGTTGCCTGCTGCTACTTCAAACACACGCGCACACAGCAATGCAATGTTAATTAAATATCCTTTCTAATTTTGGTCCAGGTATAAGTGGATTCTCCTTAGTTGGGCCTGGACAATCTTTTACTTCTTGAGTTTTCTTTGGCATCACTGGTTATAGAGGTAGGCAAGTAACAACTTGCCGTCAAAACTTGGAAAGTTAATAGAAGGGGCATGGAAGAACATGGGTGGATGAGGAACAAATGAAGTTCATTAAGTCAGCAAGACTTTTTAAGGTGTTTTATCTCCAGATAAAATGTCCTGTTAAATCCCCAAGCACTGTGGTTTAAGGCCAGCTATTGCTGGATCTTCCTGAAACATTTAACTGTTTCAGATTCTGGGCAAACCAGCTTCAACACCTATAAATTGATAAGCAGAACATGCCTTACCATCAGGAAAGATGGCGCAAAGCTTTACCCAACAGATGCTGTGGGGCAGCAGCAACCCCCCCCCCAGAGGTTTCTTCTGAACCTTCAGCTATTTCTCATAAAGATTTCTTGGCAAGATTTATTCAGAGGAGATTTGTCATTGCTTTTCTCTAAGGCAAAGAAAGTGTGACTTACCCAAGGTCACCCAATGGATTTCCATGGCTGAGTGGAAAATTTGAACCCTAATTTCCCAGAGACTAGTCCAACACTCAAACCACTGCAACTCACAGAGTGGATTGTAACACAAACTGGTGGTGAAGCAGGACATGTAAAAGAACTGAAAATATTAGACATCTGCAGAATTCAAAGTGGTGGTTTTGACCTATGAAGCCCTATATGGCTTGGCTGCAGGTTATTTGAAGGACTGCATCTCCCTTTATGAGCCCATTAGAGCTTTAGGATCATCCAGAGAGAGGGCCTTCTCTCTGCCCCACTACCCTTTCAGGTGTGTTTAGTAGGAACAAGGGAGACGGCCTTCTTGATGGCTAATCCCAGACTTTGGAACTCCCTCTCTAAAGAGGCCAGAAAGGCCCCATTCTTCCTCTCCTTCCTAGAGCAGGTTAAAACATTTTTGCACTGTCAGACTTTTATGAAGCAATAGGTTTGGTCCTTTTAATGCAGTACAACTGTTTTTTTAACATTTAATATTTTTGAACTCTATAAATTGTTAATTTGTTTCTTAAATTTTATAGTTATACCTTTGTGTATGTTTTAACTTGTACTGTCTTAATATTAGCCAACTTGAGTCCCAATGTTGGGAGGAAGGTGGGATACAAATAAGTAAAATAAATAACCTTATCCTGGGTCATTGACACAGCTCTTCCACGTATTGAAACCACTTTGCATGCACCGGGGGGTAGACAGGTTGTACTGGGCCCAGAACATGAGAAAATAACCAAGAAAAACTAATTCAAGAAGAGGAGAGAAATTGACTTCCAGACTTTCAAAACCAGGGAACAAAGAAAAAGGGGAGGTTGTTGCTGTGACTTTTTTTCTTTTTAAAGAGAACTGTCTCTTCTGGAAGCTTTCAGAATTTCTCAGTTTTGTACAAAAAATATTTTGTTGGCCAGGGGCCTTTCAGTGGGCATTCAGGAGAGAACCAGTGTCTTCAAAAATATCTCCGGGAGCTACATATGGCCCACAGACTGCAATTTCCTTTCTATGCCAACCACCGATAATTCTGAAAGAGAAGACTTTTTGATTATTTGTTCCATGTTGCAGACAGAATTGCTGTGGGTGAAAGGCAGCAGCTTGTCGAAAGCCATTGAGAGAGTATTTGTCAGAAGCAAAAAGACAGCTAAGATCATGGTTTTACAGTAAAAATGGAGCAACTCTCTCCCTTTTATAATTAAAGGCTATATGCTTCCTGAGAAATATGATGTGTTTTATGCAATATAAGATGCTTCAGGCATTCTGAAGTTGTTGTTCTTAATAAGTAAAATAGCTACTTATTAGCAGTTTACTCTTGAATGATAAGATAGTGGAGGTTGGGGTTTTTTTGTTTTTTGTTTTTTTAAAGTGAAATTGTGACCAATGCAGAATGCATGACTCAAATGCCAAACCACCTTTCTTTCTCTTTGCCACCTCACTTCCCACCCACCTACTTTTGTGACATTTTGGTCCGTCCTAATAAATGTATGTGTGTGGTGGTTTGAGTGTTGGACTATGACCCTTGAGATCAGGGTTCAATTCCCTATTTCTCCATGGAAACTCACTGGGTAGCCTTGAACATGTCACATACACTCAGCCCCAGAAAATTCAGTGATTGGGTTGCCTTAGGGTCACCATAAGTCAGAAATGACTTGAAGGCACACAACAACAATAATAAAGGTATTGCACAGCTATGGAGTTTGAAATATTTGTTACAGACCACCAACACGGCCACCTTTGCTTTTCATTTTCATATAATTTTCAGATGGGAATTTTATGACCTGCTGGGTGCATATAGCCCATAAAAGTGCTGAGGACCCTTCCCAGAGCCTCCAAATAACCACAAATGCCCTAGAATGGACAGTTAAGTCCCCAGAATCCTGTAGAAGGCACAGCTAAAGCAGGAACTAACCACTTCTTTGGGCCTTGGAATTCTAATTGTAGTTTCCTTCTGACCGTTACTTTGCTAGCTCTGGCCAGAGGCAAGACTGGGCCAAGGGACTTGCAATTCATAGCTCAGTCTCTTGGCCAGAACACTAAAGAAGTTCTTGGCTCACTGCTGTGAGTTGAGTGGCCACCTTCTTGGGGGATGCCATTGGTCCATCTTTCTGCTACTGATGATGCTGACTGGCTCTCCCAATCAAGATGTACTTCCTATCAAGGACTTGTGGAATTTTGCACAAATTAAGCACAAACTCTTAAGGACTGTGGGAAGGGATAGGTGAGAATCTCATTTCAGTTCATGTTTTTTAGATGGATTTATCGACTTCTGAAAATTTCATCTTATTTGGCACTGAAATTTCTTTTAATTCATACCCCACCGTTCTCCCAACGTGGGACCTGCAGCTTACAATAAACAGTAAAGCAATATATAGACATACTAGTGTTGCCTAGGATTTTATTTTCTTATAGGTAGTACTTGTTAGAAATACCTTAGGAATTACCTTACCTTATTTTAGGAATTAAATGAGGCTGAAATACACAGATTTCAGATCCTGTGTGTCCAATACATGCTACCATCTCTTCTTATTTCTAACACCCATATAAACGGCATATAGGGCTTCTCTCCATGCTGAAAATAGGTGTATAGACTGAATTTGGCTAGTGCAGATGTGGGAGAATTTCATTTAAGTTTGCTTTTTTTTTTCCCCCAAGCATTTATCAACGTATTCCCCAATCCAATCTGTATTCAGAGCTGCTAGGCCTTGTCTCCATAGCAACCAGCCTGAGCTCTCTGGCTGAGAATTCTAAAGGACCCTCCCTGAACAACCAACCCCAGGATTCCATAGAATCTTCACAGCCAGCCAATCATATGAGGTCTTCTGGCCTCACACAGCCAATCATATTAGGTCTTTGCCTGCCTGATATAGACAAATAGACAAACTCACTCACAAAGTTTGACTTTTGTATAGTAGGTCAAAATAACATAGAATACAGAAGTTTTTAAAAATAAGTAATCCATTTAAAAGAGTTAAAATGCAGGCACAGAAAAGAACTTGAGGGTTAAAACATTTGAATGTGAGAAAAACTAAAACTGAGAAATGTATTCACTCATTCAACTTGAATGCTTAATTCTTTAGAGTCATCCTTGCGTATTCAACCATATTCAAGCTGAATTAAGCTTTCCATCTCTTCTTATTCCTAACACCCATATAAACGGCATATAGGGCCTCTCTCCATGCTGAAAATAGCTGTATAGACTGAATTCGGCTAGTGCAGATGTGGGAGAATTTCATTTAAGTTTGCTTTTTTTTTCCCTTGAGCATTTATCAACATTTACAAATATCTTTGTAAGTGAGATGGGAAGAACTCGGAGTTTAAAAAAAATGTGACAGAAAGCAAAACTGACAGTTTATCCCATTTTCTCAGGTTGTTATTATTTGGGGTACTGGTATGAAGAAGCATCTGGGAGAATAATATGCCTTAATCACCTTGTTCAGATACCAGCAGTTTCTATATTTAGCCCATGAGCACCATCTTGTGGTACTTTTATGAATTATATAATTGCTTAGCTAAAAAAAGAATCTGTAAATGCATTGCAGTTTTCCCAAAGACTTACTGGTTGAGGATGCTGGGAGGAGCAGTCCCATACATCTGGCCAATGCTAAGTTCTATTTTCCTTAGAGATGAGCACTGGGAATGGGCTGCCCTGGGGACTGCTTGACCCACTGCTGTTATGACGGTTATGATATGTCTGGTGAGAGCACTAGATATCCTTTTGATATCAAATAATTTGGCCTATTGCTTGACCTTTCTTTGCCACTCTACTCCACATGTTTGCAGAGGTCCCCTGGGCAAGCATGTAAGGGTGCGGCCAATAATGGTTGTGCATTCCAAGACCCCATTCAGGCAGGCAACTTAAGCCTCTCCGTTGCTTTAGGGAAAAACCTCCCTGCAAACTGGCTTTGCTCGGCTCTTATCCACACAAAGCCATGCAGCCAAGAGCCAAGCCATTTTTTTATATCAGGCTATTAACTAACTGGCCATGCTATTGTCTTAAGTGCTAAACCCATCATGCAAAATCTGAGCTTTTCCAACTCCTTTGTCCAGCTCCAAATTTCCTTTGTTCTCACCGAGCATAACATAGCCTGTAGGTAAAATTCACCCTATAAAAAGTTCCCACTTTTGAGACTTCTTTGGACTACTTTGGACTTCCATCCCGCCTTGCTGCTGGTCTGTCTAAGGAGCTCCCCTCAGACAGCTTTCTTCCCCAGAACCCCATCTTCCTCTCCAGAACTACGAGACCAGGTGTCGTATTACCCATTCCCTAAGCTCTCCATTTCTGTTTCCAAGTTACCTAGTGTGTGTGTTGTTTTATTCGCTGTTCATCTTTCAATAAAACTGTTATTTTTGCTACTTTTAAAACTTGTCTTGCTACGTTCTCTGACCTGAAGCCGTAGACACTGGGTTAAAGATCCCCGCTAAAGTTATCCTGCCTCTTGTTTAGCTGAGAGAGTGCTCGAGTTAGATTCCCCCCAACTTGTGATTTTATTTGGTTATTTGGGCGCCCCTCCCAGGACTCACAACATACAGGGTAACACTGCAACATAAGTAACCTTCCAGTGAATCCAGCCTACTACAACTGACTCTGGCAACCATGTGGAAGCTACTTTAGGCAATGACACTCCTCAGACCAGTGAAGGAGGGTCTCCTCTTGGGGGCAGAGTGCTCTTTGACCTCAGCAACCAGAAGACTCTTCCTGATAGTCCTTGTGGTCTCTTCCAGTTCTATGATTCTGCAATTCTAGATTCCTGCATGGCAGAGGGTTGGACTTGATGGTCCTTGTGGACTCTTTCAGCTCTATGATTCTAGGTGAGCTACTTACATTGCCTAAGAGTAGGATTGGCCATAGGGAATTCATAGAATCTTAAAAGCTGGAAGGGACCACAAAGACCATCTAATCCAACTCCCTCTTCACCAGTCTTCAAGGCAGTCTATTCCACTGTCTCTTACAGTAAAGAGGTTCTTCCTAATGTTCAGGTGAAATCCCTTGTAATTTGAATCCAAGTGAATGATCTTCAAAGCCTTTGATGAGCTGGTGCTGTTATCAATATGCTGTGTGTGAGAGAGGAAGTGAGAGAATAAATGATAACAGCCTATTTCTACCAATCTTTAGGTAATGGATATCATCAGACGTTCCCATGTTATTAGGACAGTAAATCAGCACTATGTTTTAGTCTGAACTTTAAAGAAGCTATCCAGAGTGTAGAATCTGTTTTGGTAATAGGGTACAGAACTTTGCACAGGCCCTTTTTTTTTGGAAGCTTTCTTTTAAATAATATTTGAGTGTAGTAGTAAAAATATGTTTTGCAAAACACAATAAAACACAAAAAGAGTAGTGTGTAAAAGTTTTCTAGCATGGCTTCTAGATAATCTGGCTGTGACCCAAGCTTTCACAACCTGATTTAAAGTTAAGACTAAAATCAGGAATGGATTCACTTCTCCCCTGACATAGAACCCATGAGATCCAATGGATGTGTCCTATTCTATTACTGCATTTATAATCTGCCTGTTCCTCAAAGCTGGGAGGATATAACCTTCACACAACTTCAAACAAACAGGACAGCATTTTGGCTTAGCATCTTTAAGTTTGGTCATGTCCACCATTTTAGCCCTGAGTGAACTTGAAGAAGCAACCCCTGACTCAGTAGGTGAAGCTGGATACAAAATGCAACAAAAGCTTCATTAGCAACAATACATTTTAAGAAGAGGTTGAAAATGTTGGTCAACTCCCTTTTCTGGTAGCAGCGGGAGCATTATTAATCTACGGATTGTCATGGTCCATCAGCATGAATGGAGCTGCAAATTATATCATGTGCCATGTCCTTTGAAGTCAGATGCACACCTCAATGTCATGCTGACATCGTAAATGGCAGTTTTTCAATTTATCAGACCATCACACTCATTAAGACTGTCACTGGGCATAGTCTGAAAGAGCAGTAAAAGTAGGGTTAATGAGCAATCATCACTTCTAAGTGGGGTGTCTTTTCACATCCTTGCGAGGACAGGACGTATAATGAGTTCTGACAGATTGGGCAATTTTTTTCTGATAGAGACGAATAACTCATATTGCAATGGACATGCAAGGAAGAAACTGCCTGCATTATTGTCTAAACCACAGGAAGCTCAAGGGGAAAGAGGAATGGTCTAATCATGCCTGCCATCATTGTGTACCGGCCTGGGACACTTAACTGCAAATGGCGAGGCTGAAAATTCACAGAATGTTCTCCCTGTATCAGTAGCTGCCAAATATGATCTGTATTCAGCATTTTATTATATTTCTTTTCAAGGTTTCGATACTATTGGATATACAGTGGTATGTAGTTTTTGACAGTAAGATCATTGATATGTAATAGTATAAGCCATTATGTTGGATGTTAGATGAAATGCAGTGGAATATAGTACTTGACAACTGACTGTGGAATATGATATGAATTAACATTGCAAAATCGTACAAGATACATGGACTTTAGCGTGAGAGAGAATAACATGTGTAAATAAGGATTATTCTAGATGCAGGGCTATAGTTTTGTTATGCCCTTATTCAACTATGCAATAAACAAACAAACAGCACTATTTGGTATGTTAGAGTGGTTGAAGTGCACTCCTTTGTTATAATCCTTCCAACAACTTTGCAAGGTTGGTCAGAACTGTTACCTCCATATTAACATGCATGCACGTGTATCCACGCTTCTTTTAGATGTGATGAGATGCTTGTCAGAGATGGTAAATTGCTCTCCTTGGGGCAGCCCCTGCTCTCCACAGCCAGTGGCACAGGCAATCTCCTGCGGTACTGTCCACAATGCCTCCCTCTGACGAGTCTTCAGAGCCTTCTATCCTGGCCTGCCTTTGTGCAGAATAGTGCTGGCCACTTTGAATCTATTTATATTACACAATTTTATAACCTTGTAATGGTCATGGCTTCATCCTATAGAAGCAAGGGACTCATGGTTTGGTGAGCTACCTGGAATTCTCTACTAGACTACTCTGCAGAGGTCCAGCCTCAGCAGAGAGACCTTATCCTTTATGTCCACTCCTGGTACCTGCAGAAGTCTCAGTGGCCCATGTTGTACTAGAATGGCTACGTGCCAAAAGCAGGGGACTTGGATAAAAAAAATCAGTTAGGGCCAAAACTTTAGTTTCCAAGAAAGCCATGTTTTTACTTGTCACTGAGATGACACCAGTGTTGGCACCAATCATCCCTCTAAGGAGGACATTCCACAACTGGGGTGCTACACCAGAGAAGACCTTGCCCTGTGAGGAGCGGCTTAGGGAACTGGGTATGTTTAGTCTGAAGAAGAGAAGGTTAAGAGGGGGCATGATACCTGTTTAAATATTTGGAGGGATGTCATGTTGAGGAGGGGCGGGCTTGTTTTCTGCTGCTCCAGAGACTAGGACAAGAAGCAATGGATTCAAACTACAGGAAAAGAGATTCCACTTAAACCTCGGGAAGAACTCCCTGAGAGTCAGACCTGTCCAGCAGTGGAATATGCTGCCTCGGAGTGTGGTAGAGTCTCCTTCTTTGGAGGTTTTTAAGTAGAGGCTGGATGGTCATCTATCGGGAGTGCTTTGCTGCATGTTCCTGCATAGCAGAGGGTTGGACTGGATGGCCCTGTCGTCTCTTCCAACTCTATAATTCTAAGACCGTCTCCCACATCCTACCTCAGTGTATTGCTCCCACTAGGAGCCAAAACCTACCCTCTCCTGCAAACTCCAGTACTCTGACAAGTCTACATAGAGAAAGGTGTGCCTTCATAAGTTGAAGTGTTAAGGTCTCAAGCTGTTTAGAACTTTGAATACCATCACCAGCACCCTGAATTCAGACCAGAAGCCTATTTCTTGGTAGCAGCAGCAAATTGACCCCATCTCCTAGTGCAGCCTATCTAAGTTATCACCACCACTGCTAAAGTACTTACTGCTTTAAGACACTGCCACTACCAAGACCAGGTAACCTGTGCTCATTGTATCTAAAATGGTGTGAACAACTGACAGAAGCAGCAAGAGGTGCATAAGTAAAGGCCATGGGGCAGTATCCAGTGACGAGGCAACCCGCCTTGGACTGGCCCTGCCTGGACCTATTTAACATTAATGCCGCAGAATTCAACATGAGCTGACACTTCCCAATAGTTATCAAAAGCAGCCCCTTTTAAACCACATTACTGTAATCTGTCTGTGGGGTTATCAAAGCATGGATGACACTAACTAGATCTCATTCTTTCAGGAGGAATCACTGTCAGTGAAACACAAGCAGCTGGAAGAAAGTCTGGCCATGGCAGCAATTGGAGCATTTAATAGATTGGAAGTATGTATGAAACTACATACCCAGTAGTAGATGTAACTCAATATAACTACAATTCATAAAACACATACATTTCAGGTTTGTGTGTATTATGTGTGTTGTTCTTAATTACACTACTGTGAGGCCAGTGTTACAAATCTGATTTATAAACATGTCTTTCTCTTAGCAGTAGAACTCAAGGTGACTCACAGGATTAAAACAGACACAGAGAAAACAGAAAAACCTATAATGTTAAATACAGTAATAAATAAAATGTAATTGAAGATAACAGAAATTGAATTTGGAATCGTCCACATTCAATACATGTGGAATAAAAGCCCAATGGATTTAATGAGATTGATTGCTAGATTAATACTTCAAATTTCAACAGGCCAGATGGCTCCACTAAGGAACTCTTGTCACATGCTTTCACAACTGACTCTACAGTCTTCTGTGGGCTATCTATGTATGCTAAGCCAAATGCTTTCCTAGCAATGCATTATGTTGTGGGCAAACTAAAAGGTGCAATTTAATAAAGCCACACATTTTTAAAAAACTTTGGGAGCACATGGATGGCTTGTACGTATTATAATTAAAGAAAAATCTTTTTTTAAAAGGTTGAAAACAGTATAATATCATGGATGGTTCTCTACAGGAGACAATGGCTCAAATATTCTTATTGTATTAAGTAAGAATTTGGGGGAAAAATAAGATTTAAGGTTTTCTCTGGCTATTTCATAGTGCACAGTGTGCAGTTCTATTTCTGGGGTGATCTAAGGGTTTTTTTCTTTCTTTTTTTGCCCATTGAATTGTGCAGGTATATAGAACAGCACAGTGTGTGCACCCACATGTATGCATGCATTTGTTCTTCTTTTGTAACGATCCAAGGCTCAGTGTGCTTTGTTCTTTACCACCACTGGTCTTTCAACCCCCTGCCCCAAACTGTGTTGCAAAAAATATCATCATCGCTTTTTCACTTTCCTTGGCTTACTCTTAAAAGTGAGAAAGAAACAGGCAAATAAAGACAAGAAACAAAGAAGGACTGGTTTTCTTTGCAGAGCAATGGGGATGCCAGCAAATGTGATTTTCTTTTTACTCTGTTCTTACAACAGAATACAAGAATCTGTTCAAGCAGGATTTTTTAATATGGACTTCATCCCAGGTCTGTACTGCTCAGACGCTTTGCAATCCACAGTTGACACACTTCTGGACAGCTTTATAGGCAGTCAGTAAAACACACATATCTGAAGATATGCACATTTAAACAGATTTTGTCATCACAGAGAAAATAGTTAAGACTATTCAATATACACCCTTGTATTCACACAAATAGCACACATGTAGGCTCTGCACAAACTGTGGGCACTACAAACACCTGCAAACATATGCTGTATGCACTAATCTGCTTAAATGAGTAACTGAACCATACAGACAGAAAGGAGGACAGAGGGATCCTCTTTAAAGCATGAAAAGTGAGTTTATCATTTGTATTTATGGGTACAATCATTTTAGGTTTCTTTTTTAAAATTTATATGTAAACACCCTTGGATATTAATTTGACAGAAAGTACTTATCTGCCATGCTGTTATTGGTTTAGGGTGTAAAAAAATCTAAGTGGAATGAGTTATTTGTTAAAATATATAAAAGAAGCTATATTATTTGACTTTCTTAGGTAGGGAAAGAAGGTTAAAGTATAGTGGACAATATAGTAAAGAATCATAGAGTGGTAACTGGAAATGGGTGATCGAAAAACTAAAAGAAAAACTGGGATATGAAGATGTGATAAATTTGATTAAGATTATATTCATATCTCTGAAAAAGTTTTTTGATACAAATGAGGTCCAGATCCTCTTGTCAGCTGTTTGGGGAATGGAGGGGTTAAAAAAAAAGTACTTATTTGCCAAGTCCCTGACTTTAATTCACTCAGACAAGGGCATTAAAATTTGAAGCATATTAACTTGAACCAATTCAGGAGAGTAAAAAAAAAAAGATTAGATCTGGACAGAAAAAATAGTGTTACTTTGAATTTAGCAGGAAATGAATACCAACTAGATAAATTCTAGTGAGATTATTTCATAGAAATCTCACATATGGATAAGTACGCCACAGCAGTCATTCCCCTCTACAATGCTGAAAGTGGGAACATGTCTGTACCCCAGATATTGACCTGAACCAGAGAACAACTCTCTTCTAAAATGCCATTTTAGAAATCCTGAAAACTTTTGAAATTGGCTGTGTTGAAGTGGGCGGGGAGAGAAAACAGAGAACCCACCTCTGGCTGGGCAAGGCAAGCGTTATTATCTAATATACCCTTTAAGCCTAACAGTACATTTCTGAGAAAGGATCAAGTGAGCCTCTGTAGCATTGCTATTTTCAGAGTATCCAGAAATTACTGTTTCTACTGCAACAACCAGAAACCCTCAACATATGTCATTGCTGTTGGCTTGGGGATTCTGGAAGTGGTAGTCTACATTTTATTTATTTATTTTACATCCTGCCTTTCTCCCAAAATAGGATTCATGTAATGTTTCTAAGTTATTGCTCTTTGTAATGAACTGTCCATCGTATGGATAGCAATCGTGACTTCCAGTCTTCACAAGCATTATTGCAATGGCACTAAGTTCTTGGAAATATTTTCCTGCTCACGGGCAGTACTATTTCAGTTCTGCACACTTTGGTCTTGATGTCATTGCCACTGTGACTTGGAATGAAGTAAAGGGAATGACTAGAGGATGTTTTGGGCACAGGATGTAAACAGGGTTGGTTTCTCCCCATGTCCTGTGAAAATAAATCAGATTCTTGCACAACTGGATATCTGCTTATCAGATGTTGGACTTAGGCTTCCATCTGTAGCCATTCTAGGAGGGGTCTATGGGCCTAAATGCCCTAAAGACCAGATCCCATCTGATCTTGGAAGAGAACCAGGGAAAGCTCTGGTTAGTACTTAGATGGGAGACTGCCAACAAATACCAGCCACTGTAGACTGCATTTCAGAAGAAGGAACTGGTAAAACCACCTCTGAGTATTCGTTGCCTAAGAAACCCCAATGAAATTTAGGCAACTTGAAGACACATAGACCCACATTACCAGAGTTGAGTTTGTATCACAAAGCATACTTGTTGGTTCATGCAAAGTGTGCTTTCCAAACCTATTAAAAATTAAGAGAATAAAGGCAAGAGACAACACAGGTGCAGAAAGGGTATCCGATTGAAACTGCATGATTCAAATCCACCATCAGTTGCATATGATCCAACATTTCAGGGATGCAGAAATAGACCAAACAGAGAAATAGACTAAACAGGAAAGGAGGAGGAGTAACACTGTATGTCAAGAATGTTTACACCTGTGAAGAGATCCATGATTTTAATCCTGAAAGCCAGGCTGAGAGCATCTGGGTAAAAAATTAAAGGGGAGAGAAACAAGAACGTCACTGTGGGGATTTACTACCAAACCAGATTGAGGATTCAGACGACGCCTTCCTGGAACAGATGACCAAACATTCAGAAAAGAGAGATGAAGCAGCAATGGGAAATTTCTACTATCCTGGTATTTGTTGGAAATCAAACTCTACCAAGATTACCAGGTCCAACAAATTCCTCACTTGTCTTGCAGACAATTTCAGTTTCCAGAAAATGGAAGAGGCAAGAAAGGGATCAGCTATCTTAGATCTGATCCTAACCTATAATGATGATCTCGTTAATGGGGTGGAAGTGGGAGGATTCTTGATGGGTGTAACCATGCTCTCCTGGAGTTTGTTATACAGTCGAAAGAGGAAGCCAAATGTAGTCAGACACACATTCCAGACTCTAAGAAAGCTGATTTCAGTAGACTTAGGGGAATACTGGGCATGATCCTGTAGTCAAGAATATTAAAACAGAAAGGAGTTAATGATACAATTTCTTAAAAGTGAGATTTTTAAAAAAATGATTTTTATTAAAATAAAATATATCCAAATATACATCAATATGTATTCACTTCATTTTTTACAAACATTTCCAATAAAAAAATTACACAAAATAATTTCTCCCCACTGCCCCCTTTATCTATCTCTCCCTCCCACTTCTATCTTCCATCTCATTGCTTTTCACTTGGATTTATAACCTATATTAGTATTACCTGTTCCAACAAATTATTCGCCATATGCTAATCTAATCAATTTTCACTTATATAGTATATAAAATACTTTATTTTATAAGGCTTTAAATACTATAAGTATCCTTTCAGGAACTTTATCTGTTGATAGTGAGATATTGAAGGCACAATTTCAAGTAGTTCCAATGGGGAGGAAGAAGGAATCTGGGGTGGATGTCTAAAGCACTTTAAACTGAGCTAGGATTTAACAGGTACAAATACAAGAAATGGGAAAATGACAAAATCACCAAAGAGGAATTCAAATGAATACTTAGAACATGCAGGCAAAAAGTCACAAAAGCTAAAGCACAGAACAAGCTCTGGCTTGCTAGAGAGGCTAAAAACAATAAAGAGGGCCTTTTTAGGTCCATAGCAAAACAAGAACAAGGAAATGATAGGGCCACTACATGGAAAAGATGATCAAGTGCTAATAAGGAACAGAGAAAGGGTAGGCCTACAGTTGTCTCTTCACTTTCATGAGGGTTTGGGATGCAGAACCCTCATGAAAGTGGAAAAACCACAAATAACTCCTCCGCTCCCCCTCCTATTCCCTTCTGGGGCTCCCCACTTCCATTCATGCAAAAGGGAAGGGAATGGACAGTGGGGGAAGGCTCACACCAGCCTTCTTTTCCCCCTTTGGGCTCCCCCTGCCATTCCAATGCATTTTTGCCCCAGCACTGAGAATTTGTGTGAGTCTTCACCCTCCCCCAATTCCTTTCCATCTTGCCTTGGCACAAGCTCTCCATGTCAGGGCAAAATGCATAAGAATGGCAGAAGGAGCTCTGGAGGGAGGAAAAGACGCTTACACGAGCTTTCCCCCACCCCCTTTCCTTTCCATGGGAAAGGAAAGAGCTCCAGAGGGGGCAAAAGAAACCTTGTGAAAGCTTTCCCCCACTCCATTTCCCTTTTGTTTTGCATGGGAAGGGAAAGGAAAGGAGGGAGCTCCAGAGGGGGGAAAAGAAAGCTCGCATGAGCTTTCCCCCATCCCTTCCATTTTGCCTTAGTGCAAGTTCCTTGCACTGGGGCAAAGTGTTTTGGAATGAGAGGAGGAGAATGGGGAGGAGGCACGTGCAACTGTGAATAACCAACTTTGCAAATGTCAAACCCACAAATGTGAAGGAAGAATTGTATTCAACACTTTCTTTGCCTTGGTCTTCTCCCAAAAGGAGAATACTGCTCAACCTGGAAAAAAATGGAACAGATGATGCAGTACAGGAAATGCAGCACAGAACAGGTAAAGAGGTAGTACAGGGGTACCTGACCACTCCAAATGAAGTCAAGTCCCTAGAACCAGATAAACTACATTCTCCGATATTAAAAGAATTGGCAGAAATAATCTCAGAACCACTAGCAATAATCTTTGAGAATTCCTGGAGAAAAGGTGAAGTCTCAGCAGACTGGAGGAGAGTAAATGCTGTCTCCCATCTTCAAAAGAGGAAAAAATGATTGCCCAGTCAGTCTGACATTAATACCAGAAAAGATTCTAGAGCCGATCATCAGACAGCCTGTAAGCATTTAGAAAGGAATGCCATGATCGCTAAAAGTCAAAATAGGTTCTCAAAAACAAGATATTTCCAAAGCTATGACTCTGTGACAAAGGAGGAAGTGGGAGAAAGGCAAACTTGGACATTTTAAAAGAAATTGGGGGGGAGATCAGGGGAAAAGGTTAATCAGGACTGCCCCTGCCAAATCACAATAAGGTATGTAGACTGGATGACCTGAGGTTAGTTACTAGCTCTTCTGCTAGGCTATCTAAAATCCCCAACCCCTTCACAGAAGAAAAATATGCAAAGCCAGACTCCTATATTTACATCCAAGTTCTACTGAACTTATTTCACACCCTAAGACTTGCATGTCACCGGTCCTAAAAAAAGAAAAAAAGGTGGGAAATCTTTGGTCTTTAAGGACTTCACCTCCTTTATTTCACAGAATCATAGAGCTGGAAGAGACCCCAGGGGCCATCCAGTCCAACCCCCTGCCATGCAGGAACACCCACAAAAGCACTCCTGACTGATGGCCATCCAGCCTCTGCTTAAAAACCTCCAAAGAAGGAGACTCCACTACACCCCATGAAGGCAGAATATTCCACTGTCAAACAGCCCTGACTGTCAGGAAGTTCTTCCTGAGGTTCAGGTGGAATCTTCTTTTCTGCAGCTTGAATTCATTGTTCCTTGTCCTGGTCTCTGGAGCAGCAGAAAACAAGCCCTCTCCTTCCTCAACATGACATCCCTTCAAATATTTAAGCATGGCTATCGTGTCCCCCCTTAACCTCCTCTTCTGCAGACTAAACATACCCAGCTCTCTAAGTCTATCCTCATAGGGCATGGCTTCCAGGCCTCTCACCATTTTGGTCGCCCTCCTCTGGACTTGCTCCAGCTTGTCAATATCCTTCTTGAATTGGGGTGCCCAGAACTGGACACAGTATTCAAGATGGGGTCTAACCAAAGCAGAGTAGAGTGGTACCAGTACCTCCCTCGATCTAGACACCAGACTCCTATTGATGCAGCCAAGGATTGCATTGGCTTTCTTGGCTGCCGCATCACACTGCTGACTCATGTTCAGCTTGTGGTCTATGAAGACTCCTAGATCCCTTTCACACGTACTGCTATCCAGCCACGTGTCCCCCATCCTATATTTCTGTATTCCATTTTTTCTACCTAAGTGTAGGACCTTACACTTCTCTCTGTTGAATTTCATTTTGCTCGCCTTGGCCCAGTATTCCAAATGAGGCCTAACCAAAGCAGAATAGAGTGGAACCAGTACTTTTCCTTACCATTGTAAGGAGTGGTAATTTCCTTACCACTGGCTAGGCTGGGCAAGGCTGAGGGGAATTGTAGGCCCCAACATCTGGCAAGCTGAAAGCTCTCCTCTCCGCTCCTCCCAGCCCCCACGAACGCGCAGGCCCAGCACCTCCACAGCCGTAAACTCCCCACTGTCCCCAAAGGGGCTCGCCCTCGCTCTCTCTCACGGGCTTCCCATTGACACGGCCTAAATTACGTGGTTTCCGACCACGTCGGAACAATATTCTCCTAAAACGGCCCGCTACGGTCCCTCCTTGTCTACCTCGTTACAACCGCGGCCTCCCTCCGCCCTTTCCACTCGTAACCTTGCTCTACACCGACTTTCACCCTCCAGTCCTCCCCGCCCGTTTCGATTTGCCCCACTTCCGGCAGCTTCATGGCCCGCCGCTGCGCACGCGCCAATTCTCCTTCGCCGCTACTCCTCCTTCTCCTCTTTTAGCGCTTCTTAATGACTCACCCGGCGGCAAGCGTCGCGCCTGCGCTTTTCAAATCTCTCCTAACCACCCACTTCCGCCATACCGGCTAAGCTTCGCGAAGGTTCCCGAAGCTTCCACTCGGCTTTTTCCGGAAACAGAGCGTGCGCGCTGGGCCGCGAGGCTTTTCCCTTCTTCCTCTCTGGCACCGAGTGGCTCTTTCTTCGCCGGCTTTTTCTCCTGCTTGGAGCGGGCCTTCTTCCCTCCCTTCGACGGCGGCTCCATGGCTCAACTCTGCTACAACCGAGGCTGCGGGCAGCGCTTTGATCCCGAAAACAACCGGGAAGGTGAGATGGAGGCGTCCGCGGCCGCCGCTCAGCTGAGGGGGGAAAAAAAGCTGTGGCCCGGTTCCTCGGGGGGGGGTGAATGGAAGAGCCCCCCGTCGGTTTGCCGCGCGTGCGTAGAACCGACAGGAGCCGCTGTCCCTGGGGCGGCCTCCCCTCCCTCGACGAGCACAGGCAGTGCGGTCTAGTGGTGAGAGCACCCATTCAGGGCCAGCGGGAAGGCCGTGGGGTTGCCAGAGAGCAAACTGGAGAGCGCTCTTTTACCCTTAATGGTGGCGTAGAAGAGAGACTGGTGTTAGGTTTTATTGTCTTTGTCCCTGATTGTATCTGTGGGTGTGCCGCCCTTTGGTGAGTAGGGCGTTATAAATAAAGGTTATCATCATCATTATTAATATTGTTATTGCTGTTGATTTCAGTAGGTAGGAGGCAACCTCTACTGAAATTTCCTCTTTTACATGCCGGTTAAAGGTACAGGAACCCCCCTGGGGTTTTCAGCCTGGCAGTCTTAATGGGTCACATTTTTATTAGGACTCACCAAAGGGGCAGCAGTCATGTTTGAATCATAGAATCATAGAAATGTAGAGTTGGAAGAGACCCCAGGGGCCATCCAGTCCAACCCCCTGCCATGCAGGAACACCCTCAGACTGTTTGGGCAGCCTTCATCCAGGCACGTGAGAGAATAAAATTAGGAGATCTAATTAGGTTTGCCAGAGGGACAGTTGGAGGGGCCTCTCCTGCTTTTAATGGTGATGCGAAAGAGGGGATTTCAGAAAGTGTTCTTTGTCATTCAGCCAGGAAACAAGCCTCCCCTGCTAAAGTCCCTCTTCTACATACCCATGCAGGAGCCTCCCCAGTTTTCATTCTGGCATCCCTAATTGGCAGCATTTTTATTGGGACTCACCAAAGATGCCAGAGTCATGCTTTGAAAGCCTTAAATCAGGTGAAATAAAATCAAATTAGGAGATGCAAGTAGAGTTGTCAGAGGGACAATTGGAGAGGGCTGTCCTGCCTTTAATGGTGGTGCAGAAGGGGGACTGTCAGCAAGTGTTCTTTGTCATTCAAGCAGGTGACAAGCCTCCCCTGCTAAAGTCCCTCTTCTACATACCCATGCGGGAGCCTCCCCAGTTTTCATTCTGGCATCCCTAATTGGCAGCATTTTTATTGGGACTCACCAAAGAAGCCAGAGTCATGCTGTGAACGTCTTCAGTCAGGTGAAAGAAATAAAATCAAATTAGGAGATGCAAGTAGAGTTGCCAGAGGGACAATTGGAGAGGGCTCTCCTGCCTTTAATGGTGGTGCAGAAGGGGGACTGTCAGCAAGTGCTGCTTGTCATTCAGCCAGGAAACAAGCCTCACGTGCTAAAATTCCCTCTTCTACATACCCGTACAGGGATCCTCCCCAGTTTTCATTTTGGTATTCCTAATGGGGAGCATTTTTATGAGGATTCACTAAAGAGGCAGCAGTCATGTTTTGGGCGTTCTTCATCCAGGCACGTGAAAAAATAAAATTAGGAGATCTAGTTAGGTTTGCCAGGGGGACACTTGGAGAGGGCTCTCCTGGATGTGAGGGCGATCTGGCTGCGACATCTGTCACCCCATTGATCGCCAGGGTTGATTCGGCTGATCTGGCTGGCTAGGCGGGTGTCGCCTTCCTCCCTCACCGCTCCATGTGCGTCCCTCCCGAAGCTGCGCGCTCGGTGGAAGAGGACAACCATCCCAGATAGAAGGAGTGTACCGTTCTTCGGTCAAGGGTACACGATAGCTGTGCTCCCCTGCTAGAACCTCCACACAAGCTCAAGGAGAGGGCTCTCCTGCTTTTAATGGTGATGCAAAAGAGGGGATTTCAGAAAGTGTTCTTTGTCATTCAAGCAGGTGACAAGCCTCCCCTGCTAAAGTCCCTCTTCTACATACCCATACAGGAGCCTCCCCAGCTTTCATTCTGGCATCCCTAATGGGCAGCATTTTTATTGGGACTCACCAAAGATGCCAGAGTCATGCTTTGAAAGCCTTCAATCAGGTGAAAGAAATATAATCAAATTAGGAGATGTAAGTAGAGTTGCCAGAGGGACAATTGGAGAGGGCTCTCCTGCCTTTAATGGTGGTGCAGAAGGGGGAATATCAGCAAGTGCTGCTTGTCATTCAGCCAGGAAACTAAGCCTCATGTGCTAAAATTCCCTCTTCTACATACCCATACAGGGATCCTCTCCAGTTTTCATTTTGGTATCCCTAATGGGGAGCATTTTTATGAGGACTCACCAAAGATGCCACAGTCTTCATCCAGTCACATAGGAAAATAAAATTAGCAGATGTAATTAGGGTTGCCAGAGGGACATTTGGAGAGGGTAGTGCGAAAGAGGTGTTGCTTTCATTCAACCAGATAACAAACCTCACCTGCTAAATTCCCTCTTCTACATACCCATACAGGAGCCTCCCCAGTTTTCATTCTGGCATCCCTAATTGGCAGCATTTTTATTGGGACTCACCAAAGATGCCAGAGTCATACTTTGAAAAATCTTCAGTCAGGTGAAAGAAATATAGTCAAATTAGGAGATGTAAGTAGAGTTGCCAGAGGGACAATTGGAGAGGGCTCTCCTACCTTTAATGGTGGTGCAGAAGGGGGAATGTCAGCAAGTGCTGCGTGTCATTCAGCCAGGAAACAAGCCTCACCTGCTAAAATTCCCTCTTCTACATACCCATACAGGAACCTCCCCAGTTTTCATTTTGGTATTCCTAATGGGGAGCATTTTTATGAGGATTCACCAAAGAGGCAGCAGTCATGTTTGGGCAGCCTTCATCCAGGCACGTGAGAAAATGAAATTAGGAGATCTAATTAGGTTTGCCAGAGGGACAGTTGGAGGGGGCTCTCCTATTTTTAATGGTGATGCAAAAGAGGGAATTTCAGAAAATGTTCTTTGTCATTCAAGCAGGTGACAAGCCTCCCCTGCTAAAGTCCCTCTTCTACATACCCATACAGGAGCCTCCCCAGCTTTCATTCTGGCATCCCTAATGGGCAGCATTTTTATTGGGACTCACCAAAGATGCCGGAGTCATGCTTTGAAAAATCTTCAGTCAGGTGAAAGAAATATAATCAAATTAGGAGATGCAAGTAGGGTTGCCAGAGGGACAGTTGGAGAGGGCTCTCCTGCCTTTAATGATGGTGCAGAAGGGGGAATATCAGCAAGTGCTGCTTGTCATTCAGCCAGGAAACAAGCCTCATGTGCTAAATATCCATCTTCTACATACCCATACAGGGATCCTCTCCAGTTTTCATTTTGGTATCCCTAATTGGCAGCATTTTTATTGGGACTCACCAATGATGTCAGAGCCATGCTTTGAAAAATCTTCAATCAGGTGCTTGTCATGCAACCAGGTAACAAGCACGACTGCTAAAATTCCTTCTATGCGTGTACATAAGTTGCCTGTCAACTTATGACGACCTCATGAATTTCATAGGTTTTTTCTAAGCAAGGAATATTCTGAGGTGGCCCAGGCAGTTTCTTCCTCTGAAATGTAGCTTACAACACTTGCTGTTCATTGGCAGTCTCCCATCCAAGTACTAACTAGGGCTGACCTTGCTTACTTTCAAAGATCAGATGGATTATGGTGCCTTTAGGGAGAACCGTTAAAGATAAATTAGCCCTCTCTTCTTTCCATTTTGACGTCTCTAAAGAGCCAAAGTTAGACCCAGTTTTCAGACACGTTGTTGTTTGAGTGACCTTGGATCTCACATGCACACATATGCTGTGTTCTTTCTCAGTCACACCTACTTCAGAGGACTGTTGTGAGGATGGGAAGTGAGGGAGAGCTGTGAACAGCTGATGTATCTTAAAACTATCTGATATGGGGAATTGGCGTTCCCCCACCCATTGTGCCAGGTTTCTGTTGTTATTTGCTGTCTAGGTGACCATGTGGATGAGAGACCCCTGAGAAACCCGTTACTAAAAGCCTTGCACAGGGCTTGCAGACTCAGGGCCTTGGCTTCCTTGATTGATGCAGTTCTACCTGTAATGTAGTCTTTCTCTGTACCTGTTGCCTTCCGCTTTACCCAGCATTATCATCTTTTCTAGTGTCCGAAATATGTCCCAAATATGACAACTGCAGTTTAGGCTTCCTGATTTCTAGGGAGACTTTAAACCTGATTTGCTGTAGGACCCATTCATTTTTGACAGTTCATGGTATCTACAGAACTCTTCCAGTGCCACATTTCAAATGTGGTGATTTTCTGTAGCATATTTGAGCCCACTGGCTGCAGCTGTTTGTTTCTTTCCTGGAAACTTGCCAAAGCAGCCCTTCTTTTGGGGACTGACACAGGTCTGTGAACCATCACTTTAAGCAACAGTGGTGTATATAGCCCTGAGATCCTTGAAAGAAGATTGAGATTTTAATGCAGCTAATAAATAATTGATCCTGTAAGTTGGGCAGCCTGGTACCTAGCTAAATGTGTAGCCTGCTTTCCTCCAGTCACCCAAGGTGGTATCCTAAACTTTATAATGATCTTTTGAAGTAGGATAGGTTTAGACAGAGTAACGCTGGCCCAAAGTGCAATTTCAGAGCTGATTTGAGATGTGACCTCCAATCTCCCCATCCAGCACTATAACTTCTAGACATCCTGGCTTTTAGAATATGCAACTGTAATAAAAATACCCAATGAATGCCACAATGCCACAAGTCTGCTGTATGTCCAGAAGGAGACTAACAGAAGGCTGCTCCCCTGGAAAATTCTGTGATACACAGTAGAAAGGAACATGCTGTCTCAAATAATATGTCAGTACCTACCTAAGGGAGAGTATTTTCCTGATGGAGGTCAACGCTGTGCCCTTTATGATGATAGAATAAAGTTCTCATGAAATAAATGGGGTTTAGAGAATTTGACCATGCAGTTTGAGAGTGACTGAGACATGTATTATACTTATATACTTACATTTCTGTATTATACTTATTCTTACACTTACGGTACTATAACATCCAAAATGTAGCTCTTGTGTCGATTTCTTTCTTCTGTACAATGCTTTACCATCTTTGCCTGTTGAAGCCTGTGAAGCTAAGGAAGCTAGCGTGATGTATTAGGGGTCTGTTGGCTGACCCGATAAAAATGGATAGTTTTAGGATTTTGCTTTTTGTATGTGTTTCTGTACTGTAGTTTTTACAAGGTTGGGAAGGACAGGTTTTTGTACCTAGTCTGGAACAGTTTCCTGGCAGGTCTGGTGCAGTAATTTTTCCATTTTTTAAATGGAAACAGTCCTGAATATCAATCTTAATGTTGCCAAATTTTTAAATAAGAGAAACACTGAAAATGATACTAGGCCTGAAAAGCTGGAAAATCATTTGCTCCTTTAAAGATTGGGGTTTTTTTTTGTGGGGGGGTGCTATGATAGATAGTAAGTTCTTTTCAATTTTGTAGAAAATTAAAGAGAACTCACTGCTCCTCTTCTTCAGAATAGCCGTATAAGCGTCCTTAAAAGATTGTTGTGTTGTGTGCCTTCAGGTTGTTTTTGACTTGTGGCAACCCTAAAGTGAACCTATCACAGGGTTTTCTTGGGTGACTCACCCAAGATCACTCAGTGGATTTCCATTGCCAAGTGGGGAACAAACCCTGATCTCCAGAGTCGCAGTCCAACTCTCAAACCACTATGTCACATTGGGTCTCACACTTAATAAATTAAGAAGCCTATGAAATGTGGCTATAAATGCAAAGCAAATGTGTCTCATTTGTAGGACTTACTATTTCAAATGGACAACTTGCACAGTTTCCAGAAGATGTTCTTGTCCTTTGTTCTAGAATATCCTGACCACAGAACATGTGAAGGAAAGTGATCCCATAATCTCTGTCACTGATAATTGTGTGTAGTGCATGAAACAAAAGGGAGGTAGCAAGACTGGAAATGGTATAAAGATTTGGGAGGAGTTTACACTGGTAAATATATTGATGAGTGGTGAATTCTCATTTTTTTTAAAAAAAAGATGAATAGAATCTGTGCTCAAAAATTAAATTCTGCTGAGCTCTCATGCTAATTTTATCAATGCCTGATCTCTGAGTATTCTTAGCTGAGGAGCCAGGAGAAGGAAATACAGAGTGTATTTTGCAAGCTTTTATTCTTCCTTTAAAATCGAAAAATTATGACACTTTGGAAGCTGTTTCTACTCAGCATGTTAGGTGGGACCAGGACTTGGGGGCAGAAAGTATTTTAATTCTGCATTGCCATTATATTGCTATAATGGTGAATTCTCCCCCACCTCTGATCCCTCAGTCTCCCATTCATTCATGTGTAAGGAGTTGGGGGAGTGGGCTGCTTCCCATTCTTGCCATTCACTCCCAATGTTATAATTTCTTTAGGGCAGGGGTAGATAGTTTATGGCTGTTGAGATACTGTTGGGCAGTGACTCTGATAGTCTGAGCCAACATGGCCAAATCTTAGGGGTGCGGGAAGTTGATGCCCAACAGCATCTTTTTTTATAAATATTTTTATTGACAATAATAAACATACAGACATAAGTAGAAAAACAAATAATCAAAGCTGATATAACATTATCCCGAAAGAACACAACGTCTTTTTAGAGTGAAGGAGAAACTACTTTTTCCCACCACTTCCTCTCACTCTTCTCTTCTCTCTCAAACTTTTAGGAACTAATGAGATCTAGTTTCTGCAAAAGAAACACCTATACATGACCTTGACAGAAATGTGAAGTGATTTCTTGAAACTGAAAAACGCTATTCATTATATATTATTTGGTATATTTTGACCTATATCTTACTTCACCATGAAATCTTAACTTCTCTACTGTTTCTTTTTTCTCTCCTTCTCCCATTATATACCGCTTCCCTCTACTCATCATTTTGGCCTACTTTGTAGTGACCTTTGAGAAGAATCTGATCACTGCAATAGTCTGAGCTGTGTGGGCCAGGTTGCATTTGTCCCCCAGTGAAAATAAGTGAATCAGATGCTCCTTTGGTTTAGTGGCTATCCTACTAACTTGACATGACTTATGAAGCTAGAGTACCATGTTCCCCTCCTAGCTCATTCATGTTGGTATGATGCAGAGAATGTCCTGTGCTTTTTATTGATGAATTGCTCCAAATACCTCTGAGGAAACAGAACGATTTCTGAGGACTTAGTGTTAAATAACAGAGAAGAGCCTCTGTCTGTTGTTCAGTCACCCTATGGCACAGATATTTCTGGACTGTTTTGGGAACATCTTATTTTTGCAGCAGCAAAATAGTGGTCTTGAATTACAGATGATATTTAAGTTGTCTTAGGAGTTCAGACTGAGTGGCTCCCATGATAAACAGCAGAACACATGAAGTAATAACTGAAGTCTCTGGGCTGGGAGGTGGGGGAAGAGTTTAATTCAAGGAATGCTTGAACATGTTTCACCAAAGAAACATTCAGCATATGACCCTGGGGCGTGATTTTACCTGTCATTATTAATAGCATTATATGATACCACTAGAGTAAGAGCTAAGACATACTCTTTCCCTTGCAACTTTGAATTCTTAATTTAGACCAGAGAAGGGAGAATAATGGAGAGTGAGATAGAAGCGAATAAATTAGCAGAGAGGAGAACAAGTGAAAAGGTAGCAGTTGCACTGACCTGGGATAATTGAAGGTGAGGAGTAATATGTTAAATTAATGACTTCGTATGGGGTGAAGCTATCAGTGACTGTTAGTCTTGGTAGCTGTATACTTCCACGGTATATCAGGTGCTAAGGAACATAAGTGGGTGGGGTCAGCTGAACTTATGTCCATCTTATGGTCTTTGTGTAGGCATCTGGCTGGCTTACCACTGTGCAAACAGAATGTTGAATCAACATGGGTCTCGTGTACTTAAGAAGCAGGTTTGAAGTGGGAGAAGTCCAGGGAATATGAGGCAGGATGAAAGGCTCACTGAAAGGTGAAGGGTCTTCATGGAGGCGTGAACAGTGTGAATTTTCTATAGTTATATCAAACTGCAACATAATTATTGCTATGCCACAAGAATGGTGGCAATCAAGAGTGCAAATCGTGTGCCTCAGTCCTTTCCCCTCAGATTATTGTCTTCAGACATATAATAAGCAATCAATGACCAGATCTACCCGAGACATACTTTATATTAACATGTGATTGGAAGATATAATATTCTTGATTGTATATATAGTTAAATCTGAATAAACCCGCCCAGGAATTGGTTAAATAAACATATTTCTGGAGGAAAATGTTATTGGCTTACTTTTAGAAGATCTGCTTGAATTACTGTAGGAACTGTCTGGAAGAGGCATGCACTTGTGTATTAGAATGCCTCTTCTTAGATGAATCCAGTCAATTACAGGTTTTCTAAATTGTTTTACATTTTTTAAACATATTGTACAGTACTTCAAGCATATTTTTAGTAGACCAGAGACTTCTAATTGACTAACTACCACAGTTTTACTAAGATGGAATATGGATATTTTTGCGATCAGAGCATCTTTGAGGCTTATTTTTATAGCAAGAAGAATTGTATGTATAGCATCTGTTTGTTGATGGGTTTTTGAGGTAGGTATGCCCATAGTAATTCAGATGTTCTAGTAGGTAGTTCATAGAAAACAGCACAGCTTTCATGTCACAGAACTCAGTGTTTACAAGTACCCTATATCACAAATGCAGGTTGTGGATATGATTGAAAAGGGTCAAAAGATCAGATCCTGGAAAAGCCAGATAAGACTATGACTAATTTATGAAGTTAAATAAACGTAATTTGTACATTTCAGATACTATTTATCGCTTTCATTGATCCTTCTGTTTTTCTATCTTTTAGAGTCCTGCACATATCACCCAGGAGTACCAGTCTTTCATGATGCTCTCAAAGTAGGTGTTCAAACATAATTACTGAAAGTCTTTAAAAACTTCTACTTAAATTGCAGACTTGATGGCATTGTGCATCTCTTCATGACTTCTGTATCAGTTTGCTTGAGTCTAGTGGAATGCAATTTTCCCCCTAAGTTCAGAAAATAAATTGCTAAAAGATTTGCCATCCTGTAGTGATTCATTAATAGCATTATGCTAGATGCTTTCCAGATCATTATTTATCCAATATTCATCACTATTGATATGCAGCATTAGCCCAGATCAGCATTGCCACATGGAGGATTGAGTCCTAACGCTGTCTGTGTTGTGCAGGGTGTGAAGTGCTGCCAAAACCCATCTTAAATTTGGCACTTTATCACATTCCAGTTGACTTATCTCTCTTAAATTCTCAAAGGATTGCCTCCACCCGTCCCCCTACCCAGTTCCTGTATCTTTTTGACTAGCTGTTGCTGTGATAATGGCTATTTCCCAGAGTATTCTGAGCCACTCTATATTTATGTCTGGCTCTTATTGATATCCCCTCCGCTACCTTGTGTGAGGCTGCCCTCAGCCTACATTTTCCTGATGGGAAGGCTCTTGACTGTGTGGTACTTTGGGTTCCTGAGGGAGCCAAAAACACTGTATGTTTCACTTTAGCTTACAAAGTACTGAGATAATATAAAAATACTTGTACGTGTAAATGTGAAAAAAATATATTTAACCTTAACTGAGCTAGTCAGAATGGGTTTTTTTTTTAAAGTTTGTTTGGTAAAATAGTCACTCTGTAAAAATAACTAACTTTTCAAAGTTGTAAAAAACGGAGTCTCCGGTTTTAAAACTCTTGTGTCCTTTTGTTACCTGTATAGTTCATTATCTGCACTGTTAGTAGTTGTTTACTTGTTGGAGTGTTTGCAGTTGTGATAATAAATTTTACTGAATGCTTTCAGTACTGAAATAGGCTCACTTGGTATGTATTTCACAGGGCTGGTCATGCTGTAAAAGAAGAACTACAGACTTCTCTGACTTCTTAAGCATTGTGGTATGTAATATAAAGGTGTTAGGGTTGTTCCAAAATGGATTTAATCTAACTGCCAAATACCAGTTGACCAAGTTGTTTCACAATAGGACATCCTACTGCAAATATGACCAGGGTGGCTATACCTTTAGTAGTTGTATAGAAGACCAGATTTTAGCAAACACAGATTTTCTTACCCTGTGTGAAAAACAACACATCAAAGTGTTTCCCGTTTGCACATGCTGCTCACAATATAAGAGCTTAGTCTTCTCACTCAAAGTCATAACTGACATAATGAAGAAAAATGCATGTTATATGTAAACATAGGCATATTCTCACTTCTTGTTGTCCTATTACATACAGCGATTATTTTTCTCATATATTTCATTAATGTTCCTCCTTGTGTTTTCTAACAGTATTTAGTCATTTAAGGTTATTTCAAACATGAATAAACATGCAAAGAAATCTTGTAGTACCTTTGAGACTGAGGGAAAGAAGTCTGTAGCATAAGCATTCATAGACTAGGTCTACCTCATCAGATGAAGTAGACAAAGTGTGTGAAAGTTTATGCTACAAACTTTTATAACTTAGTTTCAGTGGTGCATACTGATCCAGACTAACACAGCTATATCTTTGCATAGGAATGAACATGAATTGACAAAGAAAAACAGACCTTGACTTTAAAAGACCAAACACCAGAAGGACCAAACCAGATGTTCTGATTATTTGGTGAAATTTGGTTATATAAATAAGCTCACAGCAAAACTGTTCTGCTGTGAAGTGGCTCTGTGAACATTTCTAGCCAATCAGTTGTTGGCTGAGAAGTTGTTGTCTAGAATATTCCATTTCTTTCCACTGCTTTCTGACCTGCCCTCCAACAGTTAATCAACAGTCTTTCCTCCTGAAGGTGCTTGATACTTACTAGTCTGTGTTTGGAGCTAGGAACTTTAAAAATAATTATTTCTGAAAATCTTGGGATTTCCCTGAGCCTTCTGATTCCTCCTTCTGTAATGCCATTTTATCTGTATCAGAATTGGCTGTGAAAGATGCAAGATTGCTTTTAATCTATATGATAATTATAATAAAATACTGAATATCTTTTTCAACCAGGGAAGTAGCTTAAATTTTTGGACAATGTTAGTCTATGTATGTGAGAAACACATTGCGGAGAAGTCGATTTAAATGTATACTCCTAGCCATCATGGCATTTACTACCATACATTTGAGATGAAGCAATAGATAGCTTAAGAAAGTAGAAATGCAGAATATCACACTGTTGAGGATAGTTTGTATGTATGTGTTGACTTATAGCAACCTCACGAATTTCATAGTGTTTTCTTAGGCAAACTCAGAGGTGGTTTTGCCAGTTCCTTCCTCTGAAATAATAGCCTATAGCACTTGGTATTGCTTGATGGTCTTGCATCCAAGTACTAACCAGAGTTGACCCTGATGGTCTTCCAAGATCAGACAGAATCCTTTAGGGTATAATTTACTTGTATATAAACATGTTCTTTCCACAACAGGGTTGCACTAAGGGTTTCCATAACAGTGAAAAGCCCCCTGAACCTGTTAAACCTGAAGTTAAAACTACCTCTGAGCGAAAGGAGTTAGCAGACTTGAAACCTAAATTTCAAGAACACATAATTCAGGCACCAAAGCCAGTGGAAGCCATTCAGAGACCAAGGTACTGTACTGACATTAAGTCGTTATGTCAATTCTAGTTGATGATGTGTATTTTTAAAATATTTTTTAACTCAATCTTGTGGCTGCTGCACTTTTTACATATGTAATGTTAACTCTGACATGTCATTATCACACCTATTTAAACATATTGGTTTATATTTTGAGTGTGAGTAGCTGTGCAGAGGTAGAAAATATTCAGTTATGAAGATGATGTTGAATTTGTGCTCACATCATCCCTGACTACTAGTCATACTAGCTGAAACTGGTAAGAGTTGCAGTCTGACAACTGGAGTGCCACTGGTCTCCCCCTTCCTATTTAGAAAGCTGTTCTCAGTATATTTAGTTTTGTGGCCAAGTATTACCAGGTGAATTTTAAAAATGAAAGCTTTGGCTTAGGTTTGAATGTACATTAAAACTTTGTTTTGGATTGTGAAGTTAAAATCCCAGTCCCCTTTTATCCACTCCTCAAGAGCCTGAGCAGTCTTGCTTGGGCTTTCAGAACTATTTTTGTTCCTCTCTCCCCTCTAATTTATTGGTTGCTCCAGGATGTTGAGAACTAACTTCTGCAGTTAGCTAAAGTAAAACATGGCACTAATTGCTTACAAAATGTTTGATATGTGTATTTTCATGTTGTACTACAGTTGAGTAAGCAGTTTAATCCAAGACAGAACGCTTCTTTTATCTCTCTTTTCCCACTCCAGAAAACCCCCCAGCAAACTCCTATTCTGTCCAGACTAGAATGGGTCCTGTATTGAAAGGTGCTTGAAATAACAAATAAGCAAGCCACCAGGAGATTGAAAGAAGAGGGAGCTCCATTTTATTGAGAAATTGCAAACTTTACATAAATGAAGTTCTGGTTCTATTTGTAGCATCTCCAGTCAAGCAGAGCTGGGGAGGACCACTCATCTGATTCACCAGTTCTAACACCATACCATACCGGCTATTTTAAAATATGCCTGGAGGCTATGCCTTTTCATTATTTTGGCCATAAGCACATTTTTCATTTATAGACCCATTTCTGCTTCCTGACAAATAAATGTTTATGATAACCACTGGAAGTCAGGGTCCTATCCTTCCTTCCCCATCCTTTTTGAAGATTAATGCTTTAGAAGACTTGATAAGCATATTGAATTACTGTATTTGCCTCCATATAAGACACATCAGCATATAAGATGCACCACATTTTCAAACAGTATTTTTTGGAGGTGGGGGGAGTGAGTCTTATAAGTCAGCAAATACAGTAATACTTCTGTCATGTTATAAGTAATGGACTTTCCATCATGTTTTCTTTAGCCCTGATGAGCCGATGAGTTGCTTGCAGCTGAAAGTATCACCTTCCTTGAAACAAGCACTAGAGAAGCTGAAACTGTCAACCGGGAATGAAATTAAAAAAGGTAAGCAACTGGGTTGGATTCCAGGTTTTTATGTAAATGTAAATGAAATGTATCACAATTAATAGGTCACCGTTCCTAGGAGTTCAAAGCAACCAACATAGGACCAGCATGCTTGAAGGTTTCGTTGACATTAGTTGAAATAATAGCCTTTGGTCAAAAAATGTTAAGTGTTTCTGCTTCTCTACACTGCATGCTTTAGAAGCTTGGAGTTATAATAAGAGAATCTTAAGACAGTATTCTTATTTTGCAGAAGATGATAGTGATGAAATAAAGATTGGGACTACGTGTAAAAATGCAGGCTGTACAAAGGTAAATAGTTCAAATTTGTACATATAAATGTACCACATGTTTGTAACTTCTCAATTCTTCCTCTTTTATAATTTGCTTCTTCTGTGCTGTTAGAGAAATGACATTTTATACATAAGATATCATGGATTTTTAAATCACATATTTTGATTAGTAGGTGTAAATATTTTTGCAACAGCTTGAAGAAATTATTCTTACTTTAGAAAAGCCTTTCCCACCAGGTGTCCTCCAGATGTTTAGGAATACAACTTTTGCAAGCCTAGCCAACATGGCCAGTGGTCAGAGATTCTGAGGATTACAGATCACAAACATGGAAGACACAAGATTAGGAAATTTTTAAAAATCCACACAATTCCACCACCACCCGACTCTACTTTTCTCTCTGGACAAGGCAATGTTCAGAAATAGTAGGGTTCTGCAAGCTAACCTGCTACCTCAGTTGAGTGGATTGGAAATGTAGAGAAATATTAATGGCATTCAAAAGGTTTTTCTTTTTCTAAAGATAGTGCTATGTATTCTATTGTAGGTCAGTGATTAATAAAAGATTATTTCTGTGTAATGTTTTTCCTAGACATTTGAAGGACCACACAGCATGGAAGAAACATGTACATACCACATGGGTGTACCTATATTTCATGAAGGGTCAGTATCATGCAAATAGCACATTGATTTCTTAAATTCCATGTAACCACTGGCATAGTCATTTTGTGATGTTAGCACCATTTCAAGTTTCCATTATTTGGTTATTGGGATTTCATCGGTTTCTCTACAACTTTATACATAGGATGAAATACTGGAGTTGTTGTAAGAGGAAAACCTCGGACTTCAATACTTTCTTGTCTCAAGAGGGCTGTTCTACAGGAACACATGTATGGATTAAGAAAGATGCCGTAAGTAGCTCAAATTGTATTGGTATGCACACATTTTTTTTAGCCAACTTGCATAGTTAAAATGTCATGCAGTGTCACTAGGAGGGATAACTGAGCAATCCGAACACAGTATTTAGAGAGGCATTTTTATTTTGAGGGAAACCAGAATTTAGCAGTGGGCCACTGAACACTTCATGCTTTATAAAAACATTGATTCTGTGGATTATAATGTTGTATTCCCTGTGCCAATTTATTCAGTAGATTTACAGCATTTTTTTTTTATTTTTATTTTTTTTGCATCACTTGTAGAAAAAAGTGGTTCCATGCAGGCATGATTGGCATCAGACTGGTGGAGAAGTGACCATTTCAATCTATGCTAAGAATTCAGTTCCTGAACTTAGCTATGTAAAAGCAAATAGCACAGTGGTGAGTTACCATTTTGGCTTGTTCTTCAACTCAGAATCTCTGCTGTATTTCTTAGAATTGTGTAAAGTTGAGCTCACTCTTATCTAAAGCTAATGACTGATTTGATTTTTTTTTCTTTTTTACACAAATGTGTTTTTCAAGACAGTACCACTTTAGGATAGATGAGGGTAGGGTTTTCCTGCATCTGAACATATAGTGGGGAGAAGAATTCTAACCTGGATAATTTTCTCTGTGTGTGTATTCTGCCAATAGGAAAGGGAGGGCATTTGTGGGTAGCTGTGTCCAATTCTGAAGAGCCCACTCCCAAAACTAAGAGGCAAGAACTCTGATTTCTTTGTGCATCCTGCATGAAAGCTTGGAAATGTTGGCACAAAGCTACCGCGTGCCCTTCTCCTAAGGCACAGAAGACAGAGGGAGTATAGTTGATTCACTTCTTGAATGAGGTCCACAAACCCATAAGTCTTTGGGAAAATTGAAGACCAGTGCATGGCAGTCCAGAGACATGATGACTGACTAAAGAAACAAGTTTCAGAAGACAGAAGGAGACCATAAGAGTTACAAATAAAGAGAGAACAGCAGTGAGAGTGAAAAGAAAAACCTATTATGATGAAAAAGATCAGCTTAATCCCTTCGAAACTGAGGAGATGCAGAGAATGCTGTGCCCACTTAATGTTAAGACACCACAACAAGTAGAAAGTGTCACACAAAAAATCACAGCTGAACAATCCACTCTGAGAGTATGGTGTGTGGAGTTTTCTACCGTGGAACTCTTCAGTTCTAGAACATTCTGAATATAGTTTCCTGCAGGTGCAGGACTTGTGACCTAGTTGGCCAGTCAAAAGAACTGTGGTTCAAAGTAAGCAACCTGTTCTCTTTTCTTGACATGAAAGTTCTTTATGTGTCACTAAGCCCATGTACCTCTACTCTGGGGAACTACATTCCCCTTCATGTATCAGAAAGCAAGTGAACCACTTGTTCTTAGCTGGTTTCATCAAGCAAATAACATGAAAGTCATCACTAGCTAGTCTGAGGTGAGGAGAAGCTCTTTTGCAATGCCAGAGTATGGTAAATAAGTCAGAACTTGAAGGAGAGGTTTCTGGTTAGTAATCCGAAGATAACTCTTCATGAGGTCATATCCACATACTTTTAGTTTATCATATTCTGTGCCTAAATTGGGGCTGGGGTGACCTAAGAACATTCATGTCTTTATCTTGACAGTTCACAACTAAGTAACATGGTTGTTCAACACTAGCATAGTATTTATGATGCTATCAGCAGTTCCTTGGTGTGTTTCAGGTTCTGATTCTTGTGCTCCACTGAAGTACTGATAGACTATTTCAAAGCTTTGGAACTTAGTTCTCTGTTTTACGCACTGTGATTTAAAGTATGTTTGCTCAATAATAGCCATGAGACCAGCGTGGGACCTCCTTGGTAAGCATCTATAGGTGAACATAGTAGGGTTAGAACACTGAATATTTGCTTATTATTGCAAAAATCATTCTTTGTTTTGCAGTTAAACATCCACATTGTATTTGAAGGTGATAAGGAATTTAATCAGAATCTGAATTTATGGGGGGTAAGTACAGAATACTTTCATTCACAAAATTTCAAAGAATTTTGTAACTTTCCTCATTTAAGTCATTTATGACTTCCATTTTTGGACATTTGTAACAAGAAGTGATTAGGATTATATGTTGCTGTAAGAGATTTATAATACTAACTAAGACTAACATAAATGTCTGTGCAAGTAACTGATATATAAATGCTTTGTGTGTTTATTCAGTGTTCAGTTTGCAATATATAGATACTAATAGGGCACCAGTTACTCATTTTCCATTAATCAGCATTATCTTCTTTGAAAAGTAAATGGAAACCTGTAGCAGGCAACAGACTTTCCCTGTTTTTCTTGTGTGTGTCTTGTTCACTGTAAACTGAGGCCATTTAAGGTAGTCCATTTCGCATGTTGATGATTAGCATACAAAGCTGTTGCTTCACAGTTGCCCATTTTTCTGTGTTTTATGTGGAGACCATAACTTTTTATGTACCTAATTGCCAGCATGAAGGGCATGTTTGTAGCTTGGAAAATTATCCTTCCACATGACGGCGCCTATGGCTTTCCTGTATTAAAAAGACTTTGTACTTTACAACAGACTTTTTTGGTCCTATTTAAGCAGAATGTGTAAATGGTCCTTATCAGTGATTATACTGTTGAAAGTATATACTTTTTCCTTTTTATTGTTGTTAACAATAATGTGAAAACTTCTCAGTCTCAATTTCACTGAGTTTCTCTGAAACCCATCTTTGTTTTCATCCTGTTCTTTTTTTGATATCCTGTTGTAATATGTGGGGACTCAGGTTTTCACATGAAAATTAAACCTTTTATAAATGCATATTGTCTAATGGATATATATGTATACATTTTACCTACCTTAACATGTTTTTTCTACATTAACTAAAATGTGCTTGCATTCTTTTTTTTTCAACTGTGTGTATTTTAGCCCAGTTTTTAGCCTTGTCACATTCTAAAATGTGTAAATTATTTCTGCCTACTTCATTGCTCTGAAATGGCCCGTAAGCCTTGCAAATATATTAATTCTCAAGGCAAAGTGGATTTCTTCTTTAAGTTCAGGACAGCATAAAAAGGTTATTTCAGTTGAGACTGTCAAATCTAGTGACATTATCTTCCATCCCTTATAATACGTTGAAGAGAGAAAAAACACAATACCTGTATTGTATGGCATTTATCTCGCACACAGTTTACTGTTGAAGCTGAAATGTTCATGTTCTCTTCCAGGTGATCGATGTGAAAAGGAGCTATGTAAATATGACAGCTACAAAGATTGAGCTCACTATGAGGAAAGCTGAGCCCATGTCGTGGGCAGGCCTGGAACTCCCAGTGTCAAAAATACAAGAGAAACAGAAGCAGAACATTGCAGAGCAAGCTTGAAATCTGAAAAATGATAGTTGTTACTTCTGAAGTGGTGACTTGATGTTATAATACAAATTGATTTTATATGCAATTGCCTTTTAAAATTCTGCATTCCAAAGATGGGTAGAGTGCTGGGTTTTTCAATAGTGCAATAGATCGCTTGTTTTGTTGTACTGATCCTTATTGGCACAAGGCTGGTGCTCATAGAGATTTTAGGAACATCAGTTTCTGGCTAGTCACTCAGCTCTGACCTCCAGTTGTCCAAGATAGATATGCCTCAAATACAGTTTTGAAAAATCATACATAGTGGCATTAAAAGAAGCTTGCTTGGCTTACCTCTGTGCTTTCAGAATAGCCAATCTTGTGCCTTAGTTTCCTAATCTTCACTTAGAACTAATTCTCACATACAGAGTAAACCTGTATCTTGGCAGTAGCACTTCAAGCTACAAGAAGGTATACTTTATTTGAATATTCCTCCATATGGCAAATACATCTGGCATCTGGTTTTCTATCTGAAAGTTTTAAGTTTATTTTTTTATTTATTTATTTATTTATTTGGTTGAATGGGGTAGTATTCAGTCATGTGGGCTCCCATTTCAGTAAAAAACAAAGCCTTAATTTTTAAAAGCTTGTGTTGCAAACAATTGGGTGGCTGTCTCCCAGAATGGGCTTGCTCAAAGAAAATTTTACTTAGATATTTTTATTGTTATATTATTTCAGTCTAAGTTTGCATTTAACCATATTTTTTCCTATATTTAAAAGAGGACATGGGAACATAAATGGGATATGAGTGACTGGATATGACAGTTTACAGTTTACTAAACCAATAGCCATTAACTGTTGATGAGGAAGTTAATCTATAGAATGTAACAGCGACAACCATCCTTTATATGAGAATTCAGTTAAAAAACTGTTTAAAAAAAACAGTTAAAAATCTATAGAAGAGATTATTTTGTAAAAAAGTAATTCGATGCCGCAGACATCTCTGCATGGCTTTCTACCCATAACAAGGGCCTGAACAACAAAAGTTAGGCAGACTTAAATTTTGTGCACACATGCAATTATGTCATCTTTGTTATGCTGAGCAGCATAAAAATAGAATTGACAGAAAAAGTATTGAAATGTTTTCTGTACTTTATGGTTTTGTCTGTGCCCTGAGAAACTGATGAAGAATAGAAGACTCTCTTATATCCCTTGGGTTTCAGGGTCTATATATCTTGCCACAGAACTGCCTATCTATGCCTCCCCCAAAAGAATTGAGGCAGGCACTCTAGGAATGTCAGCACTCCAGGTAGTTGTCTTGTTTGTCACTGTCTTTTGCCCATAGTGCGAACTGCATACTGCAGGTGCTTGTGCAAGTTTATTAACTGTTTTTCTTTTATAAATCGTAATACATGGAACTGGACACTTAACTAAACTGCCTGTACATTTTTGTGTCAAATATCCAGCCCACATTGTAAAGGCAGCCCTTGAGGCCATACATTGCAGTTCCTCCTTAAAGCTTAGTTATGGCTGACATTTCAACTCGTTCATCACTTGGGAGCACCTGATGTAGTAACTCTTTCTTGCCCATGTATCAAGCTCTTTGGGTTTTGATGGAAGGAACACTATGCAGGTAGGACTGAAGTCTTTGGAATAACATAAATTAGTTGGGCAAGTTCTTTGGAAAACTAGCAGATTTGTACAATTTGTAATACATATTGTTTGTTCTAGCTCATAATTTATTGGCAAATTCAAAAAGCTAAGTATCTGAAGATGGAGCAGAATTCTTGTAGAAATAGTACTACTTAAGCATTGTCTCAGTACAGTGTCACCTGCACATTGGCTCTGAATTACATGAAGAAAATAATGTTCATTTTTTGTTGTTGCTGTTTAGAAAAGCATCTATTGCTTTAATTTGGATATTTAAAAAAAGGGAGAGTGAAACAATGAAATTGTGTTAGAGGAAAAATGGTAAAATCTGTTCGTAATCGAGTACTTTCTTTATGGTGTCTGAGGTGGTTTTTTTTGCAGTCTTTTCTTCAAAAACAAAACAAAAACCTAGTCCAGAATGACTGAGTAATTAGTTGCATGTCTTTAAATCACTAGTGTGTGCTTTTATGTTCTAGCTTTAACTATTCTGGCTTCATGATGGTCTGTCCTTTCTCTTTGGTGATAATTCTTGAATCCAGAGCAAAGACCATTCTTTCTGACATGTATTACTACCTGTCAAAGTTATCTTCAAATGCCCTTGTGATGGTAACTGAAGATCATGCAGAAGCATTGCAGTTAGGCTGTGGCAGAGTAGTTTAGTGAATTGCAATCCTGCTAATAACACCCAACTGCACACAGTGAATCCAAACAACTCTTTTTATGTTCAGCAGAGTTTCTTTGTCCATTTAGTACCAGTATAAGCATGGCCATTGGTGTACCCCTGAAGAACTTTTAACTCTAAAATTTATTAAGCACAAAATAGGGAATGAAATAAATACAGACTAATTGATTGATAAAAAATAGTGGTCAAATGTCACAAGTGACAGTCTGAGGGACCCAGTTTCTCTGTTACTTAAATTTCCTACTTCAGATTTTGTTTCTTATCTTACATCATGGGCAGGCATAGCTCTTCGTGTAGTGCCCTCCAGATCTTTGCCAGTGCCAAAGCTTGCAACAGATTTTAGCTGTTTTTCTTGGAAACATGGTGCATGCACCTTATTTTACATTTACTGAGTTTGGCCAGTGGCAGTGCTGTGAAGATGTAGTCCTTAATGAGTTTCTGAGTAACAGTATGCCCACAAACACAAGGAAGCCATCCACTTCTGCTGAACCTCAACAAACAGTGGTATCTATCTTAGTACTGTGAAGGAGAAAATACTTGTCTGCAGTCTTATTCAGGCATTTTCAGTGCCAGCCATCAAGTTCACTTCTTCCCTTATCAGCTGCTTGTTAAGAAAAACTGTTAGTGTAAACCAGCTACTACCTCTCTCTAAGATGTGTAAATACTTCAAAAGTAAATTAGTGTGAGACAAAGTTGTCCCCCCATTTCTTTTTTCTCCCAAAGTATTCAAATGCTGGTGGCTTTTTCTTAGTGACAGATTGTCAGTGGCACACACTTAAGTTACTACTAATGTTTGTAGGAAAATGGAGATTGGGGATGAAAGTGCCAGTTAGGTTTAATATACAAAATTTGAAAACTACATAAAGGATATCTGCTTATTGTAAAGCCAGCTTGTTTGGAAATATTCTGCAATCTGGAAATACTTGTATACAAAGTACAACAAAACCAGGCTGATCTAAATAGGTCACTACTTCCAAATAACTGTAATATTTGTTTCAAATAACAGACCAAAATATTCTCAACATATTAAATGGCTGTTCCTTTTTAATAATGTTAAATCATTTTAATCATTACTTAGCACTCAATGTGGTGCATTGTTACCACAAAATTTACATCCATTTCATACAGATTGTGAACTAACCTACATTTGTTCGGAGGCCTTAGGGTGACAGTAGCAGCAGCTGTTGGAACCAATAGCTATAGGCACCTGCATGAGAATTGAGCTCTTTTCTCCTTCTCTCATCCTTATTAACTTGCCCCAAAGAATCTCTGTTTCTATACATTTCTCATTCCTCTCTGCATTTGCAATAAGCCAGTTCTTGTAGGAAAAGGGAGAGGCAGATGAGAGAGAAATCTCCACCGTTATCTGCTGCTCAGGTCTTCGTATGTGATGATTTCAACAAGCTACCTATCTGCCACCATGTACTGTGACTTGGTAAAGGTTGGCAGCCATCCTGGTTTTTGCCACCTCAAGCAGGGCAACAAAACATAGGCTGGCTTGAGCTCTTCATGGGCTGTGTCTCTTCATTTGCCTAACAGGTCACAAACTGTGCAGGCCTACTGTAGCTGTTAGTTATGACAGCTGCTGCTGTAGTCGTAGTTCTCTGACCATGAAAGTGATTAGTTCATAAGTTATAGGTTGAACCAGAGGCTTTATGCTTCCAGTTGCAGGGTCATAATTTCCAGTACAACTCAAGTCTTCTAGTCAACCTGTGATGGACTTGTGTGTGCTTCCTGGTTTAATGTATGCTCATATTGGGGTCCAAACTGTGTGAAAACTTCCTCATAGTTAGAAGTGATACACAGCAAAGTCACCACTTCAGCAGTCAATACTATTAGTTGTTTGCCTTGAAAAGAAGAAACCAATCTATTCTGTGTAACAATGCAATTATTTGCTTTAAATTATAGCATGAGAATTTTAAGAACTCGAATAGCGGTTGAGTTAATCAAGTTCTCTCCGTATTGTAGCCAAGAAGCTTCATTTGTATATAAAAACTGAAGGAGAAAATGTGTCTGGAACACTAGAGATTAACCGGTTTTCTTCAGTGTTTGCTCCCCCTGCATGGATGTCTGTTTTAATTTTTGTTGAGGTCTTATGCCTTCAGACCTTTTTATAAATTTGTGGAATAAACAGTTATGAAGCTGGTTTTATTCTGTTTCTAACTCATTGGTGGGGATCATGGGGACCTCCAGATGATATTTAATTGCAATTCCCAACAATTGTAGCCAACATAACCAAGGCTGAGGAATGCTGGGCATAGCAGTTTAATAATGTAAAGAGGGAGGTATGATTCCTACTTCCGTTCTAACTGTTGGGAGGTTATTAATTTGGACAGAAGGTTTTACTTTTGTTTACACAGCTGGGGGGGAGTTTTCCCAGCCAAAAAATCTTATTTTGAACAACTGTGGCTTTTCCACACTAGCAGAACAATGGAGAGGGTATGGATCTTGTGGCCTTCTAAAAATATCTCTTGCTTATTTGAAGAAACATTATGCACAACTCTAATCACAACTACAATGAAAACTTCACAGTCACTTCCTTTGGCCTACACCCAAATCTTCCCACTCTACTTTGGAAAAAAAAACTTTTTGCATAATCTCTAGGTATGTTTTTAAAAATATTTTATGCTACTGAGGCTAGCTGTGATTCTTAAAATTCATACTGTCCTGTAGAACTTAGGTGGAAATGTTAAGAAGAAAACCATGTCGTTAAATTAAAACCATGTCATTAAATTTAGACCTGAATGAATGTGGAAGGGAACAAATTGCACTGATGAAATGCCGTTGGTGAAACTAAATTGTATAATAAAGGGCGAACTTAAGTGAAAACATTTACTCTGCCTACTGTAGCACTATAGATAACTGACACCTGTACTCTCTGCTGGAAACATGTTCAAACTTAGCCTATTCCATAAATAAGAATTTCAGGCATGGCTTGAGGCACATTAGCAATGAGCTGTGTTCAGTTAAACACCAGAAATAGTACTAGTGTCAGAGCATAGTATTGTTTTCAGCAGTCTGTGCTTAAGATGTAATTGAGCTGTTTGGAAATAAATGTCACCTGTTACATTAGCTGAGGCGCTTTGGAACAAGAATCATAAGGGAAGCGTCATACAGAACGTTCTACCCAGAATGGGTACCTTGTGGTGGGAAGTATCTTTCACCTGAGGCCCTGGAGAGCTGCTGCCAATCAAAGAACGCAGTACTGCAGTCATAGATACCCAAGTAGTCTGATCTGGTATAAAGCAAATTCTTCTGTTCCTCTGAAGTTGTGATCACTAAGATGATATGAGCACATAGGGCTTTTTACAGGTCAAAATCTGCATTTTGTTTCCAGGCCAAATTCAATCTAGTGGCCAGAGATGTCCAGGTTCATACATCTTTTATTACATTTTTATCCAGCCCTTTCTCCACTGAGCTCTGCATAAAATGCACAGTTACACCCCCTTCTGTCTGCCCATATCATCCACAGCAGCAGTGAGGTGGCATGCAAAGGGGTACTGTAGCACATTTCATCAGTTGTATCTGATGAAGTACACTCAATCTACAAAAGTTTATATTACAACCTTTCAGTTATGCTAAAAGGCGCTACAATATCCCTTTGCATATTGATCCAGACTAACATAGCTATGTCTTTCAGTGCTGAGGCAGGTGAGGCTAAGAGGTAACAATTATCTCCTCCAATGGGCTTCATGGGTGAAAGAATTTGAGACACCCAGTGTTCTCATCCTAATCTACAGTTTCTTAATCACAACTCCACATTGGCAGAGGGAATCAAGAGGATAAAGGAAGCATGTGAACAACTGCTTAGCTACAGCACCTACATGGAGGTAAATTTGTGAGCAGGAGTAAGCTGATCACTACTACTGTTAACATGATGCTATTAAGACATACCACTGATTGTGTTAACTCTAGTGTACCCTTACCAATACTGGCCCTTTCCACACTGTGGTTTAAAAACGGTGTAGAGCAACCTCCGACGAGGTCATCTACACCGTAAAGTGGATTGGGGCGGACTACTTTTGCGTAGTTCCACACCCCAATCCACGCAGGAGCAACTGGAAGTGGTGCCCCATGCTTTTTAAAAATCACTTTTCAAGTGGTTTTTAAGAAGTACGATTGTGCAGCCGCGTGCAGCCCCGTCGCAGTGCCCAGTGTGGATTTGCAGGCGCGCGCAAGGGCGTACCTGCAGATCTGCCGGGGGCGGGCTTTCCAGCTGGCCAGCTTCTCCTGTTGGTGGAGAGCCTCCGCCAGTTGTAAGCTGCCATTTTGGGCGCTGCGGGACGCCGTGGGATGCCGAGGAGTGTGGAGCCGCGAAAATGCGCCGCTCCACGCGGCAACGGACTCAGGTAAGCTCCGTTTCAGGACGTTTTTTCCTTCACGTGTGGAAAGGGCCGCTGTGTTAGATGATGGGATATCTAACTATGTAGGCTAGTTCCCATTTTAATACAGAAAATCCCTACTCTTATGGCAGGCTAGCCCTGCTATTTATATAAACAGGAGAGTGGCATTATAGTGTTTGAGCCTGGTACCTGCAGATCAAAAAGCCAGGTACCAAGAATCCAACATCCCACTTCATGGATGGACAATCATAACATAAAACCAAACCTGCCTTGCTGTTGCCCTCCAGCAACTAATATTCATACTGTTTTGGAATACAGAACTTTTTCTTCACAAGCAATACTAATCAACAGAAGAAAGATCAGTCTATAGCAGTTGGAGTAGCTAAAAGAAACCTGTCTTCAGAAGCAATAAACAAGATTAATTTCAGCCACTTGATGTTGGTCAGAGGGATGGAGACTGGCCATGACAGTTGAAACCAAAGGAAAGTAAAAGGAAGGAGTTTATGGTCAAACTTGTATTTCTGATTATCTGTACTTAAATACTGGAAGGAGATGGGAAATCATTCTTCCCAGATTCCGTTCAGCTGTAGTCAACATACTCATGGTGTGGAATGCTAGCAGTCACATCCATGAGGCATGAAATAGTATCATGGTACTGCTCTTGAAAATTCCATCTGCTTGTAGAGTGATCATATTCCTAGTAGAGGAGTTCAAATAGGTCATCTTTGCCATCATTCCTGCCCTACATCACAGCTTTTAATGTCCCTGCAGCAGCCTGCACTGTGAAGGCTGCAATGGAAATCTGCCTCTTGACTTCCTCCCAAGCTTTGTTTTGGTCTGTTCTACTATCAATGTCAAACAAAGCATCATAAATCCCAGGGAAGGACTCGCCTGCATACTTGTTGTGACTGCTTGGAGCAAAGATGATGTGTCTGTGAAGCAAAAAAAAAAGGATAAAAATCAGTGAGTTTCTGCAAAAAGAACAAAGTCTCAATTTGTCAAGTCCCTACAGTACCCTTCAATATAAGTTCCTTGGGAAAATTTGAGAGATGTATATGGAAACAAAGGCCTCAAACTTGTATGTTCCAACTACAACAGACCCATTGAATGAATGAGATTTATCTATGTGTTGCCCCTCTAAATTGATACAGTGGGTCTACTCTAATTAGGACTAACTAAAAGCATGAGAAAATATAATCGCAGGACAATCAATAAACTGAGTCAGCATTGCAAGATAACACTTTTTAAAGAAAATGATATATAAGTTTTGACTTCTCACCCTAAAGATAATGATGCAGTTGCTATGAGACTGTGCTTTGGGACCATTTATCAATACATTTAATAAATGAATATCTTGACTTTTGGCAAAACCAAAAACAACACTCAAGGCAGCTAATAGTAATAAAGTTAGATAAAAATCAATGCTAGTTATCACAAACAGATAAAAATATCCTCCCGAAAGCAACTGACACAGTCAAATACACACATGTGCATGTGCGCGCATACACATACACCCCAAGCTAGTTTAGCTGCTGGAAGCCTGGGGAAAAAATGGCATCTTCTTTCCCATGAATCAAAACACAAGGAACCAAACTAGCTCTTCTTGGTAGGCAGTCTCAGAGACTGGGAGTAGCCAGCAAGAATCCCTCCCTTCAAGTCCCCACCAATCTATATTGGAAAACAAGACCAAATCAAACAAAATTAATTTGAGCAGGGATGAGAGTCAAGAGGCTATGTGTCAGAGAAAAAAAATGAAATGCACAGATACAGGATGGGTAACACTTTCCTTGGCAATGGTATTTGCGGGGGGGGAATAGAGATCTTCGCAGATCACGAGCTAAACGTAAGTCAACGGTGGCTGAAAAGCCAACAAAATTTTAGGATGCATCAACAGGAGCATAGTACCCATGTTACTCCAGTTATGATATGTCTGCTGAGAGCACTAGATATCCTTTTGATATCAAATAATTTGGCCTTTGCTTGACCTTTCTCTGCCACCCTTCTCCACGTGTTTGCAGAGGTCTACCGGACAAGCACTTATTGGGCGCGGCCATTAATGGTTGTACATTCCGAAACCTCATTCAGGCAGGCAACTTAAGCCTCTCCGATGCTTTAGGGAAAAACCTCCCTGCAAACTGGCTTTGCTCGGCACGTATCTACACAAAGCCACAATGCCAAGAGCCGAGCCATTCCTTTATGTCGGGCCATCAGCATACTGGCCACACTATTGTCATCCAGTGTTAAGCTCATCATGCAAAACCTGACCTTTTCCAACTTCTTTGTCCCACTCTAAAATCTGTTTTGTTCTCACCAAGCACAGCATAGCCTGTAGGCACGATCCACCCTATAAAAAGTCCCCACTTTTGGGACCACCTCAGATCACTTTGGACTTCCATCTCACCTTGCTGCCGGTTTGTCCAGTGAACTCCCATCAGCAAACCCCGTTGAGCTTTCTCTCCCGAAACCCCGTCTTTCTCTCCAGGACTACGAGACCAGGTGTCGCATTACCCACTCCCCAAAGCTCTCTATTTCTGTTTCCAAGTTAGCTAGTGTGTGTGTTGTCTTGTTTGCTGTTTATCCCCAATAAAACTGTAATTTTTGTTACTTTAAAACTTGTCTGGCTACGCTCTCTGACCTGAAGCCGTAGACATAGGGTGAAAGATCCTAGCTGCCGTTACCCTGCCTCTCGTTAGCTTAAGAGAGTGCTCGAGTTTAATTTCCCCAACTTGTGCATTTATTTGGTTATTTGGGTGCCCCTTCCAGGACCCCCAACATACAGGGTAACACCCAGACTAATGGACACCACAGTACCTTCTTCGGCCATTATCTCATCTAGAATACTGCACCCAGTTCTGAGCACCACAGCCCAGGAAGGATATTCACAAACTAGAATGTGTCTAGAGGAGCGACCAAGACAATACAAGGTCTGGACACAAACTTGTATGAGAAGTGACTTAGGTGGCTGGCTATGTCTAGCTTAGCAAAATGAAGATAGAAGGGATGATATGACAACCTTCTTTAACTATCTGAAAGGCTGTCATGTAGACAATGTAATGAGCTTGTTTTCTGCTGCTCCAGAGTGGATCATGACCCAATGGATTCAAATGGCAAGAAAAGAGATCCATTTATAAATTGAGAAAGACTTTCTGACAGTAAGCTATTCAAGCTGTAAATGTGATATTTTAAACCTGTTTTTATCTGTTTAAAATCTTTCTTTTCCCTATGTTTTAATAACATGTTATGTTGTTTTAATCTTGTGCTTTTTAACTAAATTGACATTTGTTTTTTAAGTATTTGTTTTTTAAGTATACTGTACCATGTTTTATTCAATCTCTGGCAGCTGCCTTGGATCTCATACAAGGAGGAAGGCAGGATATAAATTAAATGAATAAATCCAAATAAATTCAAACAGAAAACAGTAGAACTGACCAGCTCAGAGAGTGGCAGACTCTCCTTGTTTGGATGGCCATCTCTCTTGAGTGCTTTAGCTGTGTATACCTGCATGTCTGGAAGGTGGACTACATGACATCTACAGTCCCTTCCAACTATGATTCTATGAATTGCAACCTGATTAACATAAAAAGAGGAGGCATTCCTTGCAGCAAAAGTACAGAGTAGGGGGATAAAAATAAGCATTCCCAAGGGAGATTTCTGTCAAGGGTATTAGTATCACCTTCATCTTGTGTCCTCCAGATGTATACAGATTGCTTTAGAAATTAAACTTCCCTCCATTTCAATGGCTTACCTGTAAAACAGTCTGCCTGGTAAACCAAGAGGATCAATGAAAGCTCTCTCAAGAAGCATCAGCTGGTCATTCATGCTCCTCAAGGCTATGGGACTGTAAGAGATGTAGATAACAGAAGCACATCAAACATCCCATAAGACACTTTACTACTTTCCATGTGCCCACAAAAAGTGAGAAATGCTAGGCAATATCTAGGTGGGAGCCCATGAATCATCTTGAAATTGTTGTGAGTGGCAACCTTTGAATGCTTAATTAACTGGCTAGTTAGTTTGCATGTTTATTGTAGGCATAGAGGGGACTGCCTAGAATAAACTTCCTGTTGTTTGGTCAACAGCCACTTCCCCTTGCATGTTCTCTTCCTCTTCCCCCTTTTGTTTTTCTGCTTCCTTGAAAGCATGTGCTCTACGATCCTCCAGCAAGCATGCTTTCCTGTAAGCATGTGACTGCTTAATTTCTTCTTACCTTCCTTCAGGAATTTGAACCTGTGTAAATTATGCACAAGATTATGTGAGTAAATCCTTTTTACATACTTTTAACCAAACTGTTTGTGTTTTATTTTGAGCTAGATTAAGTGTGTCTTGGGTGGAATGATAGAAGTGGGGCTGGTAGTCTGTCCAACCTCTGTTTGTGCACTTACTAAATGCTCTGCTAGTTGGGAGACCTATCAATCTCTCAATTTTAATATTTCCCAACAGAAATTACTCTTGAACTACTCACTCTCCAGAAAAGTGGCCCACATGTGGGACCCATTCACATTACACAATTATAGCGCTGTGATTCCACTTTAACTGCCATGGTTCCATCCTGTGGAATCTTGGGATTTGCAATATAGGGAGGCGTTATTTAGAATTCTTAGCCAGAGTACTCTAGCACCAAGCTACATGCAAATACTGTTCACATTTCAAGTAGCAAACAAGTCAATCTCAAGAGCACGTTAAATAGTTGCTTCTACATTCAACCCTGCATGTGTCTACTCAGATGTCCCACGGACTTGAATGCAACTTATCCTCAGGCAGGTAGGTATAGAATTGCTTAGTTGCTTGTTATTACTGCTGTGTGTCACCAAATCAGCTTTGACATGACAATCCTATGAATGAGAGATCACCAAGAGCCCCAGTCATCCATAGCCCTGCTCAGGTTTTACAGCCTCAGAGCTGTGGCTTCCTTGACTCAGTCCACCTGGAGTGCGGTCTTTCTTTTTTCTTACTACTGTTACCCTGGCTTCTGGGGGTCTCTAGGGGACCTGAATTTTACAAAGGTTGGGGGAAATTAGCAGAACACTGCTTAGCAAAACGGACGGCAGGACAATGCAGTGAGATCTTTTATCCTATGTTTACGGGGTTGGACTGGATGAGAAGGAGAGAAGTCAACTGTCCTTTTAAATGGTCTTTTATTTGATAGAATTGGCAAAGTTTATTCACACTTACACACACAACGCATTCACTCACACAAGGACTACTGAGTTGAAGCTCTTAAGAGAGGGAAGAGTTAAAGGGACAAAGCAAATATACTGCACCTGATCTGGAAGGCTGCTGTTTTGGGAAAACACAGAGATAGACTGACAGAGGGAGGGAGCTGGCCAGTCAAGTAAGAGAAAGAGAGAGAAGCTTGAGAAAGTCAGAGGAAGAGAAAAGCTAGCTAAACCCCCCAAAAGGGAATGGAAATGTATTGCAAGCATGCCTGGTGGGGGCAGACCCTTTTCCTGGGAAAGGACAAATGGCAGAATCAGGCCGATAGGTAAAAGATTTTTATGGCAGTGCAATCACGGATCAGCAAAAGGATAGGTGTGAGGATGATACAATTATGGATTTGTTTGGAATCTTCCTGTTTTCTTGAACCAGAGTTTTCAACCAAAAACTCTTTCTTTGAAGTTTCCAACAACTGGGAGTCAAATTAAGTGGGTAGCCAGTTTTTATGGCTTGGTTTTGCAGAGGATACACAAACCACAGTTGGTTTTGCTCTTCTCTCAGGAGATGCCTTTTGTTCTCCTCGCAAAACCATTAAGTTGAACTCAGCCATGCTCTGACATCATCTCTGACCTGTTTTTCAGTTATTCCTCTTCCTCAAGGCCTTATCCAGTCATTGTATGTGATTTCTATTTTATGCCAATTAAATATATCTGCCAATATAGATAGATATAGATATAGATATAGATATAGATATGCCAATTAGTCTGTCAGGATAGTGGTGTTACACTACCTTCCACTCTGCCAAGCATTATCGTGTTTTTGCCAATGAGTGAAATCATCCAGTGATATGTCCAAAGTATAGTAGGCTTAGTTTAGTCATTTTGTGTTTGAGTGAGAGTTCTGGCTTATTTTCCTTAAATTGCATTTATTTGGCTTTTTGGTATCCACAGAACTCTTTTCCCACACCATAAGTTATCCTGTCAGCTTTCTTCACTGGCCAGCTTTTGAAATTTTCATAGAAATCAGAAATACTGTAGCACGGATGATCCTGACATTGGTATTCAATTAAATCTCTTTACACTTCAGGATCTTATCTAATTTCTTCATAGGTGCTCTTCCAAGTCTTAATCTTCCTCAGATTATTCTTTGACTATGGACTCCATTTTCAGCCAGAGTATGGGAAAATCTTTAACTCTATTGATGTCATTATCACCCACTTTAAAATTATGAAAATGATCTGTGCTTTTTATTTTTTGTTTTCCTTTCTTAATATTTTTTTTATTTATTTGTATCCCGCCTCTCCATATGGATCGAGGCAGCGAACAACTTACAAATAGCATGTATTTTGACACATTTCTTTTACATGCCCCCAACAAGATGGGTACTCATTTTACCAACGTGCAGAAGGATGGAAGGCTGAGTCAACCTTGGAGCCCAGCAGGATCGAACTCACAACCTTGTGGCTGCAGTACTGGCATTTAACCACTGCGCCACCAGGGCTCTAGACCTGCTTATGTCCTTTCTTCCTTAACTTTCCTCTCGAATCTTTCCCTTTTAAATAAGGTCCCCTTTCTTCATGATGGGATGTTGCATTGTTCTGTACTGTTGCTATGTTGTTATTGTGTGATCTTCAAGTTGTTTCTGAGTTATGGCGACCCTAAGGCGAACCTATCAAGTAGGGTTGAGAGTATGTGACACCCGGTGGGTTTCCATGACTGAGCGGGGAATCAAACTCTGGTCTCCAGAGCCATAATCCAATGCTCAAACCACTATATCATGCCGGCTCTCAGAGTTACAGACACAACCAAATATATAAATGTGATACGCATAAATAAATATTCTTAAAAGTATGTTTTACTTAAATTTGGAACACAGATGTCTTCCTTTTGCAAAACAACACTTTATTTCTCAAAGCAAAAGGAAAGAACCTTACTCATTCTTATCAAGCCGTGACAATCTGTAGTGAAAATCTGTCGCTTCATCTGTGAAATTTGACACTGCAGAAAAGAGGGGAGCTGCAAATACAGAGTTATACAGTCAGTAGAAAGAAAAATAAAAGGCTTCCTTGTGTAGTGAGTCTCAGCCCATATTTGGCAATCCAAAAGGTCCAACGTTCAAGCTTCACCATCTTGGGCCCCTGCACGCTATGCAGTTATAGTTCTATAATTCCATTTAAACTGCCATGACAACTTCCGATGGAATCCTGATGTGGCAGACTGGCCATTTTTTCTCCACTGTGCCAGGGACTTGCTCCATATGTATACCCATTGACTTCAATTATTTTTTTTTGTTTTTTCCCTGGAAACATACCAGGGACCAGCAATGTATGGCTCAGATACCAGCATCTATCCACTGATTTTGAGAAGCACTGGCCTCCAAAACCCCATCCATGTCTGTGGCTGGACTCCTTCTTGGTAACTTTACGTTAGGGCAATCACTTTATTCATCATTGCAAAAGGAGACATCTAGTACCTCCTTATTCAACTTTTTTCCCTAAGCTGTGCAAATGCTGGCACACATCTCTACCGACCTAACCAAAGCAGCCACTGATGGCTGCAGGAAACTCCAGAAATACTCCCTTTGAATCATCACCTTTATAACAGCTATCACCCTCCTGGACCTGGATGTAAGTATTTTCTACCATAAAATGAGATTATGGCTTATGACTCTATGTCCATTGCTAAGAAAGATAGCCAAGCGGTCACATAAAGCATAACTGTATCAATCTAGAGCTGTATCTGAGTCAAACTTACCAAAGGATACTTTGTACATTTCAAGTTGTGCTTTGTGTTTCATGGCCAAACTGTAGATTCCATTGGCATAGACCCTTAAAGCGCCTGCATAATCCTGACAATCAAGAGGAAGGACCTGGGAATCAGCAAGCTCATAGATCAAGCCCGCCCGCAGCTGAGCAACAGCGAGCTGCTTCCTGAATGTAGGGTCATAAAAGCGCTCAACCAACTCAAAGGTTTCGTAGGTGCTGTGGTAAACTGGATAGTTACTGAATTTGTCCACTTTCTGTCAAGGAGATCAAACAAAATGAGTCAAAAGATTGCCATGTCCCTCATCATAGAGCATAGAATCATAGAGTTGGAGGAGACCACAAGGGTCATTGAGTCCAACTCCCTACCATGCAGGAATACACAATCAAAGCATTCCCAACAGATGACCATCCAGCCTCTGTTTAAAATCCTTCAAAGAAGGAGACTCCACCACACTCCAAGGCAGCATATTCCACTGTTGAACAGCTCTTGCCATCAGAAATTATTCCTAATGTTCAGATGGAATCTCTTTTCCTGAAGTTTGAAGCCATTTCTCTGTGTCCTGGTAGACTCTGGAGCAGCAGAAAACAAGCTTACTCCATCTTCCTTATGACATCCCTTCAAATATTTAAACCTAGCTATAATGTCACCTCTTAACTTTTTCTTCTCCAGGCTACCTATATCCAGCTCCCCAAGCCACTCCTCATAGGACAGGGTTTCCAGATTTTCTCCTGTTTTGGTTGCCTTCTTCTGGACACATTCCAGCTTGTCAGTATCCTTGAATTGTGGTGCCCAGAACTGGAAACAGTATTCCAGTTGGGGTCATTAGGCAGGACAAACTACATATTCAATGTTGCATCCGTCGTACACAAAAAGATTTTTGCAAAATAGGGATGGAAGACATATTCCAATATATTCAGAAAATGGTTGAAAAACATGTTTTTCAAGTCTTGCAAAACCCTGGCCTGACCAAACTCATTGCAGTTTGCAACTTATTCTCAATCACTACCCCATGCTGGCTTTCTGATACAGAAGTACTACAAGTATATAAATAAATCCTCTCTCATTTAAAAAGAAAGGAAGCTGGAAGAATGAGAGGAGCAGATAGAGAGAGGGGTGGGGGAGAGAGAGAGAAGTCCTGTTTTCAATAGCACATCCATAGCTCTCCAAAAATAAACCCACAAATGATGGTGTCAAGTTTTGGACAAATAGGTCAGCTTACCCTATTCTTAGTATACCGTGCTCTTCCTGACGCAATCCCCAATCGCTGGAAATAAGTTTCAAAATCGCTGCCTGATCCAAGCTTGTTTATCCTGCCCAGAAGGGGACAAACAAGAAACTGCAGTTAGAACTCCTGTCACAGCCAAATAACTTTGGAACATGGTGTCAAGAGCAAAGGGGTTATCCTTTGAAGGTTAAGCAAAGGAGAGTTAAAATGGACTATTTGTGTGTGTGCATGTGTATGCACACACACTCCTTCAAGTCTCCAGTCAACTTATGGTGACCCCATGAATTTCATAGGGTTCTCTTACACAAGGGATACTCAGAGGTGATTTTGCCATTTCCGCCTCTGAAACAGAGTCTACAGCACTTGGTATTTACTGGCAATCTCCCATCCAAGTAGTAACAATGGTTGACCCCGCTTAACTTCCAAGATTAGACAGGATCTGGTCCCTTTAGGGTATTTACCTTTCCAAAATTTGTCAAGAGAAAAAAAACAAAGTCTACAGAATCAAAATAATTGCCTTTTCTTTATGAGGGCAAAAAAATGGCAGGGTGAATCAGAGGACTGCTTTACACAGTGTCTCCATTGCTTTATTTCACTACCCTGAATACCTGAGTGAAGGAAGAAATTAGAAGTGATAAGAAGATTCTATCTGTCTGTTGTGTGGAAGCTTTTGATAGTTCATTCATAAATATCAGTGATCAAACAATAGACATGTATGTATTGAAGCCAGTGTTTGTTGTTGTTGTTAACTGTCATCAAGTTAACCTATAAGTGATCCAATCCTCGAACGCACTGCTCTGGTCTTGCAGACTCAGGGATGTGTCTTCTTTGATTGAGTCTATCCATCTGTAATGTGGTTTTTGTCTTTTCTTACTGCCTTCTACCTTACCAAGCATAATTCTCTTTTCTAGTGAGTCATGTTTTCTCATGATACGGCCAATGTATGACAGCCTTAGTTCAGTCATCTTGGCTTCTACGGAGAATTCAGGCTTGATTTGCTCTAGGACCCATTCATTTGTCTTTTTAGTGGTCCATGGTATTCATAGTACTCTTTCCCAGAACCATATTTCAAATGAATTGATTTTCTTCCTTTCAGCTTTCTTCACTATCCAGTGTTCACAACCATACATAGAAATTGGAAAATAAAATGGCATGGACAACCCTAACTTTAGTATTCAATGATCTATCTTTACACTTCAGATGTTTTCTAGTTCCTTCATAGCTGCCCTTTCATGTCCTTGGCCCTTTCTGCAACTCACCTTTTTGCAGAGCTGGGGTGCGGGGATTGTGTGAGCAGCCTCTAGTAAGAGGCTCTCGTGTCCCAGTTCCTTCAGCTCCGCAGCTGCTGCCTGCTCACACTAGAGCCCCTCCTCTTCCTTCCACAGTGCAGCCTGGGAGTTTCCAAGGCTGCGCTGGGGCAGGAAGCATGAGCACCATGGCTCCAGAGCTCCGCACACACAGCAAGTGCATGCAGGGCCCCGAAGCGATGCGCGATCGTGCACCATTTTCGGTTCACAGCCAAAAATGAAAAGGTGCACGATCGGCGCCTGCCAGACCCTGGAGTGCCGCGTGATTGCGAGTGCGTAATGTGGACCACTCCTCGCAGTCACGTGACGCTCAAGGGGCCCTTTTGCATGGCAAATGTCATGTGAAAAGGGCCCTAGTCTTCTTCTAATTCCTTGACTGCAGTCTTCATTCTGATTAATGACTATGCCAAGGTAACAATTTCAATGTCTTCATCCTCTACTTTAAAGATATGTAAATCATCTGCCATCATAATTTTTGTTTTCTTAATGTTCAACTGTGAAACCAGGATTTACATGGCAAAAATTCTGGGATTTTAGGATTAGCAGGAATAATGACACCATTAATTATCTTTATTTAGGTTTCCCCATCAACTATGAATTTACAGTATTCTTCATACTAAGTTTGTGTGGAGCAGAGGAGGAGTTTTCAAAAAAACAAACACCACATTATATTGTCTTCAGCTATCTTTGTTATATTTCAAAATACTGCGGGTGATTTGATCTTTCCTGTGTCCCTTCAAGTCATTTCCAGCTTATGGCAACCCTAAGCCATACCTATCACAGAGGTTTTGTTCTATTTTGTTTTGTTTTTTAGCAAGATTTGTTCAGAGGGGATTTGCCTCTGCCTTTCTCTGAGGCTGAGTGAGTGTGACTTGCTCAAGGTCACCCAGTGGGTTTCCCAGTGAGCAATGATTTGAACTCTGGTCTTCAGACTCATAGTCTAATGCTCAAACCCACTATACCACACTGGCTCTGTCATGATTGGGGCCATTTCTGCCCTAGACAGTTATAGTGCTATTATTCCACCTTCAACATTCTATGGAATTCTGGGGTTTGTAGTTTACTGTGGCCAAAGACCTCTCTGGCTGAGAATTCTAAATGCCCCTCCCTAAACTGCAAATCCCAGGATTCCATAGGATGTTGAAAGTGGAATGACAGCACTATAACAGTGTATTGCGGAAATGGCCTTGGTTATGAATAGGCAATCATAACCATTCACTTTACAAAACTTCTGCTATGGAAGAGTCATTAATGGGCAATCAAGAGCCATTAGTGAAATACCTACTCCTAGTGGAGATGAAACCTTCTCAAATACTTGTTGGTATGCTTCAACACAGCCACCTGAAGTTTTCCGTTCCCTTGGAAGAGTCAGGACTATGAAGACTGTCACGATGAGTGTCCACTCTTCAAAATTTATTCTTATGCTGATGGAACTGGACAAAAGAGTATCTTACCTGGGGAGGTGCCTATTTTCTGGGGAAGGATCTTTCTCAATCCAACTTTGATAGAGAGATTTCCCTTCATACCCTTCATCAGGGCTTACGATCTGGAGAAGGAAAATAATGTGCCCAAAATATTATCATCATTATCATGATACCAATAGCATGCTATTATGCCTGGCACGAACTGCGTGCTGGCATGTGCTTGTCAGCTGCATGTGCAGATACCCATGCTTGAAGTATGGATACTGGAGGGCAAAGCTAAAGAACCTTGAGCCTTCAGTAGGCATGGTTACCAGTACTGCCCTGCTGCCCCTTCAATCACCCCTTCATGTGATTGATGTGTACCTCAGGGTCAAATTAGAAGTGGCTATAATTGCACAGAAGCAAATAATGCAACCTTTGTTAGATGTCATGTTGAGGTGGGGGGAGAGCATGACCAATATTGTGGCACATGGAAGTTTAATCCACCATCACTATTCACTGTGGTTCAGTAGATCTGCCCATTGACAGCTGCATTTAGCCTCAGGCAGAAACCTGGGGCAAACGGCTGAGGTCCTGAACTTGCTCTGTGAACTCATGACAGCTATTGGCATTTTCAAAATGTCATTGCGAAATGAGCATAATTTGCAGTTCAGCACTATGCAGTTCTAACCCCGCTTAGCAAGAAGTATGCCAGCTGAACTCTGAAAGGCATCCATCAGAGGCAATGTGTATCGGATTGGTCTACAACATCCAGTTCACAGACCGTCAGCAAAAGGAGTTTTGATAGAGGCACCCATCCCTTACAAGCAGTGATGCACAGAAGCAAGACCTGTGGTCATTTCTAGAGAACAAAGTCTAGAGAACAAAGTCTGAAAATCAAAGCTGAGATTCTCCAGAATCTGCATCTGTTGAATGGAATCACTGAACCCATAGGAACAGAGGAAAGCCAGCAGGAAGAAGAGCAGGAAGAAGAGGAACAAGAACCAGATGAACTAGACTATTTGTACCTCTTTTGTCAGATTATACACCAATTGATTGAGAAGGGGAGTGCAGTCAACTCTTAATGTGTAGTTGCCTAAAATCAAAACATAGATAGGAGTTGCCTTTTTTTCCAATGCTAATGGGCTTCTCTTTTTAGTCTGCTGCCTATGCACATCACTGTAAGTCTCCTGGGATGTAAGAAGACCCTAGAATAGAATCCTTTCTCTTGAGTATGCTTGAATTCTGCTTCTGCAGAGAACATGAACCAATGAATTCAAATGACAAGAAAAGAGATGCCATCTAAACTTCAGGAAGAACTTTTTTACAGTGAGAACTGCTCAAGAGTGGAATAGAATGCCTTGAGTGGCTCCATTTTTTGAGGTCTTTAAAAAAAGGTTGGACAGCCATCTCTCAGGATTGCTTTTTTTTGTTGTGTATTCTTGCATGGCAGGGGGTTGGAAGAGATGACCCTTGTGATCCTTTCCAACCCTTTGATTCTATGATTCTCATTAAGATTACAAAAAGAGCTGCTAGCTGCTCATCTTGAAGCAACCCTTCATCATCCCAGGTGAGCAACCAAGCATGCACAAGAAGGCTATTTACATGAGCAGGCAAAGCATCATTTGAATCAGCTGAGCATCAAGTCCTGCAATCTCGTCAAATGTCAGTCTTACAGAACTGAAACCCAAAGCATGGCTTGCAGTTTTTCAGAATGCAGTCAAGGAACATTCACCTTCTATAGAAGAATCTGTGTTGATGTAAGCCACAGCTCTTGCCTGCAGAATCTTGGCATTCTCCTATATTGGCAAGAAGATACAGAATATTACCGGGGTGATAACATGGTTAGCTGGACTGACACATGACGAAAAGGAAGTCCAAATGCATTCAAAGATCTGGACCAGAGGCTGAAAAGGTTACTTCTATAGACTACAAGTTCCATAACTGACCATGCTCACTGGAAAATTCTAGGAGCTGTAGTACAAAGCTAACTTTTTCAAGTTCTCATGTGGATCATGAAATATTCAGAGACAGTTGTGTACATTTGTCCAACAGATCTGTACAGACTCTCAAAGCTTTCTATGTTTGTTTGTTTGTTGCTGGCTTACACGAGCCACCAAATCTGCTTAAACAAAGTGGATTCCTAACTTGCCCAAGACACATTGCAAGATGCTCAGGGAAAAACTAAGAGCCATGCAAGATGGGGATGAGAATCCTCTTGGTGACACATGGGCATGAAACCTGGGATTACATGGACATGGGTTTTTTAAAGTTCATTGTACAAGAGAGTATTCAGTACCCCCTCGCACAACATCTCTCCACCTTATGCCTGCTTCAAAAGGCAGGTGCATGGTCCCTTGAAGGAGGTCAGTGCTTCCTTTAGATTCTCCTGGAATGCACTAAGCTCTTACCTTTTGCCACCCTACTCAGAAGAGATGGTTCCTTTTTTGATAAGAGTTGGTACAGTACTCACACTGTCCCATGGATAAGCTGATCCAGGTTTTTTGAGTCAATGTTTTAACTAAAATTTCTAGACCTATACATGAGTATATACAGTATATGGATTTCCTCCAGATGTCTGTTCAAAACTGATCTTACTTGGCTCAGAACTTAGAAGTAACTAGTTACAGTTAACTCCTTTTCCCCAGCAACTAAGGTATAGGTACAGTACACTACAAGTGTAACCTAGCAAGTGCTAACTCTGCTTTTTGGCAGTGTAACTGCAGCTTATCATTACTTTTATCATTATAGGACTGCTGTTTCACAAAATAATGGAGCAAAAATAAGACACGTGCTGACACGGGCCAGCCTGAACCTAATTGGTAGATCTACCTACAGTAGATCTACTGACTCAGTGGGACTTACATAAGTATTGACTCACCATTCAACAACTGATTCAGTAAGTCTACTCTACTGAGGAATACCAACAGGCTCTCAGACCATAATCGCTTTGTTGGAATTGTTGGAACTTAATGATTCTTAACTCTAGTTCTGGTTTGATTTTCGTTAGCTGTTTTCCTTTATTTGAACTTGCTCTCATTCTCTAGATTGTTTTTGATGGTCTGTCTGTCTTCCAGAAAATTTCTGCCACTTTCAACCCTTAGGGTCAGCCATCTGTATACCCTCAAACATTTCACAAAGGAAAAATGGGACATGCATGGCCAAACAACATCAGTGTGCATCAAAATGACAAGAGTTATAAACAAGGAAGAACACACAAGCTAGGGAAGGTTGCAGCAGTTTGCTTTTGCCTGAGCCTACTGAGAAGGGAGAGATTCCACCCCATCATTTCCCCCCACTGAGTTAATTGAGTGCAAAGTACTTTTGCACTATGAACTCAATTTGCAGAAACTGAAATAAGTAGAGGGTGAACAATGAAAGTGAAAGGAGTAGAGAGAAACTGGGACATTTTAAAAGTAGCTGAAAAAGTAGGACACAGAGGATTAATGAAGATATTTCTTCTCAAATTAGGACAATTGGAGCTTATGCCTCACTCTGTCTAATGGTAAGGCCAACCTTTGTTATAAGGATAGATAGTTCCTACTGAGCATCATATATTTTGGACAAGGGCATTCACTTACCTCTGCCCATTCTGTTGAACCTAACAACCCAAATTCTTCTGCATCCCAGCTGGCAAAAATGATAGTTCTTCTAGGTCTCCAACCTACACAATTCATTTATTCATTAATTAATTGTTATTCTACATCTCCATCCACCAACAGAATTAAAGGTATACACAAAAAGTGATAATAGTCCCAAGATGACTGAGGATTCAAACCTATACATGTCAATTCATTAATAAGTCTACTAAATTCAATGGTGCTTACTGCTGGATATAGAACTTAACATATAGCTGTTGTTGGGTATAACATTTCAGCCTGAGTTCATGTAGAAATGACCTTAAACATATTTACAAGATTACCTGGAGCATCTAAAGAGCTATCCTCGAACAACTCTATAAAAATATCTATTTCTAATTGCCTTGTTTGTAAAAGTACTTTATTTATCTTTCACTGATTCTCTAATTTCTTGGTTATGTTTATTGATCTACCACTATGTTTCAGGTAAGTTCACCGGACAAACGTCATGACACGGTTTTATTGACTGACCAAAAGCTATGTTTCAAACATTTTATTGAGCCAGTGTTCAACAAATGTATTCAAAATGCAACATAATTAAAATACATAAAATCAGACATTTAAACATTGAGTCAACATTTCAGCCACTGAAAGCAATAAAAGCAAGAGAAGACAATGGCTAAAATCTTATTCTCAGTCCAACTAATGTAGACAACTGAATCAATGGAAACTTGTTAAGTCAACACGTATGTAAGTTCCACTGATTTTCAGTGAACCTACTCTGGCTGGTATTAACAGTAGGATTCATGCCAATGAAGTTTCTGGTTTTATTATATTAAGCTGGAAATTTTTTTGAAATAAAGACAGACTGGCATATTTTGGAAAGCTCTGCTGACCTATGACAGCCTGTACAGACCTATGGAAGCCCTAGCAATGTGGGTAAAGGACGGCCAAAGCTGGACAAAGTGGAACATGGAAAACCTACATCCAGTCCTTTGGTCAAGGATCTTGTCAGGATGTGTGACACCATCCCTGCTGTCATGTGACCCATGTGGGGTTGTGGAGCAAGAATCCCCCCCCATCTCAATATGGTTTCCCACACCTGCTGTATATACCACATTCTCATAAGGCTATGAAAGAGACGGTGTAATTCAGGATTTCTTAGGTTAGAGTGTATATGTTGTTGAATGTGTCATGGCTGCATCCTATGGAATCTTGGAATTTGCAGTTTCATGGAGACTTGGACTTCCCTGCTAGAGAGCACTAGTCTACTTCCCTGAATAAGAGTAGTATTGCTCTCTAACAAAGAATTCTAAGTACAGTGTACCTGCCATATAAGCAGGGGTTCCATTCCAGGTATCCTGGTGTAAAACAAAAGAAGTGAAGCATCCCATTATAGTCAATGGACACATTGTGTGCATGCCTGCAGCAGCACAAGCATACACATATTTTTATTATTATTATTAATTTGTATCCCTCCTCTCCATATGGGTCGAGGCGGTGAACAACTTACAAATAGCATGTATTTCTATACATGCCCCCAACAAGCTGGGTACTCATTTTACCGACCTGCGGAAGGATGGAAGGCTGAGTCAACCTTGGAGCCCGGCAGGATCAAACTCACAACCTTGTGGCTTGCAGTACTGATATTTAACCACTATTGCATCCATTGACTATAATGGGATGTGACACTTGGTGCAGTCTCGCATTCATGTATGCAGAGGTCACGTGAGAGAAGGGCCCAATGTACCTTGCCATACTACAAACCCTAGGGTTCTATACAGTGGAGTCACCACTGTTACAGTGGTATCAAACTGCTGTAACTGGGCAGTGTAGACACATTCTAACCAAGGAAGTCTCAGCTTAAAATGTCTCCAGTCTTTTTCATATTTTCCATTCTATCTGTGTTGCTCATTTACCTTGTTTTACCATCTTGCCAAAGCTCCGTGCAACTTCCTGAAGAACAGCTGCCCCTGTGGTTGGGTCAATGCCACCAAACACCCAGGAGTCTCTGTGGCCACCAAAGATGACATACCTATCTAGAGAAAAGGACAGAGGTAGGCAGAGTGATTCAAAGAACTAGATCTAACTCAGAATATATTTGGCAGCCTTCTCTTCCCTGGATCAGATCAGAAATGTTTTCCAAGGAGGTAGGGGTGGACAGGAGAAATACAGATTGTGTTTGCCACAGAAAAATCTTATTCATTGCTTTTTAAGCAAGGCTGCTAGAAATGGTTTTTAATGCAAAAAATGTAAAAAAAAACCAACAACTTTAGGCTGTGTCTGAATATTCAGCAAAAGAAATAGTTACAAGATACTTAGCAATCTTTTATTTTTTAACAAAAAAAAATATTGAGATTCAAAGCAATCAAAAAAGCATAACAGGAAATAAAGGAATGAAACCAATAGGTAGATATTTGAATAAACAGTTATGAAGAGTGCAAACTCCAAAGGATTAAAAAAACATATGATTCATTTTTCCATGTTACGTACAGTCAGAAAACTCAGAGAGAACTGAAATCATCTGTCTGTAGTTTTGGTTTTGTTATCAATGGAAATTATTTCCATTTTTCAATGCCTCTGACAACTCTCCAGCCAAAAATGGTTGCCATTAAGAGCACTGTTAAGAACATAAGAATTGCTATGTTGGATAAGATTAGATTGTAAGCCTGACAGCAAGGAGCTGTTTTATTGCTCTTTTACTGTAAAGCACCATGTGCAGTGATGGTCTATATATATAAATGATGATAATGATAACGATAAAACCAAAAGCCCTTCTATTCCATTATTTGTTTCATACAGTCACCATTCAGCTGCTATGGACACCTACCAGAAGGATGAACAAAACTCTAGTCTTGGTTAAAGCGCAGAAGTACAATCTGGTGGCGCAGTGGTTAAATGCCAGTACTGCAAGCCACAAGGTTGTGAGTTCGATCCTGCCAGGCTCTAAGGTTGACTCAGCCTTCCATCCTTCCACAGGTCGGTAAAATGAGTACCCAGCTTGTTGGGGGCATGTATAGAAATGTATCGAAATACATGCTATTTGTAAGTTGTTCGCCGCCTCGATCCATATGGAGAGGCGGATACAAATAAATAAATAAATAAATAAGCTAACCAGTTTGTTCAGGTTGTACTTCTAACCATGATATGACAGTAACTCACATTCATACCCCACCATATCAAAAGTTCTTTGAAGGGGAACACAGGACCAGTTGGGCCTAAAATCAGCCATTATGAAACCAAAACTCACCGGGTTCAATAGCACCTTTGATGGTCCCAATAACATTGTATATTCGTGTAATCTGATTGACGTTGTGAACATGCATTTGGACTTTTCTAAAGTGGAAAAAGAAAAGCAAGATACCTTATGAAAAGCCATGTGAAAGCCAACTAAATTCGCCAGATTCAACAGATAAATAGCGACTGATGTATGATCAGCTGTGCGGAACAGCATTATCCTAATGCTCACGGGAGACAATTGGGTTGCACTGCTGCCTTCTTCAGCCAAGAGTATGACTTGCCCAAGGTCATCCATGTGTTTCCATGGGTGAACAGAGGTTTGAACACACATCTCCCAGAATGCTTGTTCTAGACGCAAACTACTACACCACACTGGCTTACTTAATGGCCTTGAAATGTAGGAACTTCATGAGACTAAGCAAAAGACAGGCCACATGAGCAAGCAAGGGGCAGAGTATGTAGTCAAAATCAAGATCCAGAGCAGTGAATGAAGGTCTGAAGGGAAAGAAAAGTGAACTATTAGGCAGAAGTAGGAGTAAGAGTCCAGAGCAAGAAAGAGCAGTCTTAAGGATGTACCAGAAAAGAAAACACTGATCCTACAAGATTCTCTACCAATGAATTGATCTCCCTAGGCCACATCTTAAGTTTGTGGTGACAAAGTTGCTCTTGTCATCATCGTCGTCGTCATCGTCATCATCATTACTATTCCTAACAAAATCTGAGCACATGATTCAGGTAGCTGAACAACACAACCTCTAGAACCTGGAGAGGTCAAAACACTCTCTGTTGGGGTGCATTTCCAGGGTTTCCAGATCTCAGCTCCTAGACTTGAAGTCTCCACTCAAGTCTCTCTACAGTCTGTGTTGCTTAGCCACACTTGTCCCAATTTTCATTTGTGAAGTATTGGAAGGTATGACATATGGCATGGAAAATTTTCCATGGAAAAACATAGCATCCACTCCACACTTCTGTTCAGAATCAGTGGGATTTACAGAAGCATTTATTTTCTGTTCAGCAATTTTCAGTGGTTTAACTTTAACCAAGACTAACACTTGGATTTAGGCCACAGAACTCCTTCTAGAAAATGATTGTGCTTCTCATCTTTAATAATATACTTGGTTTGGATGGGAGTGGCAGTGAGGTGTCAAAGCGATACAACTGACCTTGTGGAGTAGATGCCTGAAAACCCAGGCCCGACATTATAGGACACATTCAGATTTCCCTTCCAAGTCTCATTTGGGGCTTTCAGTCCTCCCATGAACCTGTGGCAGTAAAATCCAGGCCAACAATATCTGTGAGGTCACTTCACATAAACAGTTTCCATCTCTTAAATGCACTGTTTTCTGAATTGGAAGTTGGGAGAGATCCAACCTCTAATTATAGGCTGCTCATGGGAAGATCATGAGCTTGTAATTAAATATAATTCCCTTTATTTCTGACTTTCAGGTGTGAGTGCCTATTAGGGCACCACCCCTGTGCAAGAAAGCATCAGCAGGTAAGAGGGAAGCTCAAGGTCTGGAGAAGTACAAAAACAATCTTTAGAGGGGGAAAAGGGGGCAAAGGAAATGAGAATACTCAGCCCAGTGAGCACACTCAGTGAACACAGAATGCTGACTGGCTGATTTGTGGGGTTAGAATGAAGAAACAATTAGCCAGCCACAACATACCCCACAACAGTCTCTCATTATTCATTGCATGCTCTTGTCTTAATCAGACTACTTTGGAAGGGAGATGCCTCATTTTTTTAACTGTATCTCTGTGCACCATGAGATTCTCCCCAAGAGTGTTGATACTTCCTCAGCATCATTCCCACCCAGCCTTCTTCCCAATCTGGGATTCAAGGCAGTTTAGGAATGTTAAAACTGATACAGCTAAACATCATAAGATATATAGGTAGATAGACAACACACACACACACACACATACAGTCAGCCCTCCACATTTGCGGGTTTCATTTTTGTGGATTTGATTATTCACAGATTATTTGTTGTCACCTCTGCTGCCCCCTATGCCATTTTTAATAGGGACTGAAAGCCTCCTGAGACAGAAACTACAAAATAGTGTGGGGCAGCACTGGAGGTGGCAGTAAGCCCACCAGTCACCCACTTCTGCCTTGTGAAGGAACCCTGATGCTTCAAAGGAATCCACGGTGGGTTGAATATGGTGATCATACCTTTTTGTGTATGTTAAATATGGTTTGGGAGGGCCCAGAGTAATTCACATTTTTTTAAATTTCACAGGGGTCCTGTGCCCCTAACCCAAGCAAATGTAGAGGGATGACTGCATATATATACACACATACATGCATACACACACACACACACACACACACACACACACACTGTATCTGCTGGCGTATAAGATTCACTTTTTCTCCTGAAAAATACTCTACTATCTTATATGCTGAAGTGTCTTATACACCAGCAAATAGTATTTGCCAGTGTATAAATGGGGTGCGTCTCATACACCAACAAATACAGTAATATAAAATTAAAAGCAGTTAAAAGTATGATCATTAAAAAAACAGGAAATACAGACCCTATTGTACTTATGAAAGGCCCTTCCCTAATGAGCAATCAGTCCAGAACCAAAAGCTCCTTGTACCTACAGAAGGATAGCAAAGATGATGCCAATCTAACCTCTCTAGGAAGGGAGTTCCAGAACCTGAGTGAAGCCACTGAGAAGACCCTCTCCTCTCTTTCCACCAGATGTATCTGTGATGGTGGTAGGACAGAGAGAAGGGTTCCCTAGCAGATCTCAAAACACAGGCAGACTCATTCGGGAGAATACAGACCTTCAGATAACCTCTACCTGAGCCATATAGGCCTTTATAGATCATAACCACCATTTGTCTAATGATAGTCCTGTTTCTGCTTCCCAAAAAACTAACTTCACATAATGAGTTTTCTGACAGGAGGCTTCAAGGAAGTCACGGGGAACCACCATATATATTAGCTAAATCATGTTCTGCAGCAGCATTCCTCTTCTGTCCTTACATGCATGGATTTAATTAAACGTGATCAACTAGCCTCAATTAGATCATCCCAGAACTCTTTCTAGATTTATCTTCCAATGCAGATAATTTTTTTCCCAAAACCAGCCTAATTCACATCAAAATAATGATAATACAAAACAGCCCTGTTTTTGACAAAGATGGTCACAGACAGAAAAATCTACATACCTTAATAGCATTTCAGCATCATGGTAACCAATGGGGTGAACTGGGATTTTGGGAATCCCTATTCCATCATTTGTCTCATACCTGAAAGTGTATTCTGAGAAACCAAGAAGAGTTTCTGAGATAACCAGGATGTTATTTCCATGTAGTCATCTGATGTCAGACCTTGGTATCAACTGCCATGCCATGGTGAGGGGTCCAGGGCTGATGCGTGTCCCCAAACCTCCCCCACATTCTTTAGATCACAGATGGGCCAAATGTGGCCCACAGGCCATATGTGGCTCCCTTGGGTCATTTCTGTGGCCCACAGAATCCCCCAAGGGTTAAAAATTTCCCCCCTCAATATTCTCTAAGATACATGGGGAACATTTCAATCACATTTTTAGCCCCCAAGCCATTTTAGAAGTCACCTTCTTTCTAAAGCAAGAAGTGACTTCCAATTACTTCCTGTTAAAAAAAAAGCCTCCCCAGGTCTAAAACAGCCCCATCCAAGGGCATTTTGGGGGCTTATTTTTCCCTTGGGGGTGCAGTAAGGAGTGAGAGTCTAATCGGGGCAAGCACTCTGAACAGGGGCTAGCAACCAGATATAGCCATCCTGTTAACTTCCCCCATTGCCCCTGACCTGGTAGCACTCTACAGACTTGTGGAAAATTAAAAGAGACCATTTCCACCCTACATTGTTATAGTGCTATTATTCGACTTTCAACATCCTGTTGAAATCCTGTAGAATTCTGGTTTGTTGTTTACGGAGCCAAAGAGCTCTCTGGCTGAAAATTCTAAATGCTCCTTCCTAAACTGCAAATCCCATAGGATTCCATAGGATAATGAAAGTGGAATAATAGTATTGTAACAGCATAGTGCCGAAATGGCCAGGGTAACTAGACCAAGGCACCAGACATGGCTTCCACGTAAACACACTGACAGAGGAGAGAAGGGGGCACACTAAAGGACACTTTTGCCCAGAGCTTTCAACAGTTACTCTGCCAGACTGCATGTTCAGGGGGTAGCTGTGTTGGCCATGCAGCAAAACACAATAAAATCCAAAATATGCAAAACAGTGAGACATTTATGGGGTCAGCTACAAAGCAGAAAATACATCATGGAAGCTTTTGAAGCTGCACTGGCTTCTTCCTCAGGCAGAGATATTAAATGGTTGATTGCGCATGAAACGTGGCATGTTAGAGACACAGGTCTACCTTGTGTCTCAGATGTTACTTCTGTTGTCAGTTAAGCTGGTATAGATTACCAGCATATCAATGCAGCCATGTCAGGGCCAGGGACAATGGGCACTAAATGACAGGTAATATAATTGCAAATCCTGTAGCAGCAGCAAAGTTCCATTGAGATCCAGGCTAACTCGGTCCTATGCGAGGCTGACTGCCCCTCGACCTTTTTTAGGGAAAGAACTTTGAATTCCCCAAGAATTCTCTGTACTGTTACATCTAGGAAAACTTTCAGATGCTGTACGGTAGGTCTGCCATATCCACGAGGGATACATTCCCAGACTTAATGCAGGTGATGAAAACATAGATAATACTAAATGCTATATTTTGACACCCAAGGCAGGTGAGATGAAGGGAGCAGCTCCACCACCTGACTTTTCTTTCCTTCCTGCCTGCCTTCCCAGTGGGGGCTCAGCAAGCAGCCCCCTCTCTTGAAGCCAGATCTGGAGAGAGGCCTGGATGCTCAGAGTCATGTGCCACTCGCAGTCAAGGAAGGACCGTCAGTCTTCTTCTTCTGCCAAGAGAAGTACATAGATTCATGGTTTTCCATGCCTCTCTCAGCCAAAGAAGGAGTGTCCATCTTCATCTTCAACTGAGAGAGGCACAGGAGGAGCCATACACTTCTCTCAGCTGGGGAGGGAGAGAGATTCCTTCTTTGGCCAAGAGAGGCACAGAAAGCCTAGCTGCACCTCACCATATGCTTCTCTTGGCCAGCGATGGAGAGAGACTCCTTCCTTGGTCCAGAGAGGCATGGGGGAAAAGTGTCTTGGCTGGGGAGGGAGGGATACGCTTTTCTTGGCTGAGAGAGGCACATGGGGCTTTGCTGCACCTTGTTGTGCACCTCTCTTGGACAGGGAAAGAGGGACACTCTTTCCTCAGACAAGAGAGGCATGGGAAGCCCAGATGTGCTTTACTGTGCTTCTCTCTTGGTCTGGCCTGGATGTGTACAGCAAGGACCCTGACTGTCAGCAGCAGCCAAGCCCTGAAATAGATTGTGGATAAGTGAAACTGTAGCTACTGTACACTGAAACACCTACTGTACAGACAAAACTTGCCAATCATAGTCCAAGTGAAAGAGTTTTACCTGTCAGACTACGGCCATTTCCACACTATGGCACCCTCCCAGCATGGGGACACATTGAAGCCAGTCCATGAGTGGAATATGCTGCCTCAGAGTGTAGTGGAGTCTCCTTCTTTGGAGGTTTTTAAGCAGAGGCTAGATGGCCATCTGTTGGGATTGCTTTGAGGGTGTTCCTGCATGGCAGGGGGTTGGACTGAATGGCCCGTGTGGTCTCTTCCAACTCTACATTTCTACAATTCTATGATACCACATGACATCATCACAGTCTTGCTCTTGTAACATCCCTAGGATTTGTAATTGCACACTGTACTATTACCAGAAAAAAAGTCCTTTAATAGGCCCCTTTCTCCTGGTGATTGTGTTGGCTGGGGCCATGCAGAAAGGACGGAAGCACTATCAAGGTGCTTCCTTCTTCTGTGCAGCACAGAAAGCAACCGGTTGCACTACAGAAGGAAGGAGAGCATCCCTTGTGCAATCCTTCTGCCGGCAGCCGGCTGGATGCGGGGAGGAGTGTTCAGGTCCTGCTCCCATCCTGGCAACAGCACTGCCAGGATCACAACAGATCATCATGGGATGGAGGTAAGGTGCAGAAAGGGCCTACATCTCCCTGAATCCAAAGTGTGCCTGCTGGCTGGGGATTGTGGGATATCTCAGGATCTAAGAGGATTTTGAACTGGCAATTCTAACCACTCACCTTTGGCTGGGTAGCCAGGAGTCAGAGGATCTCCTGCCCCATTGAGATTTAACACATTCCCTCGCTGAACTCCTCCCCCAGGAAGATTCCACCCATCTGGGTAAGGTTCCACACCAGGTGCACAGTAGTCCGCAGGGTCTGAGTAAAGGATAATCCCTTTAGCTCCAGCTAACATGGCATTTTTAACCTACAGAGCAGTCAAACATTAAGAAGCAGTTTTCAAAATGGGTCTCGCCATTGTAATCCAAGAAGGTGTAGCAGCATCTCATATTTCTGTCACTGCATGTTGAATAGAGCTGCACGTTTCCAGGGACAAAGCTATCAATTTGAGGCTTTGTTGAGGAAAGCTTTTTTTCCATAGCTAAAGCATCTGGGCTCAGTTTTAGACTGTCTTCTGAAAAGCCAATTTCCCAGTCCAATTCCAAGTTTTATTTTCACAGCACACAGTCTATGAAGTATTCTGTAAAACCCCAAAATTTGCACACTCAGTTTTGGTTTGCCCTAAGAAAAGTATAGCTCAAGTACTAGTCTGAGAGATCAAAGACACTGTTGTTCTGGAAGTGGAAAGAATATTTGAAGATATCTGAAAATTGGTTGAAAAATAGGTTTCACAACAATTAGGAAGCCCTGATAAAGAGAATCCTAGAAAGGCAAGAACCTTTGTTGTTTTGGACTTACCATGAATGAAAAATGCAACACTTTCTGAGCAGAAAATAAGTTTTCTGCATAGAAAACAGCACTCCTTTGCAGAGAACAGCACTGCTTTCTGCACAGAAATGATTTTCTGTAAAGAGAATCCTGTTTTCATTGCAGAAAATGTTTTCTATGCAGGAAACATGTTTTCTTCTCATAAATGCTTTTTTTTTTTTGCTTGAAAACCCCCTATATATATATGTATATGTATATTGATTCCAGTCAAAATTCAACCAATGTCCTCAAGATCACTGCAGCAAGAACAACACAGGGATGTAAACTTTTGGTAATTTTGTTCTTTGAGGTGAGAACAAATAATTTGCAAGAAACTCATGAAAACTGTGTAGTGTTCAAAGACTATTCTCAGTTCAGGACGATACACACACACACACACACACACACACACACACACACATACATATATATATATATACACACATATATATACACCCACACAGTGAGAGAACAGAAAAATGATTTGTTCTCCCCTCCAAGAACAAAATTACCAAAGGTTTACATCCCTGTGTTGTTCTTGCTGCAGTGATCTTGAGGACATTGGTTGAATTTTGACTGGAATCTCCCCCATACATGTCACACTACATCTTCTGTCATAAGCCCGGCTGAGCTCGCCGCCGACTCGGACGGGGACTCTGACGCAGTAGACTGGGACTCCCTGCCAGAGGATCCCTGGGAGGGCGAGGGGGCCCAGCAGAGGCGACGGACGGGCCTGCCAGCGCCTCCGTAGCCATCCCAGAGCCTGCACCGGCGGCTGAGGCGCCCATGAGTTCGACGGAGGCTGCGACCCCTGACTCCAGTCCGGAGTTTGCAGCAGCCCCTGACTCCAGCCCAGAGGCTACTGCTGGCCCTCCTCCCACGTTCCGACAGAGACAGCAGAAGAAAGAGACAGTTTGCCGGTCCCGGCAACTGCTGGAGAAGCGGCTGAGGGCTCCCAGCTGTGAGCCCAGCCCCAAGGACTCTCAATCAGCCTCAGCTGGACTAGGGTCTACTTAAGGAGGATGCTGGGAAGAAGGGCCAGGGAGCAACAACCGTTGATCTTCTGTGTCTGCGCACCCTTTGTCCAGTGACCGCGTTCAGCCTTCCTGGTGGTCGAGCTCCTAGCCTTTGTTTTGGGTGACGTAACCCCGTATTTACTTTAGGACTCTGTTTGGCGCTACTGGGGACTTTCTTTAGCGCCCTTGGCAGCTGTGGGGGTGCTGTAACCCCTCTGTTTACTTTGCTCCCGCTAATAAACGCCGTCCAACCCCAACTGCTCGCCCCACATCTGCTTGGCCTCCGCCAGCCATTGACATCTTCCCTCAACCTGGTCCCCTCAAGATGTGTGGGTCCTATTATGAGGATAGCACCTTCAATAGCCCCTTTAAAGTCTGGACTAAAAAAACTGGTAGAAAGTTGACACCCACATTGACTTGGAAGCCACCAACTCAATTGGGTGGGATTGGCAAAGATAATGTTAAAAGAAGCTAACAACTTACTTTGTTTCCTCTGAATATTTTCCCATACCGGGCAATGACAATCTTCCCTGTACAGTTGATTCCCATCTCCCGCTCTAGTTTGAAAAAATCTTCAGTGCGACCATAATTTGCATACACCAGATCTGCCTTTTCAGGAGTAGAAACAAACAAAAAATACATTTGATGTGATTGAGAATTCTGCTACAAGGAACATCAGAGCGTGGTCAGGACAGTAGAAGTTATTAATAAGGAAAAACACAGTAACTAGGAGAGGCTGTAGCAGTTTGCTTTTGCCTGAGTCTACTGGGAAGGAAAAGATTCTACCCCCTCCTTTCTTCTCCCCCTTCACATTAATTGAATGCAAACTATTTTTGAACTTTGAACTCAGTTCACAGGAATCAAGTAAGCCAAGGACAAAGGGGGAAAGTGCGATGAAAAGAAAAAAAACCCTGAGACATTCTAAAAGCAGCAAAGAAAGTGGGACAACAGATCATTAACTATGGCCATTTCCGCACTACAGCGTTATAGTGCTATTATTCCACTTTCAACATCCTGTGGAATTCTGGGGTTTGCAGTTTAGGGAGGGGCCTCAAAGGCTTTGCCTGGGAACTTTTCTTGGGAGTCAACTGTCCACTGTTGGACGTAGAGTCTCTGGTCAAGTGCATCTTTGATCTGACCCAGCTAAGGAGTTTTTAAAATTCCTTTCTCTACAAATAACACACTTCATTTTTTTTATTAAGGAAAAAGAACAATACATAACAGAATAAAACAAAAACACCACATGAATAACATAAATGTGAAAAGGAGAAAAATTACAAACACAAATGGCTTACATTACTATTTCTCTCCAGATTCTTTATCATCATACACTTATTCCACATATTATGCATCACATTGATTATATATTTTTATTTCATGTACCTAAATCTCTTTTTCCTTGTACTCCTTATTGCTATAATAACTTCATTCTTAAGTCTATTCTTTTCAACTATATTTAACCTATTGCTAATACTATATATGATCCAATTATTAACCATAAATTCTAACCCTAAATGAGAACCCATTCCCAGAGCCAATTATATCTCAGCTGAATCTGCTTTCCAAAATTGTAATTCTTCTTCTGGAGGTGTGACACTTCCCTCTTTTATTAAAGCCTTTTCCACAAATATTTCCCATATTGCTTCAAAGTCATTCCTTTTCATCAACCCTTTTTTAACCTTAATTTGACATGTTAACTTGTCATTAATCACAATTTTCCACACTTCTTTATACAAATCCTTTATTTGAAGGTCTTCTTGAGTTTTCCATTTCTTGATATAATTAGCCTTGCTGCAGTTAATAAATGTGTAATTAACTCCTTCATTATCTGGTACAATTAACTTTATCAAATATAGATAATAACCCTATACTCGGTCATATTTGTAAACCAATTCCTGTTATTTCTTTTATCTCTTTAAACACCATTTGCCAAAATTTCTATACGTAGTTCTACCACATATGAATATATGTGCCAATCTCTTGGCAACCCCTCCAACATAACCTTGAATTATTCTTGTCTATGTGGTTTAACCTTACTGGTGTTAGGTACCATCTCCAAACCAATTTATAATAATTCTCCTTTATCCTTACGGATAATTTTTTTTAAATGACACCGATTCCAAATTTTCCTCCAATCTTGAATATCTATTTTTTGTACTAATTCTTCCTCCCATATTTTTCTAAGATATTCATCTTCATCTTTTGACAATATTTTATATACTTCTCTTGTGGTACCCTTCAATATTTCATTTTCTTCCATATCATCTCTTTGCTTAATCATTTGTTCAAATCTAGCGTATTCTCTAAAATCTTTGTTATTGCTTTTCCAATTCCTTACCCACTGCTCCAGCTGAATGTAATTAAACCATGACATCTTAGTACCCTGCAATCTCACAAATAACACACTTCAAGCAAATGTGCTTCTCCAACCCTTACCATTGGTGTGCCTTGTGCTGAAAAAGCATTATAAGGTGGTAGGACTCCAGAGACATTTTCATATCTTGGAGGAGGAAGCTCAGAAAGTGATGTCTTGAAAATCTGTTCAGAAGAGAAGCAATTTTTCACATAAATCCAAAACACTTGCAAAGTTGCAGAAAAATATTTGTCTCTTAGAACTTCGAACAGGTTTAAGTTCTAATGCTGAGGTTCAGCTTGGATGGTTTTTGAAAAAGATTTGGTGACTATCCTGCCATAATGAAACATCTTCCACGCCTAAATCTCCAATGCAATCCCATCCATGGCCCTTTCCACAGGACAACACTCTCACATGCCATCCCACTGCAATTCCAGCCACACCTCTGCTGGGATGGGAGCATGTCCCCAGCACTCTCTTCTGCAACCAACAAGCTGCCTGCAGAGGGAAATGCAAGGGACATGCCTCTTCCTTCCACACTGTATCCGGCCTTCTTCCCACACTGCAGTGTGATCACGCTTCCAGCCCTTCTGCATGGCCAGCAGTGACGGAAGGCTAGTGTGATCGGGGGTCATTGACAGGGTTTTCCCATCAATTATATACCCATGATTATGCCAGCTGGCCACATGAGAGAGGCGGGACTGTAATGATGTCATGCAGAAGCATTGTCTCAGTCTGGCTCCTCTCAAATTTCCATGCTGGGATGCTTCTGTCCTGCAAAAAGGGCTCATGTTCACTCAGAATTAAAGCCCACTGTGTTTAATTAGTTAGAGAAGCAGTGGAGTGCAATGGTTTGAGCCTTGGAGTACGACTCTGGAGACCAGGGTTCCAATCCCCATTCAGCCATGGAAACCCACTGGGTGATCTTGGCAAGTCACATTCTCTCAGCCTCAGAGGAGGGCAAAGGCAAACCTCCTCTGAATAAACCCTGCAGAAGACTCACCGACATAAGCCAGAAATGACTTGGTGGCACAAATTTAATTAGCTAGTTTCTCTTTCTTCTAATAAGCTTAATATAGCACATCTAATTCTCCTTCTCCCTGCTTTACCCTCATAACAATCCTATGAGGTAGGTGAGCCTGAGGACGTCTACTCCAAAATCTCCTAGTGAGTCCCTTGGCTTGAAAGAAACTGAAAACTGCATCTCCCACGTCCCCATCCAGGTGTCTAACCACTACCACACCCTGCCTTCCTGGTACACCATCTGCCTCCCCTCTGTTCAACAATATAGTCTTTCAAGTCTAATGGTCTTTCAAATTTCACTGCAAGATCTGAAAGGACTTTTCCTCCCAGTGATATTCACAACACAATTCTCCCCACCACTCTGTCTTTTGTTTGGCTCACGTACAGCAGGCAGAACATTCTGGCCTCTTCTTTACCTCATTTCCCTGTTCATCGATAATGGAAACGTAGTTGGGGGTGCTTTGATTTGGGTAGGAAAGTAGGACGTCATAATGTACCAGCTCAGCTGTATCCAAGCCAAAGTCCTTCCACTGAGTTTGTATCTGTCTTGCCAGATGAAGATTCTGCTCCGTTCCTGCCACGTGTGGGAACTTGGTGAAAGCACTAAAAGCAGCACAGAAGGGATCAAGTAAACAAGGAGGCCTCAAACTTACACAGGGACAAAGCAGCTGAGGCCTTTTTTGTTTTGTTTTGGGGGCTTTTGCCCACTCTATTCTAAATTTGAGCAGATTTTTTTAAAAAGGTTAGAACCAGGAAACATTACCATTCACACTGTGTGCACATACATGCCTTCAAGTTATCTTTCAATGTATGGTGACCTCATAAATTTTGTAGTGTTTCCTTAGGCAAAGAACATGCAGAGGTGGTTTGCCATTACCTTGCTCTGACATACAGCCTACAGCATCTGGTATTCCTTAGCAGTCTCCCATCAAAGTATTAACTAGGCCTAAACCTGCTTAGCATCCAAAATTAGACAGCACCTAATGGAAAAATATCAGATTTCCTCCAGAACTGTTAGGACTTAGGTTAATACTTAATCAAATAAGAGAGAATATTAAAGAGCCAAGAGATTTTTACATGATCCAGTCCAAAAATGTAACTTTTCTCAGCTCTGACTATGCAGTGCATGCAGTTCTATAAGGGTGTACTGCTCTGTACAGAAAGCCCCCACTTTTTGATGCCCCATTATTTGACAGCTCACTCTTTTCCTGCTTCCAAATTAAAGATAAGTTCCAGTAATTCAACAGGGGTTCCACTCTTTCATCAGTTCTTCTTGCCTATGGAAACTCACTTGGAACCACTCATATGTGTGCACTGCTTGCAAAGCTAGCTGAGACGAGGAAAACAGTGTTAAGGTTGCTGAGAGACTTTGCAAGCAGTGCATGCATAGTCAGTCCCAAGCGAGCCTCCGTCAGTTGCTGATGCTCCCTACAGTACAGTTATATGGATTCCCCTTTTCAACCAATTTCATTTTCTGACACTGCTCTGGTCCCTGACCTGACCGATGTAAGCAAACCCATATGACAGCAAACTGATCTAGCTGTCACTTGAAAGGAAGAGAAATTCATTAACTGCAGCCTCATTTACTTAAATGAAGCAGCCAATTATAGGCCAAGGTGCAACACATCAAGCACATTCAACCAGCATCACCTCCTTTTGGGTGCCTCTAGACTACATGTTCAACGGGGTAACATTTAAATGAGATGGGAGGTGGATCTGTTAGGAGATCTGATAGTGCTGTGGTCAGAAAAGGGTCAGGAGAATAGAATGTCAGTTCTGAAGATCTTCAGGCACATGACTGCCCTCTGCCCTACCTCACTCCAAGGCAGACTCAGTGATCCAATTATTAAGTGGTGCTCTCTGTAAATAAGAAGCAAACGAACCCTGAGAGTTAATCATTTCCAAAGCAGCTGCTACTCCCAATTGTTGTTCATACTGCCCATGTAGGCTGAAACCCTGCTTATGCACTATACCAGCTGTGTTGTACTTTTCTACACAGTGGCAGTGAAGGAAGGCAGAGCAAATCTACTGGTTCTGAACAGCCTGTTTCACCAGTCCTTTCCTTCCTTCACAGACACAGTGCCTGGAGCTTTGTTCTTCTAGCTGCAGGGTGTTCCAACAGGATTCTGGACAAAATCTGCAAAATCTATAAGCCATGGTTAGAATCCTGTTGATGTCTTACATGTGTGTAAGTTCCCTTACAGAAGCAACTAGACATTTTGGGACAATGTGGAACATCTGTTTTCAGTTTAAGGTTGTGGAAGCCAAGCTGCGCATGAGGTATCATTGTGTATGTGAATGTGTATTGGCTAAAGCACTGGGTTGCCCATTTCTTAGTGCATTTGATTATAAAATGTTGCCATTCAACACAAAAGGTTCCATAACACAATTAATGTGTAACTCTGCATGTGAACTTTTACGCTATGTAGTCCTTATATAGGATCCTGACCTGAACCTTCTTTGGCCATTTCCTCCCTACACTGTTATGGTGCTATTATTCCACTTCCAACATCCTGTGGAATTCTGGGGCTTGTAGTTTTCTGAGGCCAAACAGCTCTCTGGTTGAGAGTTCTAAATGCCCCTCGCTAAACTGCAAACGCAGGATTCCATAGGATGTTGAAAGTGAAACAATAGGACTATAGTAGTACAGTGCGGAAATGGCCCTTGTCCCCACAGATGCTGAGGGGTGTGTTTGTCGAAGGATTGGGTTCTCACATATGAGGGGAAAAAACTTACTCAATTTTCTCCTCACTCCAAGACCAACTTCAAAAACTGTGCTGCTTTTAAAAAGTTCTCACGGGGGAGAGAAAATATCTTCCCCCCGCTTCACTTTTGTTATTTTCTTCCCAGCTGATAGCACCTAACAGCAGCGGGAAGGTGAGAAACCAAGCAAAAATCTTGGGGGCTATAGCTTTTGACAGTCCTGAGTCTGCCCTCCTTCTCTGCCTATGCCTCTCCTCCTCTATCCATGCAACATTGGGAGGGTGGAGGTGGGAAGATGAATAAGAATCCCAGAGACTGTAGCTTTGAGCCCTCCTGTCTCCACTCTCACCCATCTGCTCACCCCTTTCCTACATCATGGGAGGGGAAGGAAGCTGAGAATGGAGACTACACCCATTGAAGATTCTCACTGTGCCTCACACACACCTGCCCCACCTCTGACATCCAGAGGTTGGGGGTAGGAAAGCCAAGTGAGAATCATAACCTTCCACCATCCTAGCTCACTTCCAGCAGTCTGCCCACATGACATTGAGAGAGAAGGGAGCCAAGTGAGGGGGCTGTGGAGGCTACAGCCTTCCACAATCTTAGCTTAGCTCCAGGAAGAGAGGAAATGGGCAAATCTAGGATAGGGAGGTGAGAGTAGTCCTCAAGTCTATTCAAGGGGCTTGAGAAGGATTTCGTCATTGTGGTTTTTAAACACTCAAGAAACTCCTTCCTTGCTTTTTTTTCCCCTGGAGTCTTCAAATAGTATTTCTGTCCTTCAATGTGACCCTAAAGAAGGGAGTTTCATTTGGAAAGAGAGGGAGAGCTGGAAAGGGGCTATCTTTTTGTTCTCTCCAAAATACATTACTCAAAACCCCACCACCAAATTCTAAGTGAAAAGGATCTAATTGTCAGCCTTGACAACTGAAGCTCTGCTTCCCTCCAGCTCTCCTTCACTTTCTGAACTGAACCAGTAAGTACATTTTCTCCTTTAGGGATTCCCCACCCACTGGGCCAAGCCTATAATGGACAGGAGTTGCATATGCAACATCCCCCTCCAGTATTCACCCAATGCAAATGAAGATCATAGAATCATAGAGTTGGAAGAGAACATAGGGACCATCCAGTCCAAACTTCTGCTATGCAGGAACCCACACCAAAGCACTCATTTGATGGTCCCACCCCTTCTGTCAATGCACTACCGATCACACATCCAGCCACAGCGATGACAGGCATGCAAGAGTTTGCATGTTGCTTTGGATTTCCGCATTTTAAAACTGTTGATTGTCAAACTTACCGGAGACAATTCCTGATGTTCTCAGCTTTCATTTCTGTGAGAAGTTGCCTTCTCACATTTTGAAAGATGTTAGCCGTGCCAGTCGATTTATCAACTGATTTCACACACCAGCCTGTAAAGTGGCAGAAACCAGGAGAAAAAGGTCAGCTTTTAACCCCCAGAGACATTCATACAAATACATGATAGGATCTAATAATATCAGTCAAACTATCAGAGTCATATTTGCTTGCTCATTATCCAAAAGGGAAATACATGACCTCATCTATCAAACTTATCTGTCTGCTACCTCTTGTGTGTGTGTGCCTGTTGACTTACGGTGACCCCATGAATTTCATAAGGTTTTCTTAGGCATGCATTACTCAAGTGGATTGAAGGCATAAATATGCACAAGGTAGAAGGCAGTAGGAAAAGAAGAAGACAGCATTACAGGTGGTTAGACTCAGTCAAGGAAGCCAAAGCCTTCAGTCTGCAAGACCTGAGCAGGGCAGTTGAGGATAGGGTGATTTGGACTTCTCTCATGCATAGGGTCACAATAAGTCAAAGCTGACTTGATGGCAATTAACAACAACACATGTCTTCAAGTCGCCTATTGATTTATGGTAATCCCATGAATAGCATAGGGTTTTCTGAGGCAAAGGAAACGGTTGTAAAATAGTTTACATGGGCATAACTGTGCTTTTGCATTCCTGAGTAAGATGCTACCCTTGTGCAATCTGTGAGAAAGCACTTGTGAAACAGCATTTATGCCAATATAAACACAGAACTGGATTTCAGCCATAGAACGCAATCAGCAGCATAAAGCAAACTTTAGTTGTATCTTCACAGTTGAACTTATTCAGTGTTGTGCCAGTGCAAAGCCACAACAGGTTTCAGGCCACAGAATGACAGCACAGAGTAAATCTTTAATTGTGTCTTCATAGTTGATTTTTTTTCTCTACTTAATTTTCATTTGGGTCTACGGTGAGCTTCTTTTAGACTCACTGTCTAAAGAAACCCTAATCAGTTGGCCCTCCGCATTTGCAAGTTTCACTTTCACAGATTTGACTATTTGCAAGTTTCTCTAACTCCCACCCCCCACAACCTCAAGAGCTTCTTTGTTGGGGGAACTATCCCTCTCAGTGGCTCCAATCAAGCTGTGCAGCCCTTTAAAAACTCACCTTTGGTCCTTTTTTTCCTCCACCAGCCACTGCCTGGCTAACTAAGGACAACTCACAGTCCGGTTTCTCAACACCAGAAATCCTCTCCCGATGCTCCCCCCACACCCAAGGAAGGGCAAGAGAGAGGAAGTACAGGGCCACGATGCCAACCTCCACCTTTCCTCTCCTTTCTCTGACCTGGTTTGGAGTCTGAGTGCCTGCTGTCCTCTGCGTGCCTCAGCCCCTTTCCTACAGAAACATATACACATGTTTTGATATTTGTGATCCCTGAAAAAGTAGAAAAATCACAAATATTAAAACGTGTGTATATGTCTCTGTGGGAAAGGGGCTAAGGCATGCTGAGGACAGCAGGCACTCAGCAATCCAGTAAGTCACGACAACAATACGACAAGAAGTTGCAATTGTTCCTAGAAAGAAATATTGCCTGGAGAAACGGCACAACATGACACTGCTGACCCACAGCTGAGACGGAATAAAAGCAACCGCTTTCCTTTGCCCACCTTTTTTGTTCTCCGTGACCAACATAGCAAAAGTGTTTCCAAATTGTTCCCTTTGTGTGTCAGAGCTAGCAAGAACAGAACACAACCACCAAGCTTTGACAGATCGGTTGTCGTTAGTGAATCAGACAGGTTATGTAACGTTCTGTCCCAGGCACAGACCTTCCTATTTAGCTCTGTGCTTCAGAAAAAGCTTTTGCAATGAACAAAGGCAATAGTAGTGTGTAATATCTGTTTGGAGGACCCAGGAAACTGCCTTATACCAGGTCAGACTGTTTCTTAATCTGCTAGCCCAATTACTTACCTGGTCTGGCTATTAGCAGGTCTCCAGGTGCTCAAACTGAGCATGGAAAAGTTTTTTTTTTTATTGTAGCTCCCAGAATCCCTAGGCACACTACCTGAGAATTCTGGGAATTGTTATAAAAAAAAAGTGGTCACAATTCTTGTAGGAACACATGCACCCATAAGCCATGCTGTGCATACAGGGCCAAAAAATCACCACTGCAGTATCAACATATTCTGCTGATAGTGGTGGAAGCAGAGTAGTGCGGACAGCATTGCCTTTTCTTTGCAAGCTGTGATTTACATGTTGTGGACCCTTTTCGCACCTTACCGTTTTCCAGCACTGGGGTGCAGGGATCGTGCAAGCAGCCTCCGGCAAGAGGCTATCGCGTCCAGGGTTCTTTGGCTCCGCACAAGCTGCCTGCTTGTGCGAGAACCCTGCCTCTTCTGCAGTGCAGCCTGGGAGTTTCCCAGGCTGTGCTGGGGCAGGAAGCATGACCACCGCGGCTCTGGAGGCTCTGCACACCAGGTAAATGTGCGTGGGGCCTGGGAGCAATGCACGATCATGCACCATTTTCAGCTTCTATCCGAAAATGAAAAGGTGAACAATTGGTGCCTGCTGGCCTCTGGAGCATCATGCGATTGTGTGTTGTGCAGATCACTCCTCACAATCATGCAATGCTTCAGGCCCTCTTTCGCATGGAAAATGCCGTGCGAAAAGGGCCGTGGCTGTGCATCCTATACTTTGCATTGTGGTTGTACATCCCACGCTTTTCATTGTGACTCTGCACCCTATACTTTGTGTTGTGGTTGTGCATCCTATCCTTTGTATCATGCTTGTGTGTGCTACAGTGTGTATTGGTGTATTGTGCTCGTAGTCATTGATACGTGTTGTGCACTATTATTATTCTGCATGGAGAATGCGTAGTGCTCACATACTTTATCTCCATATGGAGGTATTTATGCTACATTAAGACGATGTCAGACTGAGGCCATTAACTCTTCCTTGCTTTGATATCAAGCACACATCTTTCCCCTCCAGTCACGCAGTGGAGCCATGGATTCCACGGTCAAAACTCTTGGACTCTTTAATGAGCAGGGTTGATTCCACTCCCATTGGACTCCCTTCTTCTCTCTTACCTGCAGTTCCCCAAAATAGCTGGGAAGGGAATGGATTTTCCCTGTTGTAATCCAAAGTATGTTGGGGTGGCTTGGTCTTGAGTGAGCAAGATCTGTTAACTTTACAAAAGACCTGCTCCTGGCTGAGATGAAAACTGCTAGAAACTGTGTTTTTTATACAGATCAATACAGCCACCTTGCATTTTTGGATTCTCCTTGAGGCTGTCACTATGAGCACCATTGTGTGGCGGGATTGCACTATCTCCATTGTGGCTATTGTGTATATTTTCAATTAATTTCTGATTTAAGGCGACCCAAAAGCAACCCTATCCTAGATTTTTCCTTGACTGGATTTCTTCAAAGGAGGCACCCCATTGCCTTTCTCTAAGGCTGAATAGGACTCGTTGAGAGTCACCCTGCATATTTCCACATCCAAGTGGGGGAATTTGAACCCTGGTCTTCCAGTTCTAGTCCAACACTAAAAACACTAAATGATGCTGGCTCACTCTTTTCCTATCTTTCTCACAATTCAGGTAGTCAGGGACAACAGGAAGAAAGCTAAAACAGGGCCACAGAGAAAGGAGGGGGAGGTATCAGCAGGGTATTCTAACAGTCTTTTAAATTACCAAACATCCTGTAGATGTGGTAGGCATGAGGGACAATTTTATGCTGCCAGGACCCGCCAGTACTGCCAAAATATGCCATTCCTCATGCCCCCAAACCATAAGTGGTCAAAACTTCACTCATGGTTTTGAAAAACTATATTTTATGAGATTAAACTATGCGGTGGGGGGGAGGACACCCTATTTTAATAGGTGAATTGATGCTCCTCCAAACATCCAAGGGAGGCAATTCAGCTATGCCGGGCCAGAAAAAAGAGCAATCCACAGAGTATATAGATGTTAAGTGCTGTGAAAAGAGCCTGAAGGGAGAATTTATGCCACCAGGGATATGCTTTGCGCACCTAAAGGGACAGGCGCATACACATAATGAAAGACAATATGCTCAGAAAACACAAAATGCTGACTATCAGTTGGGGGGAAAAAAAGAAAACCTGGAGTAGAACAATGTGTTGGAAAAGAAAGAATAGCTGGCTTCAACCCTAAGCAGGGTCATTCCAAAAGGAAGGACAACACACTGCAACAGTTTGTTGCAGCTTCCACTTATCACCAGCTAAGCCATACTTTCTCCGGTTCAAAATAAAGACACAACTATCTTTGTAGCCAGAAAAGAGCCTTGAACCATAGAATTGTAGAGTTGGAATAGACCACAAGGGTCATCCAGTCTAACCCCCTGCCATGCAGGAATACAGTCAAAGCATTCCAACAGACAGCCATCCAGCCTTTCTTTAAAAATCTCCAAGGAAGGAGACTCCACCACATTCTGAGGCAGTATATTCCCCTGTCAAACTCCTTTTACCATTAGAAGTTCTTCCTAATGTTTAGATAGAATCTCTTTTCCTGAAGTTTGAAACCATTGTTCCGTGTCCTAGTCTCTGGAGCAGCAGAAAACAGGCTTGCTACATCCTCCATACGACATCCCTTCAAATATTAAAACATAGCTTTCATGGTGCCTTTTAACCTTCTCTTCTCCAGGTTAAACAGACACTGCTTCCTCAGCCACTCTTCCTAGGGCATGGGTTCCAGGTCTTCTAGCATTTTGGTTACCCCCCGCCCCCGCCCCCGGACACATTCCAGCTCCTCAATATCCTTCCTGAACTTTGGTGCCTAGAACTGGACACAGTATTCCAGCTGGGGTCTGTCCAAAGCAGAATAGAGTAGTAATTTCAGTTTCAAAGAGAGGGAGAGGAGAAAGCACAGGCCATTTCCATACTAGCCTGTTATAGCGCTATGATTCCACTTGCAACCTCCTATGGATCCTGGGGTTTGCAGTTTCGGGAGGGGCCGGCCGGCCCCTCCTGAAACTGCAAACCCCAGGATTCTATAGGAGGTTGCAAGTGGAATCATAGCGCTATAACAGGCTAGTGCGGAAATGACCACAATCTTTCCCTTCCCAGTAGCCTCTGGCAAAAGCAACGGCTGCAGCCTCTCCTAGTTTGTATGTTTTTATGCTTTAATAACTTTTACCGTCTTGGCCACCCTCTGATGTGGCTTAGCCACACCTACCCCACTTTTGATCTATGAAATGTTGGAGAACATCCATTCCGTGAACACTAAACATGTTCAGACCTCACCGAGCTACTTGAGCGAAGGAGTCCTGCCAAACTTCCGCAGACCTTGGGTTTTGACAACAAAACTCGATACTGTCCATGAAATGTTGCCATTTTAGCTGCCTTAACAACATTGTTTCCCGGATCCAAGGCGCACAAAGAGATTTCGGTGAAAAAACGCTGCCTGGGAAAATGAACGCCCTAAACATGTACAGAGAGCTTTCGTCTATCCGCTCACATTCTTTCCCCCCATTTGGCCAACAAGACTGCACTTTGAAGGAAGAAGTTTTAACTTCAAGCTCGTTCCAGCCCCTTCCCCGTCCTCAAAGTTTAGTTCCGATGTGCGCCATGGAAGGGGGTGAGGGAGACGTGGCTTTGCTGGGTTCCAGCCTCCAGCATCCCCCACCCAGCCGCGGCTACTGGGAGTTGTCGTTCCCAAAACCAGGTCCTGTGCTTTCCCCCCAGCCCCTGATCCCTGCAATGGGCTCCCAAGTACTCACCCACCAAGATGCCCAGCAAGAAAAGCGCCAAGAGAGCAGCAATGCCCAGCCAGCTGCAAAGAACTACTTTCCTCCTAGCCATGGCTCCTCTCCCCTGCACGAAAAGGTTTGCTCCAAACTACTGGCTCCGCGGGAGGAGGCGCACCTCTCTCTCTCCCCTCCCTCTGTCTTTCTTTCTGAGTTGATCCGAGGTAAGCCAGTGGAGGGCACAGATGGGCTGCTGCACTGCTCCGGGTTCTCTACGGAGTCGATTCGTACCAACAACCCAGCCAAGCGCTGCGTCCAAAGGGTAGGAGCGAGACAGGAGGTATCAGAATACTTTGCTATACTTTGTTTGCGTGCCTCCGAGTCCTTTTCGGCTTATGGCGACTCTAAGGCGAACCTATCCTGGGGTTTTTTGGGGCTGAGAGTGTGTGACGGTGTCATCCAGTGGGTTTTGATGGCCCACCGGGGAATCGAACCCGGGGCTCCGGAGTGGTAGTCCAACGCTCAGACCACTGTGCCACGGAATAGTCGCATGCGGAATAATGCAGCAATGACCATTTCCGCACTAGCCCGTTATAGCGCGATGATTCCACTTTCAACCTCCTCTGGACCTGGGGGTTGCAGTTTCGGGAGGGGCCGGCCGGCCCCTCCCGAAACTGCAACCCCCAGGATTCCAGAGGAGGTTGAAAGTGGAATCATCGCGCTATAACGGGCTAGTGCGGAAATGGCCAATGACTGCAAGTTTTTAACGTGGCTTGTTGGCCATTTCACTTGTGTGGATAATTTTATGGGAGGGTCTAAAACTTAGGAGATTGCTGCCCCCAAGTAAAATTTTCCTTCACTTCGCAAATTTCTAGCATTGCAGAAACTTAAAAGCCTTTAGAAATGCGAGTTTAGGAATCCAAAAGTGGAGAGGGGAAAGGGGGAAGCAGAGGTAGTATAATACTACTACTGCTTCGATGATGATGATGATGATGATGATGATGATGATGATGATGATGATGATGATGATCATCATCATCATCATCATCATCATCTGGTACTTTGTTGGTTAGTCTCAACTAGAGTAGACCTGTTCAATTACTTGTTGAATGGTGAGTCAACACATAGGTAAATCCCATCGGTGCAATAGGGGTTCTCTAGTCAGGATTAACAACAGGGTTTAAGCTGGTTGTTGTTGTGATTATTACTGTTTCCCGGTCTCCCCATTCAGGACTCAAAGCGGCTTACAGCAGTTAAAACCGACCAAGGGAGTGCAAATACAGCAAATGTAAGAGTGCTAGGTGTGAACAGTTTTCCAGGTCTCACTCCCTGCAATGCAAGAAATTTGGGGACTCAAGGTGAACATTGGTTTGAGGGAGAGGGTCAGAATTCTCACTTGGTGAGACAGTATTCTTGTAGCTGCACCCCTAGAGTTGGGAGTAGGGGCTGCTCATCATGGGCAAGCAGGTTATTATTAAGTCTGTATCATGCAGGTTCTTGTAGAGACAGGACAACTTTTCCCTGGTGATCTAGACTCAGTCAATTGACCTGGACTCAACTCAAGATCTCCTCCATGTCCTCTGAGTAGCTTGCTCCCGAGTAAGGCCATTTCTACACTACACTGTTATAGTGCTATTGTTCCACTTTCAACATCCTATGAAATCCTGGGGTTTGTGGTTTAGGGAGAGGTCTTTAGAATTCTCAGCCAGAGAGCTCTTTGGCCTCAGTGAACTACAAACCCCAGAATTCCACAGGATGTTGGAAGTGGAATAATAGCACTAGAACAGTGCAGTGTGGAATGGCCCGAGTGTTCATCAGATCTGCTGCAGGCAGCCCTTCTTACTCCAGAGAGAGCACCAAGATAATTGTTTTCTTTATACAGGCTGAGTATCCCTTATCCAAAATGCTCCAAAATTTGAAGCTTTTGAAAAGCAAAACCCAGTCTTCTGTCTATAGGAAACATGAAGGCATTATAAGCATTGCACACACAGTCCCAAATGACTGTCCGTAATTCTCTCACATTCTCTACAGGAAAGGGCAAAAGGAGAAATAGAGTGGAATTCCATTCTTTTCCAGCTCAAGCTTTATTGCATTGATTTCTGCAGACATGCTGCTGCAAAATCTAGCACTGAAAATCCGAGTCTCTTCAGCTGTCCTTCACCATCCTTCCATTGCCAATGCTGCTAGAAAAGACTTTCAGCTAGGCAGATAACAAGGAGGAAAAGGGAATGATAGGTGGGTGGGAATCAAAAAGACTTTGTAAATGGGAGCCTTATTTGTCAGGCTTTGTTAACTGAGATATGCTTGTGCTGTATATATCTGTGAGGAATACACATTTATCTTGTCACCCTGAAAAAAGCTGCCTCAACCTCAGCTTACTCTCTCCCTTGAAAAGTGGTAGAGCTGCTCCAGAGTCTGGAAAAAATTACTTTTTTGGACTACAGCTCTCAGAATCCACTGGCCTTGCTGGCTTGGAGATTCTAAGAGCTATAGTCCAGAAAGTAGCTGTTCTCTGGACATGGGATTCAAGAGTCAGAAGCACATGTGGTTGTATAACCTGCCTCCCATAGGATTCATTAGGTTGTGTAACCAAGTTGATGCCACATACCAGGAAATGCTTCCCAGTTTGCAGAGAATTGCAGTCAATAATAATACACAGCCAAGGAACAGCCTGGCGAATTCCAGAAACCCCTGTGTTTCACACACAGGCCCTTCCCACCTTTTCCATGGCTTCTTGACTTCAGTTGTTCCCCTCTGTCAGGTCCCAATTCTCCAATGAAGCTATGAAAGAGGGGTCCAATTTCCCCTCTTCCGTGCAGCTGTTAGGCACAACAGCCCAGCCAGCATCTTCTGCGGCAATGGTTCCCAGTCTCTGCTCCTCCAGATGTTCCAGACCAGCTCCCAATAGATTCTGGAAGCCAAAGTCCAAAACATGTAGAATACAAAGTTTGAGAACTGCTATTCCTCTGTCTATATTTGAATGAGACACTCATGGTCCTAACCATCATAAAGAGAGAGAGATCATCATGGCCCTGTAGGATCTCAAGAGCCAAGTTCCTACAACAAGGTTGCATATTGTAAATTTCTGCATGCAGAGTTAGACATGGATTGTGTCATGCAATCCTTGTGTTAAATGGTAGCATGTCACAGAGGAATGCACATGCAAATCTCCAACCAAATGCACAATGAATTTCATGTGTGTGTTACATGCACATCTTGATTGCTGGTTCAAAATCTTCATTAGGGTTGTCAGATGTCCCTAACATTTCACAGCCCAAACTTGAGACCTTATGATGTCACAAGAGGCAGGATCTGGTAACCTTACAAGGTTGCTGTTCCATAGGTAAGCTAATGGTGATGTCATTAAAAAGAAGATATTAAGCATCAAGCACAGTTGCACAAAGTGCACCATTCAAATAAAAACACAATGTTTTAACAGTTGAGTAACACAAACACACACACACTTTTCAAGGCAGTATTCTTGTCCTGAGATTCCTTCCCTTTGCTTTGTGGACTGCCAGAAAGAATCCAAGCTGTGAGATTCAGGGAAAGGTCTTGAGATGTGGGAACTTTAGCTTTGTTGCTGGTTCAGAGTAAAAGCACCTTGCTTACCACTGCTGTAGTAGCAAGAAAAAACCTGTAGTGCAGGGAAAAACCTGAAAGCTCATTTCTGACTCTAAAAAAAAGTTTTATGACCCTACACCCTGTAGCAGGCTGCCCATCAGCTAATGGAAAGAAAGAGGCTATTCTTTGGAATTGATGCTTGATGCTGGGCTGAGAACTTCCAAAAGGAAATGTGAGTTTAGAACAGAATTGAGCAATTGTGGCATCATTCCCAGGGAATCCTTCACGGTTCTGCTAGATGATCTCATCATTGGCTCTTTTTGCACCTTACCTGGTGCCACTGGCGTCACATGGGAATTGCGCAAAAAGCCTCCTCTGGGAGGGAATCACATCCCCTGCGCTTCCCTCTGCACCAGCTCCGTGCTGGACAGAAGGAAGCATGATAGCTCCCCTACTTCCTTCCGCAGTGCAGCCGGGTACTTTCCCAGGCTGCGCTGGAGGAGGAAGTGTGGCCATCATGCTTCCTGAGATTCCACACACCAAGTAAGTGCGGGAGGGATGCGGGATCATGCATCATTTTCGAGAAAAACCCAAAAATGATATAGTGCACGATTGCCATGGGATCACTATGGGAGTGATGCACGATCGCGAGAACATCATGCAGAACCGTCCTCATGATTCCGCGTTGCTCCTGTGGCCCCTTCGCATTCGAAGGACAATAAGCAGATCCTATTTGGCTGTTGCCCATCCACCTCTATCCAATAAATGGTTATATGGGAAGCAGAGTTGGGAGCTGGCAGGAGACAGATGAGCTCAGTGATGAGATGCTTGTTGTGCAAGGGAGGCAGTGAATTCCACCTTTCACAACAATAATTTTAAGTCTTAAACAGGCTTAAGTTTGACTTGTTCTTGTGTGCCTTCAAGCCATGTCTGACTTATGGTGACTCTAAGGTGAATATATCATGGGACTTTCTTGGCAGGATTTGTTCAGAGGGGGTTTGCCTTTCCTCCCTCTGAGGCTAAGAGAATATGACTTGCCCAAAGTCAGCCAGTAGTTTTCCAGGGCTAAGCCGGGAATCAGACCCTGGGCTCCATAGGTCATAGTCTAATGTTCAAACTACTACACCATGCTGGCTCTCTAAACTGGACTTATACAGACATATGTCACTAAAAGAATGCCAGCCAATGAAATTAAACAGCCACAGGACCTTGAGATCTCTTTTTCAGTATATGAATTGCTATCAGAGACTGTTTGGGTATTAAACAGTACAGGGATCTGAGAATTATTTAAAATGTGAAATCATGTTACTGGAGACTTCCCTGAGAATTAAGTCACACATGCATATATACCCTCCCTTTTGGCCAGAAAAATAATTGGTACTCTAGGGAGTGGTCATGGCCTACGAAAACAACCTTGGGGAGTGCATATAGTCTGAGGCCATTTCCGCACTAGCCTGTTATAGTGCCATGATTCCACTTTCAACATCCTCTGGAATCCTGGGGTTTGCAGTTTTGGGAGGGGCCGGCCGGCCCCTCCTGAAACTGCATACTCCAGGATTCCAGAGGATGTTGAAAGTGGAATCATCACGCTATAACAGGCTAGTGCGGAAATGGCCTCCGACTTACACTTGGCCCACCTCTCATTTAGAAGAAGGCATTGCCTTCCAATTATTTAAACAATGTCATAATCCACTGCTTTTTTATTTTGTAGTGAAAGGCCAAAACTGCATTGATCCTAGATCCTTTGCAGCCGGGGGAAATTCAGATGATACCCACCAATCCCTGAACCAAATTCCACAGGATGAAGAAAACTCAAAGGGCAAATGAAACAAACAATTCAAAGGTTGCAAAAGGACCAGTACTGGATTTACAGACATGTTAAGTAAGCTACACCTTAAAGCCATAGTTCAGGAAGGTCCGTGAAATCATTTTTCTAAACAAATGGACAAAAGGGATAATCCTGTGGGCCTTTTATAAATGACTAGTGTATATACCTGGCATTGCCTGGGATTGTAATTTCTCATAGGTAATACTTGTTAGAAAGATTTTAGATCCTGTCTCTCTAATTCCCCAAATGGTCTTGTCCAGTACTTGTCACTTTCCTCCATATTCCCCAAAACAATCTGTATTCAGAGTTATTAACATACACAGGTTGGGTTCCTGAGGGAAATACACTGCCCTCCTCCTGGCTGCCAGGCCTCATCTCCATAACAACTGGCCTGAGGCCAAACAGCTCTCTGGCTGAGAATTCTAAAGGCCTCTCCCTAAACTGCAAACCCCAGGATTCCATAGAATCTTCTCAGGCAGCCAGTCCTATGAGGTCTCTGCCTCACACAGCCAATCATATGAGATCTTCACCTGACACAGACAAACAAACACGCAAACTTTGACTTTTATATAGTAGATATACTATAAGGCTTTGTTGCTATTGTTATGTGCCTCCAAGTTGGTTCTGACTTTTGCCAAGGCTGTCGTAGGAGTTTCTTGGCAAGATATAGTCAGAGGAAGTGTGCCCACTAAGGCAGAGAAAATATGACTTGCCCAAGGTAATCCAATGGGTTTCTATAGCTGAGCAGGGTTCAATTGCTGTTCTCCAAGAGTCTTAGTCCAGCATTCCCTATCTTCCAACTGTCTCAATTTGGCAGGAACAGTCCCAGTTAATCTATTATCACGGTTATGATATGTTGGGTGAGAGCACCAGATATCCTTTTGATATCAAATAATTTGGCCTATGCTTGACCTTTCTCTGCCACCGTACTCCATGTGTTTGCAGAGGTCCCCTGGGCGAGCATGTACAGGTGCGGCCGTTAATGGTTATACATTCCAAAAACCCCATTCAGGCAGGCAATTTAAGCCTCTCCATTGCTTTAGGGAAAAACCTCCCTGCAAACCAGCTCGGCTCGGCGTGCACACACAAAGCCACACAGCCAAGAGCCAAGGCATTCTTTTCGGTTGGGCTATTAGCAAACTGGCCACGCTATTGTCTTAAGAGCTAAACCCATCATGCAAAACTTGACCTTTTCCAACTCCTTTGTCCAACTCCAAATTTCCTTTGTTCTCACCGAGCATGACAAAGCCTGTAGGTAAAATCCACCCTATAAAAGGCCCCCACTTTTGGGACCACCTTGGACTACTTTCGACTTCCATCCCGCCTTGCTGCTGGTAGTCTGAAGGAACTCCCCTCAGCGAACCCTGTTGAGCTTTCTTCCCTGGAACCCCGCTTCTCTCCAGGACTACGAGACCAGGTGCCGTATTGCCTTCCTGAAAAGCTCTCCGTTTCTATTTCTCAGCTAGTTAGTTTATGTCTTGTCTTGCGTGTTTCTTGTCTTTAATAAAATATTGTTTGTTACTTTGAAAACCTTGTCTAGCCGCTCTCTGACCTGACGCTGTATACATTGGGTTAAAGATCCTTGCTAACGTTACCCTGCCTCTCATTTAGCTGAGAGAGTGCTAGAGTTAAATTCCTCCAACTTGCGTTGTTATTTGGTTATTTGGGCGCCCCTCCCGGGACCCCCAACATACAGGGTAACAAATCCTTTGTCATCCCATTTTTTCAGAGACATGCTTTGGCCCCTCAATTCTGGTTTTCATCTGTGACATGTTGGAGGGAGTGTCACTTAAACCACAACACCATGTTGGCCTCAATTTGGTCATGAATGGACATGTGTATCTCCCACTGGTCCTGAGAGCACCAGATTGATTTAAGCTGTTTCCATACTAGACAGTTATAGTGTCATTATTCCACTTTCAGCATCCTATGGAATCCTGGGAATTGCAGTTTAGGGAGGGGCCTCAAAGACCCTCCCTAAACTGCAATCCCCAGAATTCCATAGAATGTTGAAAGTGGAATAATAGCACTATAGCAGTCTAGCGTGGAAATGGCCTTAGAGGGTGAAGGATGGGCAGAGCAAAACAGCCAGAGGAGATCAGAAGGAATAATGTGGGGAAGGCCTCCTAAGGCTGCCTCCTGAATCTGCTGCCTGAGGTGGTTGCCTCATTTGCCCAATGGTAGAGCCTGTTCAGAGACAAACTACATCTGGTAGAGAAATGACAGTTCTTGCTGTTTTGTGTGTGTGTGTGTGTGTGTGTGTGTGTGTGCTTTAGTAAATAAAGGGCGGCTGTGACAGGAGTACTCCCCAAAGATCACTTGTATCACATTGTTATTTCTCCATTTCCTATCCTAAAAGAAGAGAACTTGGGGGGGGGGATAGGAGGATAAAGAACAGAATCTTTCCTCCCTCAGTGTTGTCACTACATTTGAAGTTTTCAAAAGAAAACCTGGGAAATTTGAACAGATCTTCTATGTCATATGGCCTTCAATCTAATATTAATATGTCCAAGAGAGAACAGAAAGAAAAGTGGTAGCAAGGATACTTACAATGTAATATTTGTTTGTGTTTTCTCCCCTGGCACTCCTACCTCAGAAAACACTGTCAAGAAAACACAGAAAAACACCCAAACAATAGATCATAAACATACATTCTTCTCTTCACCCCGTTTTAGGACAAACTGTGTAGGTGAGCCCCATCTGCTGCTATTATTTAAAATCTTATGTTCTGTGGAAAACATGTATTTTCCCTAGTTTGCTGTTGTTACTTTTGGGGATGGTTGAATTAGTGATTAGGTTGCAACAATGCAGCTTAGTTTTATGCTGCTAATATTAGGGCTTGGCATACATTTCTTTTTTGGGGGGAAAGAATTTAGAGAGATGGCTGGATGGATGCACATGTTTGCTTGCAGGATTGTCATGACAAGCACTTCCACATTTACTACTGTATCACTACTGGTCATATTTGCTTATAAATATATAAGCAGAGCTTAAATGAACACACATAAATGTATGGGAATAGAAGACATACCCTCTACCTATTCCAGTTTTGCAGGAATAGTCCTAGCTGCTTTTAATATGTCTCAGTTTCTCTCTCCTCCTCCCAGTTTCCTCAGCTCACTTCGGTTGCTACAAACTGAGTTCAAAGAGTTCAAAGAGCAGAAAGTATTTTGATTTTGATTTACTCAGGCCATTTCCACACTACCCTGTTATAGTGCTATTATTCCACTTTCAACATCCTGTGGAATTCTGGGGTTTATAGTTTACTGGGGCCAAAGAGCTCTCTGGCTGAGAATTGTAAATGCCCCCTTCCTAAACTGCAAACTCCAGGATTCCATAGGATGTTGAAAGTGGAATCATAGCAATATAACAGTATAGCGCAGAAATGGCTGCAGTGAGGATGAGGGAGGAGAGGAGGGGGCAGAATCTTTCCCAGTAGACTCAGACAAAAGCAAACTGTTGCAAGCTTTCCTGGCTTGTGTGTTCTCTTCATTAACAATCTTTCCCATCTTGACCACATTCTTATGTTGCTTGGCCACAGGTACCCCTGTTTCATTTCTGAAATGTTGGAAAGTATGACAAAGAGCAACATTGGATTAGACTGAAGGCCTGTCTAATCCAACATTCTGCTCATATAATCAGTTGTCTACAGAAGGCCATCTGCAGGACAGTAATACTGTTACTACGGTTATGATATGTCTGGTGAGAGCACTAGATATCCTTTTGATATCAAATAATTTGGCCTTTACTTCACCTTTCTCTGCCGCCCTACTCCACGTGTTTGCAGAGCTCCACCGGACAAGCACGTATTGGGCACGGCCATTAATGGTTGTACATTCCAAACCTCATTTAGGCAGGCAACTTAAGCCTCTCCAATGCTTCAGGGAAAAACCCTCTTGCAAACTGGCCTTGCTCAGCGCAAATCTTTACAATGACTCACGGCCAAGTGCTGAGCCATTCCTTTATGTTGGGCCATCAGCATACTGGCCACGCTATTGTCACCCAGCGCTAAGCTCATCATGCAAAACCTGACCTTTTCCAGTGCCTTTGTCCAGCTACAAATTCCCTTTGTTCTCACCGAGCATGGAATGGCCTGTAGGTATAATCCACCCTATAAAAAGTCCCCATTTTCAAGTCCTCCTCGGATTACCCTGGACTTCCATCCTGCCTTGCTGCTGCTCTGTCCAGTGAAGTTTTCCCCTCAGTTCTCCACAACTGAGTCTGCCTCCCCCCCGGTCTACTTTGGACTTCCATCCCGCCTTGCTGTCGGTTTGTCCAGTGAGCTTCCCTCAGTGAACCGCGCTGAGCTTTCTTCCCCTCAACCTCCGCTTCTCTCCAGGACTACGAGACCAGGTGTCGTATTACCCATTCCCCCAAAACTATCCATTTCTATTTCTCAGCTAGTTAGTGTATGTGTTGTCTTATTTGTTGTTTGTCCTCAATAAATGTTATTTTTGTTACTTTAAAACCTCGTCTAGCCGCTCTCTGACCTGACGCTGTATACATAGGGTTAAAGATCCTAGCTAAGTTACCCTGCCTCTCGTTAGCTTAAGAGAGTGCTCGAGCTTAATTTCCCCATCTTGTGCTTTTATTTGGTTATTTGTGCGCCCCTCCCAGGACCCCCAACATACAGGGTAACAATACTGTAATAAAAATAATAATAAGGAAACCCTCACTCAAAGCTAGAAATTATTTTTTTCCAATCTGAACTCAAAAGTCTTGAGATATCCATTCCCTAGAAGTTAGATGGTCATGTAGACTAAACAGATTTTGAGCCTTGGCTCCATCCTATGTTTTAACATGTAGGTGGGAAAAGGGAAATTCCTCCTTGATTTGCAACTGTTAATTGGGAGAAGGGCTGTAAGACATAAATCATTTGTTGAAAGAAAAAAGACGGCCCAAGGTTTTCATCTGACTCTTCATTTAAAAAGAAATATTGCTATTTGTAATTTAGACTGTGTAGTGTTAATTTGAATAATTGATTATTTTAATGATATTTAAACATTGGTTATATATCTTTACACACACACACACACACACACACTTACTTCATATTCATAGCATAACTCTTTCTGTTTACCTTTTGGAGTTGAGAATCATCATTGTCAAAGGTTAGGTAACGTGTTCATATTTTAACATGAATGAGTTGTATAGTTCCCTCTTCCCTCTCCTGTCCTGCCACAGTTGATGACATTTTGTGAAACATAATCCAAATACAATTTCAGCAACTCTCACTCAAGGTATATAAAGCAGATGGTGTTCCACCAACGCAACTATACCTGTCAAATCAGCACATATCGGAGCAGCAATGGTAGTCATGTTATACAATCTTGTAGGTGGTTGGTTGAGAAGTTTCAAAGACAGTAGGGCAGTGCCAGGGCATGAATTTCATGCTGCCTCCACAATGAATTAGTCACTGCTCTGTGACCAACTCCCACAATATTGCTCTGAGGAGACATCTCTTGTGTTAAAAAGCAGGAGTTGGTCCATAGCCAGAAATGAGAAGGGAACATCAAGCAAGGCCAACTCATAATTGCTCAGATAAACTTAATTGTTTCAGTTTCTCTCCAACCAGCTGCCTACTAACTGTTTTGGGCTTTGGCCCCCCATTCTCCATGACCATTGTACTATAGACTGGGGATGATGGGAGTTATAATCCAAGATACACAAAAGCAAGGATGGCCATGCTGACCATAGGGCAAATTCCAAAGTCCATTGTTGTGGTGATATCTATGAAGCCAACCAAAAAGGCATAATTAACCCCTGTGCAAGTTTTCTAAACCAAGTTTCTTCATGAGGCAAAGAAGGTTATGACAGCATTAGAATCTCCTTCTCCTCTACATCTTTTTAAAAAACACCCCCCCTTTCTCTCTCTCTCTCTCTCTCACACACGCACACACTGGTCACACATAAGGAAACTATGCCCATTTGTGCCCTACACTGTTCTAGTGCCATTATTCCATTTTCAACATCCTATAGAATTCTGGGGTTTGCAGTTTAGGGATGGGCATTCAGAATTATCAGCCAGATAGTTCTTTGGCCTCAGTAAGCTACAAAACCCAGAATTCCACAGGATGTTGAAAGTAGAATAATAGCACTATAATAGTGTAGTGCAGAAAGACCCTATATATCCTAGAATGGATATATAGGTGCAAAGCTTCTCCATGTGAGGAGAGCTTCTGGCCCCAAATGGCCCCTACTTTAGGCAGAATGCCATTACCTGTACATGTTGGTAGGTACATCACATCTATCAAAAGCATGGCTGGCTAGCAAATGAAGAAGTATACATGACAGAAATGGAGCTATAAAGTGTATCTCTACCAGCCTCACATATTATTTCAATGAATCACAGGAGGGCTGTTGATATCACAAAGGGGGCAGACAGGCAGAGATGCTAATATTTGCTTTCAGCCTGTTCCTCCTTGGACCACACCTGGGCCCCCTATGTTGAGACTTAGTTGAGTAAGACACACAACTTGTCCTAGGCTCCTTAAACTAGCCTTCTGCCTCAGGTGTGATGGAGAACACTCTCCCATCTCCAGTACTGAAGACTGAACTAACAGTATCATTGACTTCTTACATGGAATGGGGAGACATTGCCATCTTGTCCTTTGCCTGAAGCAGCAAAATGTCTTGCCTTCCGTGGATGGAAAGGTCAAATGAATCTCCTTGAAACAAATGAATCTCCTTGAAACAACTATCCATTTATAGTTGCTTGTGTTGATGGTTTAAAATAAACCTGGCCAGCTGCAGTGAGTGAAATCCTAGGCTAAGACATGATGACTGAGGTTTTGAAGAACAGGAGGGGAATAAGACAGTAGAATGGATGGTATCTTTTCAAACTGCACAGAATGAGATCTGTCCTCCCACCTTTAATGGTTCTTTATGGAAAAATCTTCCTGTGTAGAAACATAACATACTGAGGCTAGGATAATACATGTCTCCCCAATATATAGAATTAAGTTGTGTGCCCAGCTGTGTTCCAAAATGTCATCACTAGCCTGTGCATTAAAATGGTACAGTCCTCTTTAGCACCTCAGCTTAATGCCAGCTCAGTCTGCTCCATGGATAAACCAGCCCTTACTATCCATGCACTGTTTCCTTCCATGTCAATGGGGTGGTGAATCTGATGTGGGTTTTAGTTCAGACTTTAAAGAAGACATCCAAGGTGCTGAAATTTATCTCCCCGCCCCTGCGAATAGTTTCAGAAACTTGTAGAGATCCTTAAAAGTTCAGAATAAAATGTGGAGTGAATTCACCATCCTACAGACACGGAATATACCAGGCATCACTGTTGACAGAAGTGTCTGCTCCCTGCTTAAGAAATTGACACAAACACTATCCCTCCTCCAGCATTCCCTGTTTATGAAGGCCAGATCATCATGTTAGAAAACTGGCTTCCTCTTTCCCTCTATTCAGGTGATGTTATGCTTAAGTACATCTATTGTCCCAAATACAACTAACTGATCAGCAACCATCCATAGCTAAGAAAGACAGTAAAGAGATCAAAGAGGATCAAAGCCCTCTCCTTTTCTGCTGTGAGTCAGATTTTTCACATATTACACTTTTCTAGTAACTAGTTAACAAATGCACTGTCTTTGACAGTCAGTTTAACTTTTAAAGCATCTGCTCTACAAATCTACTGGGAGGAAGAATAACATAGGCCAACTGGTTCTATTAACTTGTAGAAAGAAATTTTATTTCAGAGATGTGTGTGTGTGCATATGTATCCTCAAGTCACCTGTCAACTTATGGCAACCTCATGAATTTCATAGTATTTTCTTTTTGTTGTGTGTGCCTTCAAGTCATTTCAGAGTCAAGGTTTTCTTAGAAAGATTTATTCAGAGAGGGTTTATCTTTTCCTTCCCCAGAGGCTGAGAGAGTATGACTTGTCCAAGGTCACCCAACGGATTTCCATGGTTGAGCAGGGATTTGAACCCAGGTCTCCAGAGTCATAATCCAAGGCTCAAATCACTATAGCACACTGGCTTTAGGGTCTTCTTAGGCAAGGAATACTCAGAGGTAGTTTTGCTAGCTCCTTCCTCTGAAACATAGCTCACAGCACCTGGTATTGTTGGCAGTCTTCTATCCAAGTAATAACCAGGGTTGACCCTTCTTCATGTCCAAGATCAGACAGAATCTGACACCTTTAGAGTATTTAGGCCCCTGTTTCATAGATAAGGTCACAAAAAATGAATCCTCTTTCTATAAGGTGAGTACGACTGGGCCAAGGCATTTTGTGAGTTCATCTTGGACCCTGAGGCCATTTGTTCCTTATAACTGACTGTTGGTCCCATGGCTGGATCCAAACTTGAGGACAACATTGACATTATGTCTTCTGTAGACCTACGCCAGTGCTTATTGTTCTACCCCATGGATTTGCCCACTAGTGATATTCCCAATGGCACCAGAAGGCTGCTTTTCAAAATATGCCCCAATGCTCTGGAACTCTGAGCACAGCATTATTCTGGGGTATTACGGGTAATTTTAAGCAACAGCTAATAGTGGCCCAACACCATTGGGCTCTACCGGGATGTAATGGCTCAGCCTTTTGCCTATCTAGTGACATGATGCTCTAGAGCAGGAATGGGCAAAGTACAGCCTATGGGTCACATGTGCCTCCCAGAACCATGTTGTGCCCCCCAGGAGGTCTTTTTTTTCCCTTCAGAAATGCCTCTCAAATGCTTTCCAAGAGGTGTGTGGGCATTTTCGTCACGTTGTGCTCCCATGGGCCATATTAGGCCCACAAGAAGCCATTTTTAAAAAGCAGAGAATATACAAGAAGTAACTTCTGTTTGCTTCTTGTTATTAAAAGAGGCCTCTTCAGTGCCTAAAATGGGCTGGAGGACCTAAAAACATGGTAGAAATGCCCTCATACCCCCTAGAGGATGTTTGGGGGCTTTTACAGGCAAAAACTGGTATTTTTGGAGAAATGTGGCTCTCCAAGTTCTCCAGGGGGGCTAATACAGCCCCAAAGCCCAAGCCCACCCTAGAACTCTCCAGCCTCTATACTAGATAGATTTATGTTCCTTGGCTGCCTCATCCTCTTTCCCTTAGCTTCCAGTTCATTTTCCTTGTTTGTTTTATACTTAAAATGGGGGCCGGTTGGTTACATAATAAAATATATCATTAAAAGACAAAGATTAGAAAAACATCAGTTGGATTTAAATCCTACACAAAGTAAGTGGCTTTCGTGTAAAACATAGCAATCTCTATTAATGGGTAATGATCACAGGTTTTGAACTCAGAATACTGAACACCATGGAGAAATCCAATCTGTTCATACCAAGATGGTTCTAACCCTTTCCCGTCTTCAGATCAGCATGGATTTTTGAGGGCATCACAGCAATTTCTTGATGGACAAAGGAAGAAAAGAATTTCACAGGTTCAAATGCTGACATAGTCAAACGTCTGTTTTTCAGCTTTTCAAAAATGTGATCTGATGGATGTATTAGCAAGCATGTGCTGATAGATCTTAATTCCCCAACAAACATAGTCTGCAGGTCACCAGCATCATAACTGTGTACAGTTTCAGGCATGTAAATTAAGTACAATTCCAGGCAGTAGGGTCTTTAGGTGTCTAACGCTTCATATTGATTCATTCAGAGTCCCAGCTGCAGCTGCCACTGTGAAGGCTGCGATGGAGATCTGTCTCTTGACTTCTCCCCAGGCCTTGGGCTGGTCTGGCTTGTTGTCAATATCAAAAAGGGCATCATAGATTCCAGGGAAAGACACTCCAGCATACTTGTTGTGGTTGTTTGGGGCAAAGATGATGTGTCTGGGAAAAAAAAGTCAGCAACAGCACCTGGCTGTCAGAGAAACAGCATTTCCACAGGTATGATATCCTGGTAATATCTGGGGCTATTACAACTGGTGAGGACCAAATTTCCAGAATTTTTAAAGCAGGGGTGGGCAACTCCTTGGGGGAGAGGAGTCAACTTTCCCCACATGGGTTACAGCCCCCACCCTCAGCAAGGCCAAACATTTCCATTTTCCTCTGAAGTACCTCTCAAAATGCTGCTAGGAAGTTCTGCCGTGTCATTTTCTGTCAATAATATGAAAGGGACTGCAGAGGAAAATGGGAGATTTTGAGAGTAGTAGTACCACATGGATGGAATGGGGTATTTGTGCATGTTTTCACACACTGGGGGGACTTTCTGCTTGGTTTGGCAAAATTTACATAATTTTTTAAATGGGGGGATTGGGGAAGCTTGCAGGGGGCTTTCAGGAGCTACAAATGTTGGGCCTGGGAGCTGCTTGTGGCCCACAGGCCATACTTTCCCCTCTTTTAAGATGATGGAAGATGGATGGCTTTCCACCTGTTCCTGGACTACAGCTTCCATCATCCCTCATCATAAGGTCATGCAGGTTGCAGTCCTGGAACATCTGGAAGACCACACAGTCCCTCTACCTGACCTAAAGGGGAAAGTTTTTGTAGGGGGTTGGATGGATGGAAAGGAATGGGTTGGAGGCCTATAGAAAAGGAACAAGGCTGAATTTGGTTCATTTGGTTCAGAAATGAGCTGAGCCATTTCCTTACTTTTGAAGATACATGTCTGGAATTCCATTGGTTAGTCCCAATTAGAGTAGACCCATCGAATCAACTGTTAAATGGTGAGTTAACAGATAGGTAAATCCAACTGATTCAATGTCTCTACTCTACATGGGACTAAATAGGGTTTAAGCCACACTGATTGACTTGTTCCCAAGTCATTTCAACATGAAACAATGGGAAAGTTGACACCAAAGTAGTTAAAAACTTTTTATTGCTGATAAATGTTCTGTATATTACGGTTGCCAGATTAGATAACAGGATGGGGCTCCCATAACTTTAATCCTTAACAAATGTTGGGCCCATTCTGCAGGATGGCATCCTCCCAGCATGGGGGATGTGAGAGCAGCAGGACCACGACGATGCTTCCACATGACGACGTCATGGTCCCACTCTTCTCACATTACTGGCCAGCGTGATCGTGAGGTATATCATTCATGGAAAAACTCTGTCAGTGACCCCTGATCATGCAAGCTTTCCATTGCAGCCATCCATGCAGAAGGGACAGAAGCATGATCACACACTTCCTTCCCCACTGCAGCATGGGAAGAAGGCTGGCTGCAGTGGGGAAGGAAAGGGTGTGTCCCTCATGCTCCCTTCCACAAGCAGCCACTCAGGTGTGGAGAGGAGTGCTGGAACCATGCTTCCATCCCGGCCAAGGTGCTGCTGGGATTGCAATGGGATGACATGCAAAAGCATCATCCTATAGAAAGGGCCTTGGAGCAGGATGAAGTACTACAAATCTCCATCAAGTGGGACAAAGGTACCCCTCCTTCAATACCTTACTTTTTTTATTTCAAAACTGTCCCCTCCCAACATGACTATTGCCTCACTAGTAGGGGATGACACTGCTGGGGTTCAGAAAGTAAGGGTGAACAGATAGCTTCTATCTAGCTTGATGAAGCTTCACGATATTTTATCCTGCTCCAAAATCTGTTAAGGATTAAAGTTATGGGAGCCGTGTCTTGTTTCTGACCTGGCAATCTTACTGTGTACCCTTTTCTTATAAACTGGATCCAACTCAGTGTTAAAAGAAATGAGAGGTCTTGTAGGAAGCCTAAGAAATTTGATGAGGGAAGGGCAGAGGGATTGACTGAAACACACAATCTTCCATACCTATAGAACGGCCTATCAGGGAGTCCAAGAGGATCAATAAACGCTCTTTCTAAAAACATCAGCTGATCGTTCCGAGCTCTCACTTCAATTGGGCTGAAAATTAGACCATGAAGAGAAAAATGTTAGAAGAGCTTCCCTTCAGAAACTGCATGAAAGCATGTAGCCTCAGGAGACATAAATTTTTGTGCAACCCCTGGGAAGGTGTGGGAAGTGCTCCGGGATAAACCCAGGCCATGGATGGAATGCCTTGCTTTAGTATGCATGTATTAATGGATTTCAGCGTGAGGACAGCTCATGCAGAATTTGCCTGGATGCCCAGGGACCTAAGAGACTTACTTATTGATGTCCAGAGTTTGTAGTCTCCTGTGAAAGTTGCTGGCAGCTTCTGAAAAATTATTCACTGCATCAAAAAGGGAATCTGGAATAAGAATGAAAGGTAATGCTTACAGCTCCGAGTGATGAACCTTGTATCAACTGTTCATTGTGTCAATGGGGACAGAATGTGGATGCAATTGTTGAACAGCTGTGCCTTCAGTTTGTTTTGCAACCTCCCAGAGGAGACTGGTTACAAAAGAATGTGCAACCCATGAAGAAAACATAAGAAAGGGATGAGCAAATGGTGACCCCCCCCCTGAACCCACTGAAGGGTAAATTCTGATCCCTGAAATGCAATTGGTAATGTGGTAACAAACATTAGCAAGCCCTTCCGGAACAGATCAAAACCGTATTCAAAATTGTCAAGTGCTATTTGAATGATAACGGACAGACACACCTTGCCATCATAGCCACCACCCTGCCAGCCAGGGGTTCTACAAGATGTAATCCAAAAAGTAAGATTCTCAAGCTCTGACCATTATCTAGTCCAGGATCTTGCTTCTCACTGCGACTATTTGGGACCGGGCTTACCATTACAGCAAGTAGCTACTGAGAGCCTTCTTGTCCATGAATTTGCCTCTTCCCCATTCAATAAAGCCATGTAAGCTGGTGGCCATCCCTACTTCTTGTGATAATGAGTTCCATAGCTCAACTCTATCATGAAGAGGTATTTCCTTTAATCTATACTGAATTTCCCACCATTCTGTTTCATGGGATGATCCCAGGATATTTCCTGAATTATGAGAGAGAACTGCAGTAGACAGAAGATACAATAGCAAGTCATATTTAAGAGTCATCTACTAAGTCACTCTTAAAGCTGCTAATAAATGTGGTTCCTGTTAAAAATTAACAACCTTTGCATGCCTATACATGCCTATACCCTGCTAGCAGGTAGGTAGATAAAGCAACTTTGATATGATTTACAATGAAGCCAAAGCCAGTTTCTTTTTCTATGTGGGTGGGCATGGGACTGGTTGTTTTTCATCTTCTGCTTTGCCAGTTTGATTACTCTACATGACAGATGCAGTGCTATTTCTCACATTTCCCAATAGTTCCTTCTTTCTTATAGCAGACCTTTCACAGATAGACATCCAAAGACTGAGTGGTTTATGGAGTGAAGAGTGACATCCCTTTCCTTCCAATTTTCTTTTTTTTTTGAGGGGGGAGTGTCACCCCATCTCTGGTTAGAAATGAAAAATTTCCAGAAATTTTCATCTTCATTCTCTATCTAGCTGGTGCTTTTTTAGTATCATCAGTATTGGAAGGAGGGCTGGGATATCACAGACTGTCACTGTTATGATGCGGCAGCCATTCTGCAGTTTTTTAAAAAATGCAGTAAAGCTTATGCTGGAGAAGAGTGAGGTTCCGCTGCAGCTGATCCTTCTGTAGCTATGTGTGCCTGCCTACAATGGGCAAGGTAAGCAGCAGCTGATTCCAGGGCCATTTCCGCACTATACTGTTATAGTGCTATTATTCCACTTTCAACATCCTATGGAATCCTGGGGTTTGCAGTTTAGGGAGGGGCCTTTAGAATTCTCAGCCAGAGAGCTCTTTGGCCTCAGTAAACTACAAACCCCAGAATTTCAGAGGATGTTGAAAGTAGAATAATAGCAGTATAACAGGGTAGTGTGGAAATGGCCCAGAATCCCTTACTAACCATTAGTGAACAGCAAAACAGAGAGAAAAGGGAAAACAGATAACCTTGCCTTACCAGCTCCACCAAGCATGTTAATAAAACCCCACAAATCTATGGATTTGACACCAAAAAGGAAATCATAAGAAAAATGGATACTGAAAAACTCATCCCTAGAAGAAGCCTCCCAAGTGATTTCTAAAAAGTTCAAAGTGTTTGTTTACTTACACGTGGCTTACCTGACCTGATTGTTTCATTTCACATGAACACACAATTTTGAAAAATAAAGTTAGCTGAAACCTGTTGAACAGCTTTTTGGGGGGGTAGTGGTGCAGAAAGCTAATCCTGTTGTTTCCATGTTATTTTTGGCCCTGGTATCAAATTTTCGGTTAAAGAAGTCACAGCCAGGAATGCATCTATTATGTTAATGGAGATATACCTGCACGTGCAAGAAAACATGTTGCCACAGTTTGCACTTTGGAGACCTGCCACTTGATGGTTAGTACGTACCCAAGGACACCTCGTAAGCCGTCAGTGCTGCCTGGTGTTTCAGGGTGCTGTTGTAAATGACACTTGCGTAATTGCTCAGTGCTTTGGCATAGTCTCGACAATCAAAAGGAAGGATGATGGAGTCAGCCAGCTCAAGCACCAACCCTCCCCGGACTTGGGCCACAGCCAGGTGGTTCTTAAAACTGGGGTCGTAAAACTGTTCCACAATGTCATAGGTGTCATAAACACTGTGATAAACTGGGTAGCTACTGTATTTGTCCACCTTCTGTAAAGGAAAAAAAAAGGAAGGTAGGTCAACTGCATTTTTATTTTTTAAAAAACAACTCATTGATTTTTTGTTTGTTTGTTTTAACAATAGCCAACAACAAGGCTTCAAAATGGATGGAACAGGTTAGTGGTTTGAGTGTTGGGCTATGACCTTGGAGACAGGGTTCACTTGGCCATGGAAATCCACTGGGTGACCTTGGGTGCATTACATACTCTCAACCCCAGAAATAGGGTTACCTTTGAGTGGCCATAGGTCAGTAATGACAGGAAGGCACACAACTGCAATAGCTACTGGGAGCGGGTCAAAATGTGAGCATTGCCCCAACCCCAAAGAGAGAATTCAACCCAAACTGTTCCTTCAGTCACTGCAGTAATTTCAAATTTCAATTGAGTATTAGAAATTCATTTTAGGCGTCAAAAGAAAAGAGTCAGACAAGGTTGCTAAGGGAATGTGAATACATCAAATAGAAGAGTTCTAGCCGTAAATGATTTTCAGCGTCTCAGGGGCCTATCACATATACTGGTATAATGCTTTTATTCCACTTTAACTGCCATGGCAACATCGTATGGAATCCTAGGATGGGCAGTTTAGGGAGGAGTATTTAGAATTTTCAGCCAGAGATCTCTTGGGCCTCACTAAACTACAAATCCCAGAATCCCCCAAAATGTTGCTATGGCAGTTCAAGTAGAATAATAGCACAATAACAATGGAGTGTGATAGCGGAAATTTGGGGACTGAAAGAAAATTCAAGAACTCTTATTTTGGGGACAGTGCCCTCCCCCACCCCATATAGTCTTGCCAGATTTTCAAAATAGCAATTAGGGGCTGTCAACATTCATGACATGCAAAATTGACAATCAAGAAGCAGCTGTTGATAAGTTTGCACTCTGCCTAAATACTAAATGAAAGTATTTTTCTTTTCAGTTAGCATAGCGCATGTGTTTCTCTGTAAAATTAGCATATTGTCCATATTCAAAAATTACATGATACACAGACTTCTGTCTTTATGGGTAGCCCACTCCCCAAAATACAGGATGGTGGTGCTGGTGGTGGTGATTATGATTTTGGCAGCTTATTCAATATATATAAAAGCTTTGCAATCTTCAGGTAGCAGCCATCCCTTATAATATGCCAGGGCTACGACTTGCAATTGTACATTTGTCGACAATTATATAAATCTCACTGATTTAATAGGTCTGCCTTGATTGGGACTAACAACTGGATTTAGGCCACTGTGTCTTGGAGGATGACAATAACTGGGTGGTCTGGCAGAAGCAGTTGCCCCAATCTGTCTAATAGTAGGGTTGACTCCTGCTCCTTTTTATTTCACTGACAACCTTCTGGGCATTTTCTTAAGTTAACCTGGCATGTAAAGCTGAATCACGGTGGGAAGCATTTCCATTTTTTTAAATACACATTTCACCATATGGCACTTTTACTGGATACCAGTAACACCACTGAGTAATGGTACAGCCTTACCCAGTTTTTTGTGTAACGGGCTCTACCTGAAGCGATGCCCAGCCTCTGGAAAAAGACTTCAAAATCATTGCCAGAGCCCAGCTTGTTGATCCTTTTGAAGTTTGAAGAGGTGGCAGAAAGACGATTGCATAAATATTACCACAAAATTATTGTTTTTAAACAAAACACAATATATCCTCATTTATAAACACTATAGAATCTAGGAAAGAGCTTCCTTTTCTTATGACAAAAACAAAACCTGTGTGCATTTGTGCGTCTGTGCTGGTATCCTTGCATGTTATCTGTGCAAGGATATTTGCAATGGTGACATTATTATTCTTTAGGAGCAGGACAGAAAATCCAGGAGGCTTTTGAACCAGTTGTCAATTTTGGAATAGGAGCAGAGCTTGGAAAAGTTACTTCTCAGGATTACAACCCCCAGAATTGCCTAGCCAAGATGGCAGTTGTAGGTCAGTGTTTTTCCAAGCACTGATTTTACTCATTAAAAAGCACAACTTTGGACTGCAGGTGCTCGGGTTGCACCATGTTTTTTTTTTAAAGATACCTCTAATAACTGCATGTAACATAGAATTTACCCTTCTGCATTTTGCATCTGTCTGCTGATCAAAGAGAGGAGGCCTAAACATTTTTCCTGGTCCTCTTTGTTTGTCTGTCTGTCTGTCTGTCTGTCTGCTATCTTATATGCCAGCTTACTCCAAGAGTGGGACCCAAAGCAGCCTCACAAAAAGAATCAACTAAAATGTAACAATACAATTTTAAACACAATTAAAAACAAGCACATTTAAAAACCAATAACGAACAGCATAAAATCATTAAAAAGCACATAAAAGTTAAAAGTAGAGAACAACTCCCCATAAGAAGGCTCCCTGCATGCAATTATACTTTAAAAGCCTGCTTGAACGTAAAGTTCTTTTCCTGCTGGCAAAAGGAGAATATGGAGACTGCCAACCAAGCCTCTTAGGGAAAGGAGTTCCAGGCAGTAGGTACAGCCAGGAGAAGGCTTAGTGGATCTAGATCAGATCAAGTGAACTTGGTAAATAACACAAAAGTGTCACTCAAATTAATTGTTCTCTTCTAGTTGGGACTAGCATTCAAATTTAGTCAAGATAATCTTAAGGCCAGTGTGGTGTTAGGTTTGAGCAGTAGACTGTGAATCTGGAGATCAGGGTTCAAATCTTCACCCACCCAAGTAAACCCACTGGGTGACCCTGGGCAAGATGCACTCTCTCAGCCTCTGAACCTCCTCTGAATAAATCTTGCCAAGAAAACTCCATGATAGGTTCACATTAGGTTCACTGTAAATTGGAAACTACTTGAAGGCACACTACAAAATAATCTTGAGGCATTTTGACAGACTGTATGAAACACAAGGATGCAACCCTGCCTCCCCACACTGTGACCCATGCTGTAGCAACAGGTGACCATATCTTTCCCACAGAACAGTGGGATCCCCTGATGGAAAGCCGGGTTTTGCCCTTCTCTTGTAGAACATTTTGCTTAAGAATCAGCCTGCTGGGCCAGGAGTATTTCTGCTTCTGTCCCCAGCACAACTCAGCTGAACAGTACTGGGGAATGCTGCCATGGCCAATTAATGGCTAGGGGTGCGTGGGGGGCAACAGGGGCTCCTGGACAACATCTGTCTGCATTTGTAAAGCCAGAAGAAAGGCAGAGACATCACTTGCACATATCTCCAGTGAGTACTGTGCATATACTCTACTGTATCAGTATCCCTTTCTTCTGGCTGTATAACTGCACCTGGACACTACCTGGGTGTCCACTTCCTGCTTTGGTCAGACCTCATCTGGAATACTGTGTCCAGTTCTGGGCCCCTCAATTTAAGAATGATATCGACAAGCTGGAACGTGTCCAGAGGATGGTGACCAAAATGGTGAAGGGTCTGGAAGCTATGCCCTATGAGGAGCGGCTTAGGAAACTGGGTATGTTTAGTCTGCAGAAGAGAAGGTTAAGAGGGGACGTGATGGCCATGTTTAAATATTTGAAAGGATGTCATGTCAAGGAGGGAGTGGGCTTGTTTTCCACTGCTCTAGGGACTAGGACAAGGAGCAGTGGATTCAAACTACAGGGAAAGAGATTCCACTTAAACCTCAGGAAGAACTTCAGCAGTGGAATATGCTGCCTGGGAGTGTGGTGGAGTCTCCCTCTTTGGAAGTTTTAAAGCAGAGGCTGAATGGCTGTCTGTCGGGAGTGCTTTGATATGAGTTCCTGCATGGCAGGGGGTTGGACTGGATGCCCTCTGTGGTCTCTTCCAACTCTGTGATTCTATGATCCTCTCCTAGATGCTAATTGGTCATGAGGGCATGACCCCCCCAGTGCTATTAAGTTGAGGTTGCAAGTTGAGGTGGAAGGGCTTTGTACAGGTAGGTACTAAATATCTTTCTTCAATGTCACAAAAAGTACATATGCAAGCATAGCCTCTGGTTTGTCAGCTACTGGATTCCAGTCTATTATTTGTCTACTACACCTACAGGAGGAAACTCCAGTTCTCTCAACAAGGAAGTACAATAGGTGATTTCCCCTCCCTCCCAATTGGGCATTTACCTGGGGAGACCTGTATATTCTGTGGATGGGTTTTTCTCATACCAGCTTTCATAAAGGGACTTGCCTTCAAATCCTTCATCAGGGCTTGGTATCTAATAAAAGATGACAGATTTTGCATTCATGAACATGAGATAAAGGGGTAGACATTTTGCATCCATTCCCTATATTCCCTATAGGAAGGGTGGGAAGCGGTCCATGTGCTTTCCCTTCAGAAAGTCCTAGATTCAGTCTCCTAATTTTCTGGGGTCAGCTGTGAAAGAATCCTTCCTGAAGACCTAGAAAGCAGCTGCAGTCAGTTTCAATAATACATAAATTCTCTACCTTTTGATGCCCTGTTATTTGATGACTCAGGCCCTTTCCACACCCTATTTTTTCCCCAAAGTTCTGTGGTGAGGATCCTAGCAGTGGCTCTGCCTGGAGGTGAGCATAATGGGAATGCTCCCCTCCACACCAGCTGGCTCCCTGCGGAATGGAGCGCAATGGACATGCCTCTTCCTCCCACAGCACAGCGAAGTACTTTCCCAGGCTGTGCCAGGGCAGGAAGTGCAGTCATTGCGGTTCTGCAGCTTCCACAGGACAGGTAAGTCCAGGATAGTGGCACAATCTCAGGTCATTGATGGGAAAAACATGTCAAAGATTTAATCCACAATTGCACCACCCGGGGATGGGAGAAGGACGGGACTAGGATGATGTTATTCAGAAGCGTTGTCATGCTTGCGTCCTTCTCCCATTCCCATTGCAGGATGGGAGGGTGTTGCGGAAAGGGCTTCAGTTTTTTTATGCTTCCAAATTAAGTACAAATTCCATTAATTCGGGCGGTGGGGGGTCTGCTCTGTCATCTGTTCTTCTTGTCTATGGAGGCGTGCTTGGAACTGCTCACATGCTCACACTGCTTGCAAAGCGAGCTGGGAGCGGAGAGACACTAAACTGGCTAACAGACTTTGCAAACAGCATGGACATGATCGGTCCCTAGTGAGTCTCTGTAAGTCCCTCATGTTCCTTATGGTACAATTCATGGGTTCTGTTTTTCAACCAGTTCCATTTTCTGACAGTGCTCTGGTGCCTAACCTGTCAGATAAGTGGGAGAAGTGTGTATTGAGGGAGATGGACCAATATTAGACAGATTCAGTGTTTCCCTGCATGGGACTGCATGGGATTATCTTAGTATGCTTCCTGCAGCACCTAAACAGCAACATCTTGCAGGAAGGTTTAAGATCAGTGGTACAGCTTGGGGCAAGCGGGGTAGGACTGGGGACACTAGGGGGTGAAGGGGTGGTGATGGCATGTGGGGGCAGTGTAACAGTGTGCAGGGGGCAGGCAAGAAGCAATGGCACCCCCAAAAAAGTGCCACCCAGGGCGCACTGCTCTTCTTACCTCCATCCCTACACCACTGTTTAAGATCAGACTCTTCCTTCCCTTACCTTCTCAACTCCTTATATTAGTGCAAAGACTTTCAAATTCCCTGCCTTGAGTCTTTCCCACAATGATATTTCTGCATGCTTACACTGCATTACCCTGTAGCAAAATATATCATAAGTAAGTGCCCTGCTAAGAAACTTGCAGAAGTCTTTCTTGCCTCTTTCTTCTCCAATACACATCCAAAAGTAAAGCTCTAGTACAAGAGTGAATTAACCTAGTTTATAAGGCTGGCTCTTTTGAGATGTAAATTTGTGACTTGTTAGGAAACTGAGAATGGTCATTAAGTACTTTTTTTCCTGAGTTGATAGCTAGACCACTGACCTAGACTGCATAATTCTTTGGTAGGGGGGTGGTTTTTATTTAACTTAGATTTCTGCAGACATGTGGATTTGCTTACTCCTCATTGGTTTTCCTAGCAACACCTAGTTGGAGGCCAAGTTTCTCTCAGATCATCCTCTTGTTTAGGAAATCTGTATATAATCTAAAACTTGAAACTTTACTTAAGTAATCATATGTACATTAGATTGACTTTACAGACTTTATCTCAAATTCTCTCTGTGTCATTCTGTTTGCCCTTATTTTGTCCTCTTTCCCATCAAAATCCTTTTTTATATTTGGAAATTTCAGTGCATTATTTTTAAAAAGCAATTTCTCACTAACCCTTCCCACATGAAGAACTGACTGCCTGGAAACAAAACTACTATGTGTGTGTGTGTGTTTTTTTAAAAAAAGATTTTCACAAGATTTTTTTAAGTTGTGGATTGCTGGGGTCTGGGCAAAAAAATACACAGCATCTTTCTTGTGGATACTTCCTAAATCAATACCTCCACATTTGGGATGGAAAGAACTTGAGGATTTTTAAAAAAAATGAATGTGAGAGAAAGAGAAACTGCCTGATTTCCCTACTCCTAATAAAGACACAGACTTTTTGTGGAACAGACTTTCCTGCTGTTAAATGGCTAACAAGTGTGCAGCTCAAACTAAATTAGATTTGCTGATGCAGTAATTAAGTTTCCTCTATTACACAGTATCATTACTCAAGTAATATTACCTTTGTGCTTCAGTGTATTACGTTATTTATGTATCTAAGAGAGAGATGGTTGGCTTTAATTATTGTTTCCCTGCAGATCTTTATCTCTTCTGTGAGTTCTGAGGTCACCAGAAAAAGTACAGTCAGGTCTATGGTGCAGACACTTATGTGTTTTTCATTTAGAGAGTTGCATTTATAATGATAGTCTGTAACCCAATGGCAAAGATCATATTTTGCATTCATAGGTCTAAAGCCAATTGTTTGTCCCAGCTGGGCTTAGGCCCAATGAATAAATTGGAATCTATTACTTCAGCACTTCTTGGATTGGAATTATGTTGGCCTGAATCCTGTACAGAAGTTACATCTTCATAAGAGGGCTTATGACAGAATACATGGCTCCTGTCATTACTATTTGCTGGATGTGTACTAGAATATGCATTGGAATAGATCTGCTTGGGTATTGCTAGAGTCTATTAGAGCACTACAAAGTATCAATTGGCAATTGCTGATTGCAACTATGTATCCAGTCGAAGCTTGCCAGTGTATATATTCCAGGGCATCAAATGGTTAATTGCTTCATTTCTCACTGCTGCAATGTATCCGGTCAAGGGGGAGCAGGTCAGATTATCAGAACTGGCAATGCTCAAAAATGAAAAGACAGGAATATGTTCCTGCCCTAAGGATGAAAGACATGTAAACAACTGAGAGTCTTGGAAAACATCTAAGTTGGTGAGATGATATGAGATTTATGATGCTCTCCAATCACAGCTTTGTGTGCCTAAATTTGTATGACAAGGTATAAAACCTGAAACTACCATGTATGCTCTAGTCACATCAACTCTGAATGAAGTGTGCTGTGTTGCTTGTTTTGCTACAAATAAACACTGCTTTTTGAATTCTGAGTAAAGTTTGTGGACTGCATGTTATCCAGGACATGACAACTGACCTATGTGGGAGTTAGAATTGGGCAGTTTTGTAATGTCTGCATCCAGTCGAAGGTTGCTATTATGTTACTATGTAGCAGAGCCAGCAAAATGCCATTGTGTAATGGGACTGATGCACAATGGGATCAGGACCAGCCTGCATTGGTCATCATATACAAATGTACATGATGGAAGCCATGTCTTATGAGGAGTGGCTTAGGGAGCTCGGATGTTTAGTCTGCAGAAGAGAAGGTTAAGAGGGGACATGATAGCCATGTTTAAATATTTGAAGGGATGTTATGTTGAGGAGGGAGCAAGCTTGTTTTCTGCTGCTCCAGAGACTAGGACAAGGAGCAATGGATTCAAGTTGCAGGAAAGGAGATTCCACCTGAACCTCAGGAAGAACTCCTTGACAGTCAGGGCTGTTTAGCTGTAGAATATGCTGCCTTGGAATGTGGTGGAGTCTCCTTCTTTTTAAACAGGTTTTTAAACAGAGGCTGGATGGCTATCTGTTGGGAGTGCTTTGATGTGTGTTCCTACATAGCAGGGGGTTGGACTGGATGGCCCCTGTGGTCTCTTCCAACTCTATGATTCTATGCATATCAGGCACTCTTTCCATTGTCTTGATATGTATCTTCACAAGTCACTAACCAGGTTTCTTAGAACCTTTGTTACCGCGCTAAGTATAAGTAAAGTTACATTAAATAAAAGGTGATATAGGATTCCAGCAAATTCTTGTTATATTGATTCAATGGGTCTGCTCTAGTGGGGACTAAAAATTGGATTTAGGCCATAGAAGTTGAGATGGGACTAGGAATTTGGGGAAACTGGGTTCAAATCCCCATCTGTGAAGCTCACTAAGTGACCTAGGGCCAGTCACATTCTCTGCCTCACAGAGTTGTTTTGAGGATATAAATGTGGAGGACAATTGTGTATGGTATGTTGGGGCTCCTTGAAGGAAAGACAGGATAGAAAAGAAAACAAACAAACAAAAAGGTAAAATAAACCTATCTGTTTCTTCACAGGATGATTGGGGCTTTTACCTCCTTCGTCAGATCGTACACCAGGCTGTACATGAGTGGAGTACAGTCAACTCGAAGGGTATAGTTGCCTGAAAATAAAGGAATTGCATCTTGACTGTTTTTTGGATTGGATACATTCTCCCCCTCCCATCCAAACAACATATGAATATGTAAATCTGCCATTCTTAATTGATTTTTGCTCCTTTTAGACTGATTTTTGCTGCTGCTTTGCACATATGTGCCTGTGTACACAGAATTTTGAACTGGGGATTAATTGAATTGGCTCTTGATGTGCCCTGAACTTTGTTTTTCTATGACTGTAAGAACAGACTAAAGTCAGCCCACCCATGCAAAAGTGGAAAAATTGCAAATATCACAACGTGTGTGTCTGTGGGGAGGGGGTTGAGACATGGTGGGGAGAATGCTCATCCAGGGTCCATACTAGGTTTGAGAAAGGAGAGGGAAAGGGAGGTGGGTCAATATGGTGGCCTTATACTTCCTCTCTCTTGCCCATCTCCTTCCTTGGGTGTGGGGAGGCATCAGGACAGGGTTTGTGGTGCTGAGAAACTGGGCTGTGAGTCACCCTTAGCTGGCCAGATAGAGGCTGGTGGAGGAAGAGGAGACCAGAGGTGGGTTTTTTAAAGGACAGCATGGCCTGATCAGAGCCAGTGAGAAGGAAATTTTCCTGAAGTGGAGGGATAGGTGTTGGAGAAACTCACAAATAATTAAATCCATGAAAGTCAAACTCACAAAGGGCTAAAAAGTTCCAAACTTTTTAAATCATTTTAGTAAAGCCTGGCAGATTCCATTAAATGCTAGGTGTCTCCTTCTCAATGGGAAACAAACATCCACATGGAATGCCTCTTCCTCTTCAGATAATTCTGAAAAACCATCATTCAAAACTTTGAGTAGGCCAAGGATTCCCCTTCATAACTTCAATCAACTGGATAGGTGGAGTATTGTGTGGTCAAATTGTTGAAGAAGATTAGCCATTTGCAAAATTAAGCCATCATTATGTCAACTTGTCTACAGCGATTTCGGTACTGCACTGTTTTAGTGCTATGTTTCCACTTTCAACATCCTATGGCGTTCTGGGGTTTGCAGTTTAGGGAGGGGCATTTAGAATTCTCTGCCAGAGAGCTTTTTGTCCTCAGTAAACTACAAACCCCAGAAACCCACAGGATGTTGAAAATGGAATAATAGCACTATAACAGTGTAGTGCAGAAATGGCCTTAGACATCATTCCTTTCTTGATCAAACCCAGTGTAAGTTTCACCTTGTATGGAGGAATCTGCATTGATATAGGCCACTGCACGCTCCTGTAGCATTTTGACGTTTTCCTACAGCAGAAGAAATGTAAAAACAAATTTATGCTCACGCCTTATGCTCTGGTTCACACACATAGTCTCATCATTTGCTGATAAGTGATGGTGATGTTGATACTGATGAAGAGGAGGAGTGAGTGTTTGCGAATGACCCATCTCAGATTTAAGCCCAGGGCTGATGTCAGGCAGCATTTGGTACCTGTGAAAGCCCACCCTCAAATTGAAGGTCCACTCGTTGGAAATTGGAAGCCCTTGGGCCTGCTGCTGTTCCTCTTTGCTGCCATTGTTTCTTCCCCTGTGCCCTCTAAGATATTCAACAGTGACAGGAGGGAAGAGATGGATCAGCACAGCTGAGCATACTATGCCCAATGAGAAAGGGGAAATAAATGAGTAGTTGTGATAATGGGGCTTCCCATTATCTAGACTTAGCTAAAGGGGGACACTTCCCTCTTCAGGTAAACCAAGGGTTAATAAGGTGTTGGGATTAGAGTACATCATAGGTCATGTGGGTCAGCATCGCAGGTCACAGGGTGAGACTTGACCAATCAAAAAAGAAAGAGGTGAGCATCTTCAGGATGCTTCCAGATGCTTCCAAGGAGAAGTTATAAAACTTCTTGCGAGGCCATGTGGGAGAGAGATAACAAAGGGATAACAAAGAAGAATAACCCAGGAACCTCCTGGAGGGGGGTTCTGTGCCAGTAGCAGGCCATAGGCCTCGCCTCCTGGCCCCTTCCCTTTAGAACATCTAAGCCTAGGAACAACTGTGAGTAATTAGAAATAGTTATCTAGTCGCGTTAGGGACTTTTCTGTTATTTTGGAGGCTGGCTGATCTAAAGAATGTATCTGTGCTTTTATATCTGTTCTTTTGTAACTACTTGTACTAAGCGTGCCTGGGAGGAGGGGGCTTCCCATGTGTGGTAATTTGCCTTGTTTATTGGCCTACCTTTAATAAATACTTTCTGTAAAAGACCCTGTTTCTCTCCTTCCCATGCCGAGCTAGGTAGACTGGGGAAAAAGGAAGATCCTTAAGCTTAGGGATTGACATGTTCTGGATAGAGTCCCATTGTACTTTCCAGGAATTCATAATTCAATGGGTGGTGGCAGTGAAGATTAACAGCTAAAATTCATAACAGGCTGGAATATACATCCCAGCAGCGCATGGTGTCATTTTCCAGCCTCACAGTAGTGGTAACAGCATAAATAAAGAGGTTGGCCCACACAAGGAGCAAACCACTGGGAGAATCTCCCGTCTCCATATTATACTGCTATTAAATAATAATAACATATTATTATTAAATCCCTCACAGAGTAGATTGTTGTTGTTCTTAACTGCCATCAAGTTGACTTTGGCCATTTCCACATTTTGACTGTTATAGTGCTATTAGTCTAATTTCAACATCCTATGGAATCCTGGGGTTTGCAGTTTAGGGAGGGGCCTTTGAAGCCCCTCCCTAAACTGCAAACCCCAGGATTCCATAGGATGTTGAAAGTGGACTAATAGCACTATAACGGTCTAGTGTGGAAATGGTCTTTGACTTATGGTTACCTTATGAATGAGAAACCAATAAATTACCCTGTCACCAACTCAGGTCTTGCAGACTCAGGGCTGTGGTTTCCTTGATTGAGTCCTTCCATCTGTATTGTGGTCTTCCTCTTTTCCTATTGCCTTCTTCTTTACCAAGTATTATTGTCTTTTCTAATAAGTCATGTCTCCTCCTCATAGGTCCAAAGTATGACAGCCTCAGTTTAGTTATATTGCCTCCTAATTAAAATCATGCCCTTGCCATGAACACACTGCTTTGAGGAAACCGTTCTCATTCTCAGACTCAGCTTATCCCATCTACAATATGATTAGAACTCACTTACCTCAAAGGATTGTTGTAAGAATGAGAACTAGATGATTCATACAAAGAGTTGTGGTGATTATTAACTTACTATTGATTTACCTCAGCCCACTCTGTAGAGCCTATTAAGCCAAACTCCTCAGCATCCCAACTGGCAAATATTACCGTTCTTCTTGGTCGCCATCCTAGAGTTGCAATATTTAGAACACCATGAGTGTTACAATATCCAGAAAAAACATACAGTCAGAGCATGAAGCTAGCAATCATAGAATCATGGAATCATGCAGTTGGAAGAGACCTCAGGGGCCATCAAGTCCAACCTCCTGCTATGCAGGAACCCACATCAAAGTATTCCCAACAGATGGCCATCCAGCCTCTGCTTAAAAGCCTCCAAAGAAGGAGACTCCACCACACTCCCAGGCAGCATATTCCATTGCCGGACAGCTCTGACCGTCAGGAAGTTCTTCCTGAGGTTCAAACGGAATCTCCTTTCCTGCAGCTTGAATCCATTGCTCCTTGTCCTAGTCTTTGGAGCGGCAGAGAACAAGCCCGCTCCCTCTTCAACATGACATCCCTTCAAATATTTAAATATGGCTATCATGTCCTCTCTTAACCTTCTCTTCTACAGACTAAACATACCGAGCTCCCTAAGTCGTTCTTCAAAGGGCATGGCTTCCATACCCTTCACCATTTTGGTCGCCCTCCTCTGGACATGTTCCAGCTTGTCGATATCCTTCCTGAATTGAGGTGCCCAGAACTGGACACAGTATCCCAAATGAAGCCTCATCAATGCAGAATAAAGTGGTACTATTACCTCCCTTGATCTAGACACAATACTCCTATTGATGCAACCAAGAATCACTCTGGCTTTCTTGGCTGCTGCATCACACTACTGACTCATGTTCAGCTTGTGATCTACCAAGACTCCTAGATCCCTTTCACATATACTGCTAACCAGCCACGTGTCCCCCATCCTATATTTGTGATTCCTTTTTTTCTGCCTAAGTGCAAGATCTTACATTTCTCTCTGTTGAAATTCATTTTGTTAGTTTTGGCCCAGCTCTCCAATCTGTCAAGGTCATTTTGAATTTTGATCCTGTCCTCTGGTGTATTAGCAACCCCTCCCAATTTGGTATCATCTGCAAATTTGATCAGCATGCCCTCTGTTCCTTCCTCCATGTCATTGATGAAGATGTTGAACAGCACTGGGTCCAGGACAGAACCCTGTGGCACCCCACTAGTCACTTCTCTTCAAGATGAAAAGCAGCCATTGGTGAGCACCCTTTGGGTTCGGTTGATCAACCAGTTACCAATCCACCTAACAGTAGCCCTGTCCAGCCTGCATTTTACTAGCTTCTTTGCAAGAATGTCATGACGAACTTTGTCAAAGGCCTTACTGAGGTCAAGATATGCTACGTCTACAGCATTCCCTTCATCTATCAAGCTTGTAACCCTATCATAAAAAGAGATAAGATTAGTCTGGCTTGGCTTATTTTTGAGAAATCCATGCTGGCTTTTAGTGATTATAGCATTGCTTTCTAAGTAATTACAAACTGACTGTTTAATGAGTCACTGAGATGGCTTTCTTGGGGCATTTCTGCACTACACTGTTATAGGCTATCATTCCAGTTTCAGCATTCTGTGGAATTCTGGAGTTTGTCATTTACTGAGGCCAAAGAGCTCTCTGACTTTGAATTCTAAATGCCTCTTCCTAAACTGCAAACCCCGGATTACATATGATGTTGAAAGTGGAATAATAGCACTATAACAGAGTAGTGCAGAAATATCCTTGGTGATGGAATCATTTTTGCACCTTATATTTTACACATAAATTCAGTTGGTGGAGATCAGGTTTCCAACAAAGAACAAAGCAGTTTCCGTCCAAAACCTGGAAAAGTTACTGGTTTGGGTGACGGCTCACAGAATATCCCAGTCAATATGGGGGATTCTGTGAGCTGTGACCCAAACTAGTACCATTTCCAGCCTTTGAATCTGTGTGACCTAATTTTGCCCATGCCTGCCAAACAGATAGCCCGCTTTCAGATGTAAATGTTAGACAATAATTTAGTACTACAGAAACAAGTCTGTGGCAGAGTTCAGACTGACACATTCCCTTCCCCACTCTCTTTCTCTGGTACATCTAAAAGCAGATGATTGGAAGTGTTTGCTTCAAATTTCAACTAACTGTGGTCTGTTGTAATTTTGGCATCCGGAACCATGTTTGTTTTAATGATGGTTTGTTTTAATCTTCGGGGTGGGAACTGTGAGACCCTCTAGATTTTGTTGAATTTGGAACTTACAGCAGCCTAACCAATATACCTGATACAGCAATAACATCTGAAGAATTACAACATTCACATTGCTGCTTTACTTGAGCAAGCCAGGATCATAAGAAGCATCTATCTAAGACATTTTGCAACCTAAGGACAAGATGTTTCAAACTGTCTTATACATAAGAAAGTGATTAGACCAGCATGGGAGCTGGAGTGATATCCTGTACTGCATTTGATGGCAGCAGACTAGTTTAGGGGGCAAACGATAAGCTCCACAGAATCAACAGCTCTGTTTTTCAACACTTGGTTGTCTTTTTGGTCTCTAGCATCTGCTTCTGAGGCCCTTTCCACACTTTACCTTGTTGCACAATGGGAATGCTCCCCTCTGCACTGATCGAAGAAGGGAGCACAATGTACACACCTCTTCCTTCCACAGCACAGCCGGGCACTTTCCCATGCTGCGCTAGGGCAGAAAACACCTCCATCGTGATTCCAAGCCTTCTACAGGACAGGTAAATGCAGGCACATTGCACAATTGTGTGTCATTGCGGGGGAACACCTGCCAATGAATTACTTTGCACTTGCACTAGTTGGCGACGGGAGCAGGATGGGACTGTGACAACGTCCCGCAGAAGTATCATTGTGGTCCTGCTCCTCTCATGTTACCAACACAAAACAACGCCTGTCTGTGGAAAAGGCCTGAGTCAGCTACTTCATTCTTCTAAAGTAAGCCTTGATGGTAAACTGCACTTTGAATTTGGATCATTTGAGCCAGTCATAGTTAAAACTAATCACAGTTGCTGATCTGGAGGACATAATGAACAGTCATTGTTAGCATTATGTCCAAAGGGGTGCTTAGACTTGCCTGTAACATCATCAGGGCAAAGTCTCTATATGACAGAGAAACTATGTACATTAGAGGTTTTTAATGGCATATTGGTGAGGTTCTTTTTAAAAAATTATATCTGATCTGCCCTTCAGTTGTGTTCAAGGTTTTATTGCCTGGCTCATGGTTAAAATTGTTCTTCCTCTGCTGCTTTTGTTGTTTTGTTCTTCCTTTGATTGCTACATTGCCATTTTGCTTAATTTTATTGTTAACTACTGTGAATACTTTGAGAGAAGTTAGGATGTAATTCCACTCCCTCAGCAAACCGACACATTCCCTTCCCCACTTTCTTTCTCTGAATCTATGGGTCCTCTTTCTTTAAGTCTTACCTTCCTGTTTCAGCTTCCCAAAGCTTCTGACAATCTCATGAACGACAGCAGCTCCGCTCTGAGGGTCAATCCCACCAAACACCCAAGAGTCACGGTGGCCACCTAGGATGACGTACCTGTCTGGAGCGATGCAGATAGGAAATAGTTTTGAAATGGGAGTGGTACATTGTTGTTATTCAGTTCATTAAGATCCCACTAAAGGATAGACTGGGATAAGGGAAGAGACAATGAAGCACTCACTCCTCTTTAACAGAACTACAATGTTACCTGACTTGTAGGGCTGCCAGATTGGATCCATGATGGGACACCTGTAACTTTGACCCTTAACAGACCTTGAAGAGGCTGAAAGGGGGCACAGAAGAATGCCCAGTTCTGGTCTTGTTACCAGATGCACAGCAATAACACCACCTTTTGTGCTGTGTGTCCAGTGACAAGAAGAAACTGGATGCTCCTCCAGACATCCCCATATCTCCTCTCCACTACCATGATAATAGCTGTGTTGGGAAGGAACTGCTGTGGATGAAACTTGGAGATGATGAGGAAAGACAGGTACCTGCATTCCACATGATAGAGTTTTATAGTACCTCATCCTTCTCCAAGATCAGTTAAGGATTAAAGTTACAAGAGCTCAGTACTGGATCCAATCTGACAACCCTGTCCCTGGGGAGGAAAGCATGGATGGAGAAGGGCCTGGAGAACAAGTCCTCTGAGGAAAGGTTGGAGGAATTGAGTGTGTTTAGCCTGGACAAGAGCCAACTAAGAAGGGTTACAATAGTCATTTTGCTATACCTGAAAGGATGTGACAAAGGCAACAGAGCAAATATGTTCTCTAGTGCTCCAGAGGATAGGACCCCAAGGAATATATTTAAATTATAAGAAAGAAGCCCCTGTGAGCCAGATCTGGCCTGTGGGGTGGAAATATCCTATCGTTGGCAGCTGAGCTAGATGGACCAGTGGGCGAACACACTGTTAAGGTGGCTTCCCACATCAGGTTACTTTTTAAGGCAGTGAAATAGCTTTAGGCTTTGGATTGGCATAGCTGACTCAAGCTGGTCCTTAAGCCACAGAGGCTTCTTGGTTGAGCTACTATTTTATCTACCGTAGGTTACAACAATCCTCTTGGCTCTACTGTGTTTCTGTGTGGCCTTCTCAGTCATCAGCTTGTAGGGAGGAACATAGGAAACCACCTTATACTGAGAAAAAGCATTGCTGTATCTGTTAACAACCCTACAGAAGAAAGGTTTTACCTGGCTCTACTGCACCTCGGAGAGTACCAATCACATTGTAAATTCTTCTCACTTCCTTGACACTGTGGACATGCATTTTGACTTTGCTGATTCAATTTTTTTAAAAAAATAAATAAATAAAAAGTAGAGATGATTAGATTATTATTTTAAAAAGAATTTTAAAATATTAATAGATTGATACTGGAAGTAGACAGTCTGTGAAAGCATCTTTCTCTCAGTCTCAAAAGAGCTACAAGATCGCTCTGAAGCCAGGCAGTACCCACTCTATGCTGGCCATTTTCCAGCAGTGGCATGTGACACACTGCTGGAAAGGGGCCAGATCAGGAAGAACTCTTCAAAGCAATGCTGCTATTCTCCCTGTGTGTGAAAACACACATATGATTCCCTGTCACTACTACTCTGTCACCTGAGATGAGGTGTTCGCTTTTCCTCAAAGAAGAGCTGTCCCTGAAATAGCCTTAGTTAAAAGCTAAACAATCAGAACTGCAGAAAATGCTTTAAATGGTACCTAAACCAAAGAAAAGGAAGGGTAGGTACATCAACAGACTATGTCTTAAATGCAATTCAATCCAATCTAATCCAATCTGTGCCTTAAATCCAACAGTTAATCCTGCACAGAATAATCTCACTGAATCAATGGGAACTTGGTAAACCAACATTTAGACGAGTTTTCCTAATTCAGCAGGTTTATGCTAGTTGGGACTGAGGCCTATATGTCCCTGAAGTCCTGAAATCTGCTTAGTTTTAGTTCTGTCTCCACTTCTATCGCCTTGTTGATCAATTGCTCTAAATGCAGGCTGACTAATCTCTGGATAATGGTGGAAGTAACATTTTTCCATCCCCTGGGACATACTCAATGATCTATCAAGCCCCAAAGAAATGGCATTTCACCTTTTTTGCCAAAAGGGAGGTGTTACTGCAGTTTAGGCCTACTTGGAGATACCCCCAGATATCATTTTGATATCAGTAATTTGGCTCTCTTCTACTACCCCTCTCCACATGTTTGTGAGGCCCCTGAACAAGCACAGACTAGGCGCAGTCACTTATTTCTGGACATTCCATTCTCTACCCAGGCAGGCCAGAAATAGCCAGATCCTTGCTTTAGGAGGTCTCTTTGCAAACACCCTCATTATGTATGCACACTGTTTACAAAGGACTCCCTGCCTCGAGCAGGCAACCTGGTAAGCTGACTACTCAAATGCCAAACACTGAGCATTTACATACTGGCTTACTCTTTGTCAATTCGGACTTAACTCAATCATGCTAAATTCTGATCTTTCCAAAGCTTTGTCCCGCTCCTAAATCGCATTGTTTTCCCCAAGTATGGCATAGCCTGCAGTCACATTTCTCCCTATAAAAACCCCTGATTCTGAGACCATCCTCGGATCGCTCCCAATTTCCAGACCGCCTTGCTGCCACTTTGCTTGGCGAGCTTCCCCTCAGCTCCACGTGCTGAGATACATCGCTCTCTATCTTCTTTCTGGGCTTCAGGAACAGGTTCCGTATCACCCGAATCAACTATCCCTCTGAAAATCCCACTATCAAACTCAAATCTTTATTTTCCTTAGTTATCTGTGTGCGTGTGTTGCTTACATTGTGTGCCTGTATTCAATAAAGATCATTCATTATTTCCAACACGGTTTGCTTCTTGACTTGGCCTGACCCCGTAAACACTGGGTTACAAGATCCTGCTAATTTACCCTGCCTCTTGTTTTGCCAGCAGTGCTCTAAGCTAATTTTCCCCGAGGTGTGTAACAGAGGGAGGGGAGGGGAGAGACAGGGAGGAAAAAAAAGAAATCTGTAGGGGAGTTTTCTCTCCATCCTACCACCCTCACAGGTACATTTAGGGAGGGGAGGGGAGGGGAGGGGAGGGGAGGGGAGAAAGCCTCCTTAGTGGCTGTCTGGGGAATTCCCTTCCACAGGAGGCTAGGTTGGCCCCATTCTGTTCTTTTTCTGCTGACAGGAGAAGACCTTTCTGTTTACACAGGCGTTTGAGTACTAACAATCCACTGCAGAAGGCCTTTCAATGGGGATTTGTTGTATTTTTACCATTATTACTTTATTTTAATAGCCTTTAAAAACTATTGCATTAATGTTTTAATACTACAGTCCTCCCTCCACATTTGTGGGTTTGATCTTCATTAATTTATTTGCAAACATGCATGTCTCCCCTGCCCCATTCTCTTCCTTTCCTTACCATGAATTTTATCTGGGCATAGAGAATATGTGGGAGGCTTCCTGCATCCACACCCCCTTCCCTTCTGTTTTGCAAGGGTACTGGAATAGGGAGGAGCTCCAGAAGGGGGAAGAAAGGCTCACATAAGGCTTCCCCCACCATTCCCTTCCATTTTGCACGGGAACAGGAAGAGGGGAGCCCCAGAAGGGAATGAGAGGAGGAGTGAGAGGGAGTTATTTGTGGTTTTTCCATTTTCATAAGATTTCTGTGCTTGAACCCTCACAAAAGTGGAGAGGCCACTATATTGTTCATTTAATTGCTTTTTTAAAATGTTTGTATTATCCATTGTTTTAATGGCATTTTGTTTTAACTGATATTATGTGCCACATTGGATCCCATATTGTGAGGGGTGTGTTTTGAGTTTGTACAAGAGCTTTAAAATGGCCTTGATTTTTGCTTGGGGATTTTGGGATGCAAGATTCCCATCTGTCCTCTCAAGAAGATGCTAAATGGTACCTCCTCTTCCCCCACAAACCTTTTGGAAGCAGTTCCTGTAAAGCCAGGACCAATATTGTAAGACACAGACAGATTTCCCTTCCAACTGTCATCTGGTGGAGGAAGCCCACCCATCTCACTGTTGGGAAAAAGAAAACGGTAGAGTGTTTTAATTTGAGAAATGTCATTTCTGTCAAACAGCAACAACAGCCAATCAAAACTGGAAGCAATTGTGTTCCATATCCCCCAACATTTCAAGGATGATGCCTGGGACACTTGTGACCAAGCAACGTCGGAGTGTGGTCAAGGTGGCTAAAAGTTCTTGACAAGGAAGAACAGGCAAGCTAGGAGACTCCGCAGCAGTTTGCTTTGGCCTGAACCTACTGAGAAAATGAAGGTTCCAACCCTCTTCTCCTCTTCCCTCTGTTGAATTAATTGAGGGCAAACTAGTTTTGCAAGTTTACAGTGGCAGAACTTGGAGTGAGTGGAGGGGGGGCAGAGGGGGTGGAGCTACAGCATGAGGGGCATGGCCACTGTGTGTGAGGGTGTGACTGTGGTGCATGGGGGCGTGGCCAGGGCACACGGCAGCATGGCTACAGGACGGGATGCCCCAAAAACATTGCCACCCGGGGCAAATCATCCTCCCACCCCCACATCCCTATGCGACTGCAAGTTGAACTCAGTTTGTAGGAATTGAAGCTGAAGCTGAAGAGGAGAAGTGGGAGGGGAAGAAAGAAACTGGGACATTTTAAAAGTATCTGAAAAAGTGGGCTGAAAGAGGATTACTCAGGACTATCCCTGTCAAAATTGGGACACTTGGGAGGTATAGTGATTTTCACTTCTTAGGATCCCCAGACTAAAGCAACTCTTTGAATTTGGGCTTGCCAAGTATTTTTTTTTTTTTTTTTTAAAAAAACGATCTTCCCTTCATTTCTTCTAAACTTCCAGCTGGAAGGCTGGTAATACATCAACAAAATAGAACATAAGAATAGTCCTGGCATTTTCAAGCATGATGGTTGATCTACTTGCCTCTTATTCCACAAATGCACGACACATTGATTGATTGACTGATTGATTTGATTCAATTTGATTTGACTATATGGAGCTCAGGCCATTTCCTCACTGCATTGTTATAGTACTTTCATTCCACTTTCAACATCCTATGGAATCCTGGGATTTGCAGTTTAGGAAGGGGCATTGAGAATTCTCAGCCAGAGAGCCCTTTGGCCTCAGTAAACTACAAACCCCAGAATTCCACAGGACGTTGAAAATCAAATAATAGCACTATAACAGCGTAGTACAGAAATGACCTCAGTCCAGTGGTTCAAACAATGAGCTGCCTCAATCCAGATCCAATCTGGATCACTGCTCCTTTTGTTCACTTCTGTTAGGATATCCATATGGCTTTATTTTTTACTGTTTCTTCACACATCTAGATGAGATTTTGGGGGCAGGATAGAATTCCGTGAATTACAAACGAGAAGATTTAGAAAGTTTTGCATGAGGCAGCTTTAAAGTTCTCTTCACAAACTCTGCTTCTGAGTGAAGAATTACGTATTGTGTGTGTCCTGCTTCGGAGGACAAACAAAACTGTCTTTGTTCATTAATCCAGGATTGCACAATTTAAAGGTATTGAGAGTTGTTTAAAAAAAAAAAAAGTAAGTGGTTCCTTTAGCACACAATATGCTTTCTTTTCACTCTGTAAATAGAAAGCTCTCCCAGTCACAATGAGGAGGGTATATGATTTCGTCAAAACAGTTGAAAATTTAAATCTGCCAAGAATGAGGAAAATCCTCTCCTGTCCCTTAAACACATGGCCTCACACAGATCCAGAATGTGTTAAATTAAATTAAATGTAAGAAAATTAAATAAAATCTCACAGATGGTCCCAGAAGGAAGGAAAGATTAGTCCAGAAGGAAGAATGAGAATAACAAATGCCTTGCCTTTCTAATCTAAAAATAAATAAGTAACACACACGCACAGCTTTCAACAGTCTTCTTGAAGTGATTTCTCTAGTCAGTCTCCCTCCTTCTTTCTCTAGCTCTGACTAGACTGCAAGCTAAGTAATGGGGGAAGTCAGACAACACATATGTCCTGATTTGCCAGGGACAATCTCTAGTAATTTGCTGTCATTCCACTTTTTCAGCTGCTTTTAGAATATCCCAGATTTTCTGCCCTCTTCTCACTTTCCCTTTTGTCATCATCTTACTTCTATTGCTGCAAACTGAGTTCAAAGTGGAAAAAGTAGTTTGTACCCAATTAACTCAGAGGAGGAAGAGGGCAGAAGTTTATTCACAAGGAAGAACGTACAAGCTAGGAGAGCCTGTAGCAGTTTGCTTTTGCCTGAGCCTACTGAGAAGGACAAGATTCTGACTCCTCCTCTCCTCTCCTGCTTGCTGAGATGAGTACAAACTTTTTTTGCACTTTCAAATCAGTTTGCAGCAATAGGAGTGAGCTGAAGACAAAGGGTAAAGCAGGAGGAGAAGAAACTGGGACTTTTTGAAACCAGCTGTAAAAGTGGGATGGCAGAGAATTAATTAGGACTGTGCCTGCCAAATTGGGATAGCTGGAAGGTATGTTTTCATATTGACTGGGGCACAGAAAACACACCTGACCACTTAAAACATATTCTACTTGTTTCTTGTTAACTTCCAAATCCCAGTTGCTTATGCTTACCACTCATAGCCTGAGCCCTTCCTATCGTAGGTGCACTTCAACCTCTCTGTCCATCATCCAGTGAATACTTACTCCTTGTTTCCATGAATCCAATACCAGCAGGACCAGCTCTAGTACCTACCTCCAAGATTATATGGGATTTGGTACTTTCAAGGTGTTTGGGCACTCCAGTCAGAGTGAGGCAGCTGCCTCAAGCAGAAGATTTTTCACACCTTTAAATGGGCATAGGGCTTCATAATTAACAGTGCAACCTGCTGCAAGTTTGCTTGGAAGGAAGTCTCACTGTCATTGATGGAACCTACTTCCAACATTTCTAAGACTGCAGCCTAAGTGGGATGTTTGGTGAGAACATGGGAAAGAGCCTTCTTGGTGGCTGATCCCAAATTGTGAAACCCTATTTCCACATGGCGGTCCAATGGACCCCCTCCTTGCTGTCTTTCTGCTAGAAGATAAAGATATTTTATTTAGGGAGGTCTTCTGGCTTTTACTGTGCCATGGCAGATGGAGCTTTTAACCGGGACTGCTGTGTTTCTATTTTGTTCTGTTTGAACTTGTATTTCTAAAAGAGCACTCAGGTTTAATTGTGCTTTAACTTTTGTGTTGTAGGTTAAGCCTCCCTGATCTGGAAATCCAAATAATTCCAGAAATCAAAACTTTTTGCCTCTAGCCACCTGCTTCTGCCTTCGAGGCAGCACTGTGGCATGCCTGCTCATTCATCTCCTAGATTTGAGAAGCACCACACTTGCCGCCTCAAAGGCAGGTGTTATTGCCGTTGACCAGCCCTGACTTAAGGGATGTCAGATATCATTTTTGATATCAATAATTTGGCTTTCTTCCACCACCGCTCTCCACGTGTCTGTGAGGCCACCGGACAACCTCGCAAAACAGGCACGGACGATAATTGTTGCAATATTCTAAACAATACAGGCTGGCCAAACATAGCTGTCCTGAAGCTTTAGGAGACCTCAAAGGCAAGTGCTCTATTATGTATGCAAGCTGCTTACAAAGAACTCCCTGCCCAGAGCAGGCAACTTGACAAGCTGGATTCTCAACTGTCAAGCACTGCGCATTTGTATACTGTCTACTTCTTTGTCAATTCGGACTTAACTCAATCATGCTAAATTCTGACCTTTCGGAGGCTTTGTGTCCAGCCCCAAACACATTGTGTTTCCTTAAGTACGAACTGGCCTATGGCTACATTCTCCCTATAAAAACCCTTGATTCCAAGACCTTTCTTGGATTGCTCTGAACTTCCATCCCGCCTTGCTGCCACTTGTTTGGCGAGCTGTCCCCTCAGTCCCATGTACTGAGACTATGCACCTTCGAACCTTCGCAGTGATCTACCCAGGCTTCAGGACAGGTGTAGTATCACCCAAATCAACAATCCCTCTTAAAATTCCCTCTATCCCACTCAAACCTTTATTTTTCCATAGTTATCTGTGTGAGTGTGTTGTATACACTGTTTGTCTGTATTTTAATAAAGATCACAATTATTCTTAAATTTCGGTTTGCTTCTTGGCTTGGCCTGACCCCGTAGACATTGGGTAAAAGATTCCGCTGCGTTGCCCTGCCTCTCGCTTTGCTAACTTGTGCTCTTTGACTAATTTCCCCAACTTGTTTAATTGTGGGTGCACTTTGGTGTCCCTCACGGGACCCCCAGTGAACAGGGTAACAGAGTGGTGGAGCAACGCCCCTGTACCCCTAATCTGAGTAGGAGTCGCAAACCTCCTCAAATCAGGCTGGTACTGACTTAGGGAGCGGCCAGTCAAGTAGCTAAAGCTTTGGTTAGGCAGGAACACGTGTGTTTGTGAGAGAAATCTGTGTGCTTGAGCTCCAGGAGCTATTCTATCGAGGTTGGAAATCTGCTCCCCTTCTCGCTCGGTTTGTGTATGTCAGCCGCCCCGGCACTGCCGACAGCAAGGAGTGTGCACAAGCTGTCCTGGGAATCATATCCCTAACTTGGGGTCGATCGTGGGCTGGGATCCTAGCGCTAGTGGATACGTTAGGAACAGTCTACACTCATCCAACACATTAGTGGCAAGGCAGACGACAGCACTTAGGAAAAGAGTCTCCCCGCCCCCCGAGCTGAAACGCGGGTGCATCCCGTTTTATAGGTTGACAGTTGTAGTGAAAGTGCGGGTGCATCCCGGCTGTTAAAATTTCGGGTGCGACCCAATCACTAGTGTACTAGGCATGGGTGGTGAGTCCCGACCTAGCGTAGGGTTTCAGAAGTTTTGCCTGAGGCGGAGGAAGGGCCCCCTCCCCCGAAAAACTGTTAGGGATGGTTTGGCTTGGTTCCTTGCCCCTTTTTCCCTGCTGCTTGACCAGGCAGCACTGTAAGTTCCACTGGGTTCGTTTCCCCCCTTCAGTGGCAGGCAGAGTACTCCTGAAGGTTTCCCCCGGAGTCTAGGTGACTCTCCCCATCCCCAAACAGTTTCCTCGTCCTTTTGTCCCTAAGCTGCCGAGGTGGAAGGCCGGGCTTAGGTGTACAAAAGTGACTTGTAATAGGCAGAATGGAGTCAGGTTCCATTCCCTCTTCCCTCACGTAGTTCCGCTGAGTTCATGTCCCTAGAATCCCCCAGGGGTCTCGGTGATCCTACCCTTCCCTCCAGATTCTGGTCCTTTTTGGTTTTTGGCAGTGTGATTGAGAGTAGTGTAGACATGGCTGAGTGTAGTAAGGTAGCGGTGAAGGACCTCGCGTTAGAGAAGGAGGTCCGAGGCAAGTTAGAGAAGTGGGTCCTCAGTAAGGGGAAATGTCCCTGGAAGGAATCTAGTTTCCAGACAACAGATCCCTTTGCCACACTAAGGGAGGCGTACGCTCAGGTGCGCCAGACAAAGAACCCATTCGGGCCGTCAAAGGATGCTTTGGCTGCCTGGGGACATTGGCTGACCGCCAGAGATGCCTCAAAAGCCCTGGTTGAGACCAGAGATAGGTTAGATGAATTGGAGAAGGAGAATGCCCGGCTTCATGCCGAGATGGAGACTCTGTGCGCAGACAAAGTAACGTTCGCATCCGTCGCACAGCCACCTCACAGACACTGAGTGCTGCCACCCTGCAGTTTCAGACTTGGGAGGAGAAGGCTCATGCCTTAGAGGATGAGCTTACTCATGCCAGGTCTGCTGCCATGTTTATGGTAACCCAAGTGAAAGAACAGCATGAGGCTGTCAGTCACGAGGCTTGCCATAAACAAATTGAGGTGCTGGAGAGCCAGCTCCACACCCGGAGAGCTTTGATCTCTGTGGTGTGCCCTGAGTTTCTCCCCTCATTTGCACACAAGGAGCCACTGCCCGAGGATGCTTTTGCCACCCTTCCTCACAACCCGGATTGGAGTGACCACCAGGCCCCAGTCCAACCAATAGAGACCCAGTCAATGACCAAGAGGATAACCCCCACAAGAGAGGGAGATGCAGATAGCACAGAGGTGTGGGAGACCAAATAACTGAGATCAGGATCCCCTGGAAGGCCATGGAGGCTGAGGTGATTGCCAATCAGCTTGGTCCTCTCAATAAGCAGCCAGGAATCATGTGGCTGAACGCGGTGATCCACTCTCACCCGACAGCCAATGGCCAGGACTTGACCCAGCTGGCTTGACTTTGCATGTCACCGTCCGAGCTCCCCACCCTTGAATCCACTGTGGCCGCTCGAGGCTTGGTAAGACTCGAGGCCCACGACTGGATGAGGGAGGTGATCTGGATTCTTTGGCCAGGACAGAGTGCCAGTGTGTTGTACATTATCGAGCAACAGGGTCCTCAAGAGAACCCTGAGGCTTACGTAGCACGCAAACAGCTGCTGGCCATTCTAGTGGAGAAGGTTCCCTTAGCTCCAGGAGGGTACAACTTCAATCATGTGGAGTTCAAGACCCTGCTTTACGGGGGTCTGAATCATGAGACGAAGATGGCCCTAGGACTAGTGGACCCTGCCACCACAAACTGAGAGGAATTTGGAAACAACCTCCGGTAGGTCTCTGATCTGCTCCTCGAGGCTGGGTCCCTGAAACCTCCCACCAAATAGCACAGATGTGACGCCGGGAATTGGGACCCCATACAGGAGGTGACATACTCCAACTATGGGCCCCATTCCCAGCACAGGAAAACGGCTCCAAATTCCATCCCAAAGGGGACAGGGAGTCCGCGCCCTTTTCCCCAACAGAACATCAGGCAGGAACAAGCTAGGGATTCCTGAGGACAGCCCAGCAAGGCAGGGAAGTCCTCTCAGCTGCCCTCTGCCCTGAAACATTCCTCAGATTCAAGCTCTCCCAGGGAAACATCTGGCTGGTATGATCCCACAGTCCAGACGTATTCCTCGGACAGAGTAAGAATCTGGGGCATGCTCAGGAGCCTCAGACTGGACATGACCCAGTTCAATTGGAGACCCACAATTGAGTTCTTTGATGCGCTAGACAGGCATCTACTGCCAGGAAATAGCCAGCCTGTGAATGCGGTGACCAACGGTCCCCCTCCAGCTGGATATTGCCCTGACTTAGAGCTCTCAGGATAGGGATGCCCTCAGTCCCGGGATCTCCCCCAGAGAGTTGTGGCTCAACTGAAGCCCAACAGATGGGGCAGATCTAGGGTGAAGGCAGGCACTAAGACTGATAGGGAAAAGACCCCTGCCCCTCTTTGCCGACTCTGGAGCAGGGCCAAAAGTGCTGCTCCCTAACCTGATGAGACAGGGTGAGCCCACCCCAGACGCTATCCGTTTGCCCAGATATGGCGGTGGGGGGGGGCAATTTAAGTCCTTCAGAGGACACAAGCACTCAGTGCGCACTAAACCAAGGCAGATTGCACCTCCTTCTGACTCCACCCTGAGTGTGAATCCAGCCACCTCTGAGATAGTGGTGCTTTCAGAGCACCAAAAAGGATCGCACCAGGCTAAGGTTCAGAAGGAAATCCCCACCAAATCTGATGAGGACATTGCCAGCATGTGTGAGAGCCAGGAAAAGGAGAACTCACAGCAAGTGGAAGCTAGCCCCAAGCTTCCAAAGCTCCCCGTTGTCCCTGTTCTGAGCCCCCAGTTAGAGACCTGCAGTTTCCCCCGAGATTTTCTTGAAACCTTGGCAGAGAGAGTCCATCCTCTCCTTGCCCTATTTCGAGGGAATTTCTTGTGGAACTGTGGATTCAAGCAGCAAGAGGCTCCTGCCCAGCCAGAACACTGGTTAGCAAAGGCACTCACCCAGGCACCCCCTGACTGTGATCCTTCAAAATACATTTGGGAACATGCCATTGGACCTCGTTGTTCTCAACATGAAGCACTGGCTGTTCCTCCTCCCCTCCTTCCCATAACACTTTTTTGGCTCAATTCAACAACTTCTGCAAAACATTTGTAAGGCTATGAAAAGGGAGGGGGGGCAGGATAACATGTACCAGCACAGAGTGTTCTTTCAAACATTGTTTTCTGCAATGATCTTTCTTAGATAAGTGATTGTTTTAAGACAAAGGCAATTAAAGCAGACAGATCTTCACTTCTTTCTTTCCAGGATACAGTCAGCACCCTAGCTCCATCAATTCATATTCTGTACTGTATACATATAGACGCAAGGTTTGTGAAGAGTTAAAATGCATCAGCTCATAGAAAATGACACCTCAGACTAGTAGCTACTGTAAGGGGAAGATTGGAATTTGACATAATGAATCCCAAACAAAGTATTAAGGGACACAAAGTTTAGTAGACAGTGTAAGAGGAAGAGTGGAATTTGACACAATGGATCCTAGAAAAAAATGTCAAAGGTATTAAGGGATACAGAATTCCTAATTACGCTTGCTACCAGGTTTTAATTTTTAGTCCTTATAATTGGGATTAATTGGGATTGCCAGAGACAGCTCCTGTACCTTCAATAGTTATGCAGAATTGGGAATTTTAACAGGTATTCCTGGTTACCTGGTTGCATGACAAGCAACATCTGCTGATATTCCTTCTTTACACTACCATTTGAGGTACAGCATCTCTCTCTGCTTTTCAGTTTGGCAATCCTAAAATTTGTTTCAAGATGTACAGATAATATCAGTAGAAATTATATAAGGAGTAGCAGAAGCAATGCTTCTCTTCCTCCAGAAGCTGTGGATAAGATTTTAGCAGTGGTGTAGACTCAAATGAATTGACTTGGACTGAAGCCGCTTCAGTGACTTGACTTGGACCCAGCTTGGCAACAGCTGACACACACTGACTTGACTCAACTCGTGACTTGTATATTTTTAGTGCCTCACTTGCTACCATTGGTTCAGTAACATAACACATACATCCAGAAACCTTACAACTTTGAACAATGCTTCCATCCCTTTTTGCCTACTGGCCACATGACAATCTGTCTCAAGCCCAAAGTGTGGATGAATTTCTCAAAGGGGAATAGCAAATGGTTTAGGCAATGGCCTTGAGGCAGGGTTGATGTCTGCTCAGCAGCCTTGTCCCCCCTGCATATCAGAGGAGCCTTCTGAAACTTTTCCTAAGAGCAAATGGCCAGACTTGCCCCTCAGAGCACAGGGCATGTTTCTCAGAGGAGAACAGCAAATGTGTTAGGCAACAGGCTTGAGGAGGAAGGACCCTTCCTTCTAAAGCTTTTGAAGCCTCAGCAATAGGGAGTAAAAAGGATCCTATTCCTCACTTCTGAAGCTTCAGACTCTTTTATGCCCATTGACACAAAAGCCTCCAGCTTCAAGGAGGAGGAGTAAGAAGGATCTTAGTCCCCATTTCTGAAGCTGCAGATGGAAAATCTCAAATGTGGAGGGCTGACTCTGCTTAAACTGTTAAAACTGGCTTTATTTGACTCTGTCCAGAAATTCTGGCATATAGGTTGGGGTATAAAGTTGGCTCCAGACTTGACTTGAAAGTTTCTTACAAGGACTTGAGATTCAATTTAAGACTTGAAGGTAGAAATCTGAAACTTGACTTGAGATTTGGAGTAAAAGACTTAAAAACATCACTGGATTTTAATGCTTTGCTTAGTATTTAGTCGTCCCCCCGTAAATATATAAAATTATCACCGTGCCTGAACAACGTAAGTTGCAGAAAGTCTTTTCTTAGTACAGAATCTGGAATGTACAGGTAGATGATGCTAATGATGATGGTTTTTGTGTAGGATTGTCAGATCTCAGGACATGGCCCTGCCCAAAAGGGAGATGAGGATAAAGATTTTGAGGGTCAGTTCCAGGCAAGAGGAAAGGGCTGTGTGCAAATTTCCAGTGTAGCTACAATTTGCTAGGTTTAATTGAATGGTTGTTACAAATTGCAAAGACTCTCCAGAGTAGTCTTAGTTAGCTTCCTCCTTCCAATCCAGTGAAGAAGCACCAGTGCTCACCTTCCACTCTGCTTTGCATCCACTTTCTGGCTAGAAGAAAAGAGGCCTGAAAACCTCAGGGCCTAGTATTGTTTTGAACTGGTAACCCTATTTTTGCTTGGGGCGTATTGTTGTTGTTGAGTGTCTTCAAGAGGTTTTCAACTTACAGCAATTCTATCATGGGGTTTTCTTGGCGAGATTGTACAGAGAGGGTTTGTTTTTGTCTGCATCTGGGGCATAGGCCATTTCTACACTACACTGTTATAGGGCTATTATTCCACTTTCAACATCCTATGGAATCCTGAGATTTGCAGTTGAGGGAGGGGCATTTAGAGTTGTAGTTTGTAAACTACAAACCCCAGAATTCCACAGGATGTTGAAAGTGGAATAAAATAGCCCCGTAACAGTGTAATGTGGAGATGGCCTAAGAGAATGTGATTTGCCCAAAGTCTCCCAGTGTATTTCTGTGGCTGAATGGACATTTGAACCTCAGTCTCCAAAGCTGTAGACAAATGCTGAAACCACTACATCATACTGGCTCTTGTACAGACTATTAGCACTGCACAAATATATTAATGCATGTATGCAACTGAATGTCATACATCTTGTAATTTTTCCTTGTAGCTCCCTGAAAAAGGTCTTAAGAGCATCTACAGGCCAAAATGCATCAGGCTTTAAAAAGACCATTTTTAAAGCATTCCAAGGCATGTTTCCTTTTCTTTGTGGTTCTCATCTGGCTTTATTGTTGTTGTTCTTGTTGTGTGCTTCCAAGTTGTTTACGACTTACGGTGACCCTATGGAAAACCTATCAAGAGGTTTTCTGGGGCTAAGAGTATGTGACTTGCCCAAGTTCACCCAGTGGGTTTCCATGGCCAAGCAATCCCCAGTCCCCAGGGTTGTAATCCAATACTCAAATCACTATGCTACACTGGCTTTCTTCTCTTTTAACTCTCATCTTAGTAGTTTTTTAAATTGCACTGTACTGGTTGTGAGCCACCTTGAGTCCTATATCAGAACAAAGGCAGGGTATTAAATAAAGAAAAAGACAGATAGATAAACAGATAAATGACCTCTGTTTGCTGTTCTTTCTGTGATAGAAAATATACTCTCCTCTCATCCATCTCATTGTTTCCTTGGTACCCACAACAGAACATGATGCTGCAGTATGAGGCACAGCACAAAGCATCAGTTGAATCCTGTGATATTCCCCCACCATTCAATGCGGGCGTGTTCCCGTAACAAAAGCTGTAACTACAATGCAAGTACAATGGAAAGAGACCATCCCTCATTCACCGACAAGTGGAATATGACTATGTTATGTTTTAGTTATTGAAAAAAATAGAAAGAAATGTATTACCAGTAATGAGTTATGTAAAGAGCCAGCATGGCACAGTGATTTGAGTGTTAGGGCCTTTCTGCACCTTATCTTTTTTTGGCACTGGGGTGTGGGGATCACGCAAGCAGCCTCCAGTGAGAGGCTCTTGCGTCTCCGCTGCCTCAGCTCCACACAGGCTGTCTGGTCCTGAGCAGGCAGCGTGAGAGTCCCGCCTCTTTCTTCCGCAGTGCAGCCTGGGAGTTTCCCAGGCTGCGCTGGGGCAAGAAGCGCAGCCACCGCAGCTCTGGAGGCTCCGCACGCATGGCAAGTGTGCATGGGGCCCTGGAGTAATGTGCGATTGTGCACCATTTTTGGCTGAAAGCCGAAAATAAAAAAGTGTGTGAGCGGCACCTGCCCTACCCTGGAGCGTCGCACGATTGTGAGTGCATCATGCAGATCGCTCATCACAATCGCGCAATGCTCCAGGCGCCCTTTTGCATGGCAAATTCTGTGCAAAAAGGGCCTTAGACAAGATTTTGAGAGGCCAGGATATGAATCCCCATTTGGTCATGAAAACCCTAAAGGTGACTTTGGGCAAATCACACTCTCAGATTCAAAGGAAGGCAATGGCAAACCACCTTGCCAAGAAAACCCTAGAAGAAGGTACCCTAAGTCCGAGTTGTATAAATCAGACCACCAGGTGTACTTACCTCAGCAGCCTTTCAGCATCCTGGTAACCAATGGGGTGGACAGGAATAGATAAACGTGCTGCTGCTTCAGTTTCATCATAGCGGTAAATGTAATCTGGAGCAAGAACAGCAAATTTGTATTAGGTCAAATATTTTATATAGATATATATCAAAAACTCCTGAAATTCAAGGTGCTACACTATACTGACATGAAAAGTAACAAAACTTGCTTGTATAGACACAAACCTCATTGAACTGATAGTACCAGCTAGAACAGGCCCACTGTATCAATGGAATTTATGTAAGTGTTGAGTGATGACGTTCTCATTGATTCAGTGGTTGTGCTCTAGCTAGGACTAAGAACTAGTATTGGCCATATAAGATACAGAAGGGTGAACAACTGTGGCCATTGAAGGGCACATAGTTACTGTATTTCCTTCTACCACCTGCCACAAAATTTGCTGCCACTGCTGCAGTTGTCATTGAAATTTGGCACTAATTGCAACAGCTCCGTGTTGCGCAGAGAGCATCCTGTACCATCCTGTATCCTGGCACCAAGTCAAAGCATGGTTTCTAACTAAATAAATCCTTCAGGATGTAAGTGATTTTGTCCCATTTGTACATGTGCTATGGTTGGCATCATTTTAAATGGTTTTGACTAGTTTTAAATTGATTGGCATTGATTATTTTGTGTATTTGCAAAAATGATTTTGCAAACAAATAATATTTTGTATATGCACAAAAATGTCCTAAATTTATTTTATTGTATGTTGTCCTGAGGTCTTTGGATAGCAGATGAGATATGAATAAATGAATGAACAAATAAGTTAGTTTTGGATATTAAAAGCCTAATGGGTCCTGTCTCAAATGAGGCCCAATTTTAATTGGTATTTGAGATACAATTCCAGCTACTGATGCCTAGCTCAAATCAGACTGGAATCAGAATATATATTCCAGTAGGCATTTAACATGTAATTAGTATGTAGAACAGTGCTGGTTATTTTAAATGTCATTTGTATGCTATTTTTAATATGCATTTTAATATTGTATTTTAATATTGTTTTAATCACTATCATTGTTTAATGTGATTTTAACTTTTGTATACTATAGTTTTAACTATGTTCTGTTGTAAGCTTTGTAAGCTGCTTTGAGTTCTCTTGAGAAGAAAAGTGGGGTAGAAATAATAATAATATAGGATGGCCTTTATACTGTTATGCTATTGCCACTGAAAAGGGTTTGAATCCAGATTTACAGTACAATCCTAATTTAAAAATGTGCAGGCTGCTGGAAATTAGAATTAGGCACAAATAATCTTCTGTCAGTAGAAATGCCCTTCTGCTGACAAAACCCTCTTTCTCTTCACAGAACCTCTTTTGCCAGCTGATATAAGACATCTCATGGAGTCTACTTCTTCAGAGGTTTCTAAAGGAGATTTGGATGGCCATCTATCAGAAATACTTTGATGCTGTATTCCTGCATAGGAGTAGGTTGGACTTGATGGCCCTTGTGGTCTCTTCCAATTCTATGATTCTGTACTCTTATGACAGAGGAGAAAGCTATCAGAACTGCTCAGCTGGTTACGGTCTGCTGACAGAAGAACCAAAAAAGAAGGTGTGGATGAGGAGTGGGATGAGATAGTTGACCATTGACGATCTTGGCTGGTTAGGATTGTGATTAAGTTAATCTTGGAGGCTAAAGAACATCATTGTACCTCCTCTTTTATGACTCCATATATTGGTTATCCTTTCTAATATATCTTGTAATATTAGACACTGTCATATTAAACACTTCATTAATCCAAATCTTTCATTATCTTTATTTTAGACTATAGCTTTGGGAAATGGGGCTAAAGTTGTGTTAAGATCCTTTTCAGCACTGTTCACCTTTTGCTGGATATCCTGGAGTGAGCGGATCCCCAGCACCATCTAGGATCAGCACATTTCCACGTTGGGCTCCACCTCCAGGAAGATTCCAGCCATCTGGGTAAAGATCTATTCCAGGAGCACAGGAGTCAGCTGGGTCAGAGTATAAAATAACACCCTTGGCACCAGCCATTTCAGCATTCTTAACCTAGGGAGAGAAAAAATTGAATAGTTAAACCAGGAAATTTGCTATCATAAGATGTGGTAAGATAACTCCCAGTGCAGATAATTTTAAAAGGACACTGGATAAGTTCATGGTTGTTTGAGCCATCAGCGGCTGCCAATCAAGATAATTATGCAGTAACCACAGTATCAGAAGTATTATGCCTCTATATATCAGGTGAGGAGTGTTCACAGAAGGTGCAGTGACACTTAAGTCCTGCTAGTAGATCTCCCATAGCCAGCTGGTTGGCCACTGTGTGAACAGAATGTTGGATGACACAGGTCTTTGTTCTGATCCAATGTGACTCCTCTTATAGTCTTTTGTCACAGATGAAAATTAAGTCCTTTGGCAAAACATTTATTATATTCATATAAAAATTGTTTAGTGGGATCAAACCAAAGGCCTATGAAGTCCACCGTATCTCCCTGCACAAACCTGCTAGAGTCCTAAGATCCATAGAGGAAGGCTTTCTCTTGGTCCCACTACCATCCCAGACTTGTCTGGTGAGGACATGGAAGACAACCTTCTCAGTGACTGCTCCTATACTGTGGAGTCCACAGGAAGCTAGCCTGGCACTCTCTCTGCTTTCTTTTCACCGATGGACAAAAACATTTCTTTTTAAGCAGGCTCTTATGTGAGCTGGGGAACCTTTTATTTATTTATTAACTTGTTTTAAAAATTGAACATTGTTTTAGGCTTTTAGAATTTCTTATGTTTTTAATGTTTTGAATTGTTTTAAATTCTTTAATGTTTCTAATTTATTGTTGGAAGCCATCTTAGGTCCCATTCTGGGAGAAAAGGCAGCATATAAATATAATAACTAAATAACTAAATAAATACATAAATAAATAAATAATACTGCCCCTACAATAGCCAGACTTTGCCTACAGAAAGTCCGCAACCTGCCACTGAGCTCAATAGCATGCTCTCCTTCTGTTATTCGCCTGCAACTTGTATGAACTGGCATGGCCTCACTCCAAGAAGTTCTTCCATGATAATGAGGTTCATAAGTGCTCTTCCATTTGTGACCTGACCCAATACAGAACAGCTAAGTTTCAGCAAGGTTGGAGTGTCATATGCCTCAATGGCTCAGCAAATATAGCTGCTATAGAAAAAAAAAGTTGAGTTTTTAGTCATCCTCTTGTCTCATCTATAGCAGATTCAGCAAGAACTCTCTATTGCTTTCCCTAACACCAAGAAGAAACTTGTTGGATCCTTGAGAATCATGTGAATTGGACTATGGAGGAGGCACTCTGTAAACACCTCTGAACATTTTGTGAGTGTTCAGCCTAGCAACTTGTATTTCTGTTCAGAAATATTATTTTCTATGCAGAAAAAAAAAACACATGTGAATTTTGCACAGAATAAGTCCCAAATGTAAGCAAGTTGCTTCTGCCTTCAAGTAGTTACTGACTTATGACAACCTTAAGGGCAAACCTATCATTTTTTTTTAAGATCTGCCTTTCTCTGAGACTGAAAGAATGTAGCAGTAGCAATAGCAATAGCATGTATATTTCTATACTGCTTATTAGCTAAATGCTCTCTAAGTGGTTTACAATGTATTAGCTAATTGCCCCCAACAAGCTGGGTACTCATTTTACCAACCTGTGGAAGGATGGAAGGCTGAGTCAACCTGGAGCCTGGCAGGATCGAACTCACAGCCTTGTGGCTGCAGTACCGGCATTTAACCAATGTGCCACCAGGGCTCCTCTGTGTGACTTGCCCAAGGTCATGTACTGGGTTTCCATGTCTGAATGGGCATTTGAACCTGGTTTCCAGAGTCATAGTTCAATGTTCCAACTGCTACACTACTCTTGCTCTCACAGAGTTTTCTTAGGCAAGGAATATTCATGGATCATTTAGGGCTAACCCTGCTTAACCTTTCCCCAAGATCAGGAGGAACTTGGTGCTTTCGGGGTATTTGGGCCCTTAGATCACCATAAGTTGAACACAATCTGATGGTAATTAATAACATCCAAGTCCCAAAAATGCTGGCAAAACTGTACCCTTTTCATGCATGCCAAGTCTCTGAGCATGTTAGTTAAGTACAAGTACAGCGCTCTGAGTGTAGGATTGAGACTTGAGAAATCTATGTTTAAGACTCTGCTGAGCCCCCAAAAAATCTCACACTGTAGGCAGCTCACTCTCTCTTAGCCTGATCTACCCCAATAGGTTTGTTATGAGGATAAAGTGTGGAAGAAGAAACCATGGATGTCTTCAACTCATGCAATTTAAATGTAACCAAGACTTCCCTACATACATACATACATACATACATACATACATACATACATACAACTGCATTCTGTAAGTGTGGACACATACCTTTATGTTGCTCTTGCAAATCCCTCCTCTGTTAACTCAAATATTATTAAAGTAGGAGGTGGGACTTGCATGGCCCATGATCGTCATATGGCACCTGAGTGCTTCCAAGACTTACACAACTTCTCTTCTTAAAACCGAAAAATGAAGCATCATGTCTCTGGAGGTTTCGGAGGAGAGGATTCTGACCTCAAACAAGGTGTCTACATTTGAACTGGCAACCTCTTGGTGAACTACATCAGCACAACTGCACAGACATAGGCAGTGTTGGCAGGAGGAAAAATTTGTGCGTGCAGCAGGAAGAAGGACAGTGCAGAAATAGGGGCTGCTTGGAGTCAGCAGATTTTGTCTGCCTTCCCTCGCCATTACTGTACAACTGGAAAAATTCAAACTGATAGCAAAGTGCATCAACAGAATTCCAGCCCTTGCTTTATTTTTTTAAAAAAATCCTGGTAAACTATCAAAGGGATTTGTTTGTTCCTCACCTTTGTTTTAAAGTGTTGTTATTATGTACCTTTAAGTCAACTCTGACTTATTCAAAACCTCCGATAGGGTTTTCCTAGCAAGATTTAGTCACAGGAGGTTTGCCAGAGCTTTCCTCAAATACTGAGAGAGTGTGACTTGCCCCAAAGTCACCTAGTGAGTGTCTATGGCTGCACGAGATTCATACCCTGGTTTCCTGGAGCCTTGGTCCAACACCCAAAGTACTACACTGTGTTGCCTTTCATATCAAAGTGTACAAGACTATTCAGCCATTTCCACACTACACTGCTATAGTGTTATTATTCCACTTTCAATATCCTGTGGAATTCTGGGGTTTGCAGTTTACTGAAGCCAAAGAGCTCTCTGGCTGAGAGTTCTAAAAGCCCCTCCTTGAACTGCAAACCCCAGGATTCCACAGGACATTGAAAGTGGAACAATAGCACTATAATAGTGTAGTGCAGAAATGGCCTTAGACTTGTACAAGTAGACTGTTGCACAGGTACATTTTCAGATTTCTGTTACCACTCTCATCATTGATCCATGAATAGCTCAGGCATGGGAAGAAGGAAAGCTACTCTTTCTCTTTCACCAAATAAGTCCTTAATATGCAAGACATGAGGTCTATCACTAAGCTATGGTTCTCCTTTTATTGTAGCATGTTTAATTTGAATATGTAAAAGCATTTCCACAAATTCTATCTGTTCCCCAAAGAATATGGTCCAAACATGGAATTTTATAATTACCTTATTTCCTCGGAAGACTTTCCCATATCTGGCAATGACAATTTTCCCAGAGCAATTAATGTTCATATCTCGCTCCAGTTTGTGGAAGTCTTCTATGCGGCCATAGTTCACATACACCAGATCTCCCTGGAATATTGGAGGCAGAGTTTTAAAAGATGTGCAAGGGAAGGGGAAAGGCAGAAGGCCCACTTGGCTTCATGGCGGGACCACGTGGGAGCAGATAATGTCTTCCAGAGCTGAGGCTGTCAGTGAACAAGCAACATTGAAGCTGAGAGGAAGAGAGGAGCTAAGTACATTCCATTCACCCACTGAGAGTAATGATAATTTATAGTACTTGAGTCAAATGGTCTTTTTAAAATTTCAACATCACTTCCCAACATTAATCTGCAAAATATGAAAACTCATTTGTAGTTTCTAGATATTTCATATTTACACACTGTCATGTCTTGGATAACTTGCATTTCACAAACCACACTCAGAGTTAAGCAGAAGTGTTTATTTGTAACAGAGCAAGCAAAACAGAAACCTTCTCTTGAAGTCATGTAGTTGTGTGCCTTCAAGTCATTTCTGACTTATGGCAACCCTAAGATGAACCTATTGCAGGGTTTTCCTAGCAAGATTTGCTCAGAGGGGGGGTTGCCTTTGCCTTCCTCTGAGGCTGAGTTGTTTGCTTTCAAGTTGGTTCCCATTTATGGAGACCTTAAGGCGAACTTATCACAGGTTTTTCTGGGGCCGAGAGTGTGATGCACCCAAAGCCACCCAGTGATTTTCCATGGCTGAGCAGCGAATTGAACCCTGGTTCCCAGAGTCCTAGCCTAGCACTCAAACCACTACACCATGTTGGTTCTTTATGTAACAAGAGGTTGAAAGGTTTTAAGTTTTTTACTTGCCAGAATGCTGAGTGTGGCCAGTTGTAAGGAGAATATAACTCCCTTGTTAAAACAGTTTCCCTGGCTGCCAGTACATTTCTGAGCACAACTCAGAGTACTGGTCATGACCTATAAAGCCCTACACAGCTGAAGTCCAGATTATGTGAAAAAACATGTTTCCCTACATGAACCAGCCAGATTTTTGAGATCTGCAAGGGAGGGTTTTTTTTCCCCAGGTCCGCTGCCACCATAGGCTCACTTGGTGAGAACATGGGAGACAGCCTTCTCAGTGCTGCTCCCACTCTCTGGGAGGCTAGGCTGGCTTTTAATTTTCTGTTTAAGTGGACTTTTAATGTATAAACAGGGAAAGTTTTACTGGGATATTTTATTTATCTTTTTAACTTTTATGTGTTTTTAAATGATTTTATACTGGGGTTTTAATTGTTTTTAAAACTCCATTGTCCAGGGTTGGGGGATTTTTTTTCTTCTTCTTTGACTCTTTCTGGAAGCTGCCTTATGTGGGAAAGGTACTATAACAATTAATTAATTAATTAATTAATTAATTAAAACTAGGTACAAAAGAGTAAGAGATGGAGGAAGAACCAAGAAGGTCCCCAAAATAGGTAGACTCTACTAAAAATTGGAAAACTCTCTAAGGGGCACTAAGCCAAAACTGAACTAAGCTAGTTTCACATTTAGTAGAAGTAAGAAAATAAGGGCGTGACATAGTGGTTTGAGTGTTGATCTACAACCCTGGAGACCAAGATTTGATTCCCCACTCAGCCATGGAAACCCACTGAGTGACCTTGGATATATCACACACTCTCAGCCCCAGAAAACCCATGGTAGTTCATCTTAGGGTCACCATAAGTTGGAAATGACTTGAAGGCAGATGACAACGACAACAAGAAAATAAGTGTGCTGTAAGAGAAGAGATGGAAAGATCTCTCAGCAAAGTTAGAATAAATAGAGGAGAGGATATCTGAAATTCAACAGGCAGTTTGAAGTAGAGTAGACCCATTGAATAAATGGGGTTTATATATGTGTTAGCTTAAAAAATTATTCAATCAGGTCTACAGTAGTTGGGATTAGTAACTGAATTTAGGTGACTGAATCAATGAAAACTACTTAAGCCTAGCACTGTTGCTCTCAATGAGCATCTTTTAAGTGCTGAGCATTGTTGCATTTCCAAAAAATAATTTCCTATGAATTCCACAAAATTCACAGGCTGGAGGAATGACACATAAATACAAGTGGCTTGAATATGCCACCAGCCATCAGTTTGTGAGGGACAATCTTGCCTGACAACAGGTTTACTGGATTATCAAAATGGGAAATGGCAGTTTACACAATCGATGAGCATGTTCACAAAACAATACATTCTATTTCTTTAATTCTTACCTCTGGCGTTCCTTGGGCTGAGAAAGCACTGTAAGGTGGTACAATATTTTTAATGTCTTCATACCCTGGAGGAGGAGGCTCAAATAGTGAGGTGTTGAAAATCTAAGTAAAGCAGGAGTGGAAGGGAAATCAGCATATTAAAAACACAATCTGATGCATTCAGATTTCCTGCAATGCACTGATTAGCACTGGAGCTGCAGATCATAGAATCATAGAATCATAGAAATGTAGAGTTGGAAGAGACCACACGGGCCATCCAGTCCAACCCCCTGCCATGCAGGAACACCCTCAAAGCACTCCTGACAGATGGCCATCAAGCCTCTGCTTAAAAACCTCCAAGGAAGGAGATCTCATCAAAGAACCAGTTTTAAAAGGGAAAATCAAGAACATCACAAATTCAGCAATAAATATGGTAGACCGTGATGGGTTGTAGCCATGCTGTGACTTTTTGCTTCCTGAATTGAAGGACAAGATGGCACATGTGTATATCTTCACCCACAAACATAGTTGATCAATTGCACCACACAATTATAGCACTAGTATTCAACTGTTAACTGCCATACAAGCAGCCTATGAAATTCTGGGAGCTGTAGTTTGGTGAGGCACTAGAGCTTTTTGGATGAGAATTCTAAATACTCCTTCCTAGACTACCAACCCCTAAGATTCCATAGATGGGAATCATGGTAGTTAGTGGAATGATAGTGCTACAATTGTGATAAGGACCCCTGGACCATCACAACACTGCTGATGAATGATGTTCTCCAGCAAACCAGAGAAAAACAGGGTGACATAAGAAGCAGAAGGCAGACCAAGCGGTTCATGTTCTCCAGCACCTTCTTACTGCCTGAGATAACCACTTCAGACTACCTAACATTAGGGCTGGCCCTTAAAAACAACGCTACAGTGTTGAGAAAGGAAAATGGGAAAAACCCTGTTCAAACAAAAATGGAACAGTCAATATGGTATCACCATAGGCTCTGGAGGATCAGCATAATGACTACTGGCCCTACGAATGCCTACCTGCCACGGTTTACAGCATACCCTCCAACATTTCACAGATGAAAACCAGAACACATGTTGGCAAGGAATACCAGAATGTGATCAAGATGGCAGAAGTCATTAATGAGGAAGAACATACAAGCTAGCGAAGACTGCAGCAGTTTGCATTTGCCTGAACCTACTGGGAAAGGAAAGACACTGCCCCCTCCTCTCCTTTCTTTGCCCTTTGCTGAGTTAACTGAGTGCAAACAACTTTTGCACTCTGAATTAAGTCTACAGCAATTGAAGTAATTTGAGGACAAGTGGGGAAAGAGAAGAAGAAAGAGAACCTGGGAAATTTTAAAAGCATCTGAAAAAGAGGGATGACTGATGATTAATTGGGACTGTTTCTGCCAAACTGGGACAGTTGGAGAGAATGCTAACTAAAATTATAGTATGATCACTTGTAATACTAGTCCAGTTTTGGTTATCACACCTCAAAAAGAAAAAAAAAGATATTGTACAGATGGAAAAAGTATCAGATCCAAGGAGGGATCCTGAGGGGAAAGGATAAGGTGAGCAATTGGAGCCCAAGGGTTGGAGCTGTAGGCCCAGCCTGGATAGGGATGCCATCACACCTCCAAATATCAGTTGCTGAGGAATGTGAGTGAGAGCATGTGTGCCCATGTCCTGTTTATGAGACTCTCACAGCTGTCTGATGGGCTACTGCAGAAACAGAATCTCAATTAGACAGGGCTCTGGTGTGATGCAGCATATGTCTTCTGATTTCACTTATTAATTTTGATTACTTATTAGATGTAGTAAGTTTTTCTTCCATAACTGGGTTTGAAAAGGGGGCCCCAACATAATTTTTTTAAAAACACAAGTTAGACACAGCACTTCAGTTGAGCATTTAAGAAAGCAGCTTAGGTATCTAAAGAAAAAAGGTAGGCAACATTACCAAGCAAATACAAACACAGTGAATACAAGAGATCTAGGCCATTTCCATACTACACTGTTATAGTGCTATTCTTCCACTTTTAATATCCTATGGAATCCTGGAGTTTGCAGTTTAGGGAGGGGCATTTAGAATTTTTAGCCAGAGAGTTCTTTGGCTTCAGGAAACTACAAACCCCAGAATTCCACAGGAACCCTAGAATTCCACAGGAATTCCATGGAATAATAGCACATAATAATAACAGTGTAGGGTGGAAATGGTCATAGATGTGATCAATTTTCAGTGCCTCACTCTCTGCAGTGCTAGAAATTTGGGGAATTAAGGAAATACTTCAGAGGGGGCAGAATGGGGTAGGAGTGAAAATCAAGCCAAAATTGGAAATGGCTTATGTAACTTTAAGAAGAGGGAATTTCAGCAAGTGTTACAACCAGGTAACACCTGCTGAAATTCCCTCTGTTACACAACTATTAAAGGTACGACAATCATACCTTTTCTGTTGCTCCAGAGACCAGGACAAGGAGCAATGGATTCAAGCTGCAGGAAAGGAGATTCTACCTGAACCTCAGGAAGAACTTCCTGACAATCAGGGCAGTCCGGCAGTGGAATATGCTGCCTCGGAGTGTAGTGGAGTCTCCTTCCTTGGAGGTTTTTAAGCAGAGGCTTGATGGCCATCTGTCGGGAGTGCTTTGAGGGTGTTCCTGCATAGCAGGGGGTTGGACTGGATGGCCCCTGTGGTCTCTTCCAACTCTAGATTTCTATGATTCTATGATCATCTCCAGTTTTGGCTGTTGCAACCCTATATGGGGAGGCATGCTCTCAATCTGCCCGCCAATTGATAGCTACACTCATGGGATCAGATCAGCATATGATATGTGGAGAATCCTACTTTTTCAGATGTTTACGTTTCAGCCATCCCACATTTTAGATTTACTTCTCCCTGCTCTAGAAAGAATGGGTGAAGAACTCCTTTCTCCCTCTCTCCCTTACCTCATTTCCATGCTCATCAACAATTGAGATGTAGCTGGGATTCGTTTCATTTGGGTAGGACAGCAGAACATCGTAAGGAGCCAAGTGAACTGAATCCAGGCCAAATTCCTCCCACTGGGCTTGTATTTGTTCAGCAAGGTGTAGATTCTCCTGTGTGCCAGCCAAGTGAGGCTCCCGAGTGAAGTTACTGGAAGAGAAATAGGGTGATATCCATTTGAGAGTGAAGTCCCATCACCTTTTTGTTGGTTTGTTAGCAAATGTGGAAACTGGAGTTTGAAATTATCTCTAAAGCCTTTAATGAGGAGAAGACTTTACTAAAGTAAAACATCATGCCATCTAACTGTTTCAATTTGGCAGATTCAGTCCCAATTAATCCCCTGTTGTACCACTTTTTAAGCTACTTTTGAAACCTCAGTTTCCCTCTCCTCCTCCCAATTTCTCCTTTTGTTCTCAGCTTACTTCGATTACTGCAAAGTGAGTTTAAGCTGCAAAAGTAGTTTGTACTCAGTTAATTCAGCAGGAGGGAGACGAGAAAAGGGTTGGAATCTTTCCGTTCCCAGTAGGGTCAGGAAAAGCAAACTGCTGCAACCCCTCCCAGCTTGGGTGTTCTTCCTCATTTATAACTTTGACCACCTTGGTCACACTCTGATGTATCTTGATTGCATTCGTGCTAGTTTTCATCTGTGAAATGTAGGAGGGTATGTTATGCATCACTTGATAAAGAGATAGGAGAAAACTGGAGTCTTTTGTCTCTTGCTGTAGAGCTGAGGGAAGACAGAGAAAGGAAGAAGAAAAGACATGGGAGTAGGGTTGCAAGTTCAGGATCATCTCATATACTGAGATTTCCAAACTGAGACCAAGAAAAGGCCCCTGGTGATGTCATTAAATGTTATGCATTAAGTATCAATCGTATCAATCACAGTTGCTCACAGCTTGCTGTTCAAACACACACACAGTATGAAAGAGAAATCTAAAGATGTTGTTCCCAGTGTAAGGTGAAATGAGGGAATTATTCCTTCTCATTCACTTAGGGCAGAGCTTTCCAAACTTTTCGTGTTGGTGACACACTTTTTAGGCAAGTATCATTTTGCAAAACAGTCATTCAGTTTTACTAACAAACCAGAGGTTAAACTAACTCCTTATAAGAGATACAGACACATACATAAATTGTAGCCTGAAGGTGAATGTATGGCAGAACATGAGCCCCACAACTACAAAAACTGGGAGGGAAGGAGGGAGCTAACTAAGTAGTCACCCACTCAGAGATAACCCATGAAAACTGGAGACCCAGGGCTCAGCCCTGAGATCTGGCAACTTTGTCTCAGGTTATAAAGCTCCTTGACATATATAACTAATGAGAAGACCTTATACATGGGTAAGGCACAAGGAGAAATGGAGGTCTGTTAATGTGTGTTCTTTGATGCTTGACATTTTGCATCCTATTGTTAATCCACTACACTTGCTACTTTGTATTGACTGTAATTGCAACCCTGCTCTGGGCTGCTACTATTATCACATCAGGGAGAGGAAGGGAAGGCTGGAAACTGAAAATGGTAGGACCTTGGCCAAGGCTGTTATGGGAAAATTATGAAGCTGAGATAAGTGGGAAGACACAGAGATGGTCCACCCACTGTTCAAGGTTCAGCAATCCAGAGACAGGCACCAGCCTCGGAAGAGAGGAAAATACCTGGCCACTGCTTATTAACCAACAGGAACTTTGCACACAAGAATTTGTGTTAACTGCATACAACGGTACAAAAGGCTCGTACGGAATCAGTTTTGGCAACTCTTCAAGAAGTGTGTCATTAGAACTCGTGGTAATCCTATGACTAAACTACTGTTCAATTCAGAGTGTGTTCTTGGAGTGTGAGTTACCCAGTACATGACAGTGTGGGAGGAACTGAAGCTAAGCTTAAGAATAGCAGTCTACAGGACAAGGAAGCAACACGACAACCAAGATAAGGAGCGCATGCTTTGGGAAATCTTAACTAACTGACTCTACTCTATCACCCCCAACTGGAACATGGTCACTTATGCAAGTGCAGTTGCACCTTTCTCCACTTCCTACATACTTGGGGAAAACTGATCATTAGAATCTTGGCCCACAAGTGGGTAACAGTCTCAGCTAAAGAGGACCATGCTATTTAGCACTGCCATCAGTTTTTGTTTGTTTGTTTAAAAGAAGGAGACAGAAGCAAAGTGTAAAGAGACACAGCACATATGCCAGTGGCCTCCATTTTACAGGGAAGAAGTAAAATGAAATTGCACTTTGATTAGTTAAAAATCCTTGGACAAAATATGTCAGGATGAAGGTTTAAACATTCCTGCTGAAGTAGTATATATCTGTTCCCAGCTATCTTTCATAGAATCATAGAATCATAGAAATGTAGAGTTGGAAGAGACCACAGGGGCCATCCAGTCCAACCCCCTGCCATGCAGGAACACCCTCAAAGCACTCCCAATAGATGACCATCCAGCCTCTGCTTAAAAACCTCCAAAGAAGGAGACTCTACTACACTCCGAGGCAGCAGATTCCACTGCCAGACAGCCCTGACCATCAGGAATTTCTTCCTGAGGTTCAGGTAGAATCTTCTTTCCTGCAGCATGAATCCATTGCTCCTTGTCCTGGTCTCTGAAGCAGCAGAAAACAAGCCCACTCCCTCCTCTACATGGCATCCCTTCAAATATTTAATTAAATATTTAAATTTCAAATTAAGAAACTGCACTGTAGGCTGCTACCTCATGCTGAGCAAGATCCTTGGTCCCTCCAGCTTAGTATTGTCCTTGAGCTAACTGAAAACAGCTCTCCAGGATTTCAGATGGGAGTCTTCCACAATCCTGCAAGGAAGATGCTTTGTTACTGCAGTTATGATATGTCTGGTGAGAGCACTAGATATCCTTTTGATATCAAATAATTTGGCCTTTGCTTGACCTTTCTCTGCAACTCTACTCCGCGTGCTTGCAGAGGTCCCCTGGACAAGCACGTCTGGGGTGCGGCCATTAATGGTTGTACATTCCAAAACCTCATTCAGGCAGGCAACTTAAGCCTCTCCGTTGCTTTAGGGAAAAATCTCCCTGCAAACTGGCTTTGCTCTGAGGATATTCACACAAAGCCACTCGACCAAGAGCCGAGCCATTCCTTTGCATTGGGCTATTAACGAACTGGCCACGCTATTGTCATTAAGAGCTAAACCCATCATGCAAAACTTGACCTTTTCCAACTCCTTTGTCCAACTCCAAATTTCCTTTGTTCTCACCAAACATAACATAGCCTGCAGGTAAAATCCACCCTATAAAAACTCCCCACTTTTGGGACGTTTTCAGACTACTTTGGACTTCCATTCTGCCTTGCTGCTGGTCATCTAAGGAAACTCCCATCAGCGAGCCCCGCTGAGCTTTCTTCCCCGGAACCTCGTCTTTCTCGCTGGGACTATGAGACCGGGTGTCATATTACCCATCCCCAAAGCTCTCCATTTCTATTTCTCAGTTAGTTAGTTATGTCTTGTCTTTCATGTTTCTTGTCTTTAATAAAAAATTGTTTTGTTACTCTGAAAACCTTGTCCAGCCTCTCTCTGACCTGACGCCTGTATACATTGGGTTAAAGATCCTTGCTAGAGTTACCCTGCCTCTCGTTTAGCTGAGAGAGTGCTCAAGCTAAATTCCCCCAACTTGTGTTTTTATTTGGTAATTTGGGTGCCCCTCCCGGGACCCCCAACAGACAGGGTAACAGCTTGGGAATGAATGAAGACCTTTTGTATGCATGCAAAGCACGTGCTCAGGCAATGGACCATAATTTTCCCCCCTATGTCTGATAATATAAAGGTCCATAAATATCATTTGTGAGCACTTCTTTATAACTGCTTCAAAAGACTCCCTGTCCTAGTTCCTTATAAATTTTGTGACCATGATTTCTCCTTTCCTGCATGAACATTTTTAGTGGGGGAACAGAGGAGAGCCAGCATGGTGTAGTCATGTGATTTGAGTGTTGGACTATGACTCTAGAGACCAGGATTCCAATCCCCCCTTGACCATGGAAACTGACTGGGCAAGTCTTGGGCAAGTCACACTTTCTCAGCCTCAGAGGAAGCCAAAGACAAACCCCCTTTGAACAAAAATCTTGTCAAGAAAACCTCATGACAGGTTCATCTTAGGGCTGACGTAAGTCAGAAACAATTTCAAGGCACACAACAACAAAGTGTAATTGTCTTTGGTCCTCAAACATAGTTGTCCTCAAACAGTGGATCACAGTGTTTGTGTGAGACAGAGAGAGAGAGAGACCACATGTGGTTGTAAAAACTGGACACTGAAGAAAGCTGAGAAGAATAGAAACTCAGGCCATTTCTGCACAAGAGGGGAGGAGCAGTTCACTGTGTGTCAAGAGCAGTGCTTTTATACTCAAAATCAGAAACTGTGTGTTTGCACACACCCTATTTACATCATGCTACTTCAAAGAAAAGTGGTTACTGCATCCACTCAGCAAGACCCTGGTCACTCCCATTCCCCTCCCTCACCCCACCCCATCATAGCTGATTGGTCTGTTTCTTAAAGAAAAAGAAACATATTTTAAATGGCTGGGTCAAAAAGCAAACATCCACAAAATCCAGGCTAAACTTCACTAAGAGTCCAAAAAGGGAAGAAAATCAATATCAGTATCCAAAAGATCCACTGGCAACATCCAAAGAGCAAAGCTGTATAAAACAACTCCAAACTGGTCTTTCAAAGTAAGCTGTCAAATTAAGTTGTCAATTAGCCGTCAAATTAAACTGTCAAATTAAGTTCGCTACTTCGCAAAGTGAAAGTTAAAGCTGAAGCACTAAGGCTATTCATCGGCAAGCGAGGCAGCCTGAAAGAGAAACAAAAAAGAAACAAAGTTGCTTGAAAACCTTCCTGTAATCAGTTACCTTCATTCATCAAGCAAGGCCGTGTCTTCCACACTCACACTCAAACAGATTTCCTTTGCTATGTTTGTGCGGTATGTATGTTTGTTGATGCGAGGAAAAAAAAGACTTTTTAACAGTCCATTATCACTCTCTTCCCACTGTCCATATGACAGCAGCCTGTCCTTTGATGGATGGAGAGAGATAGGGATGGAAATGACAGCCTGGGAATGCCCCCAGCCAGTCACTTCTGCTCCATGAATCAATGTTACAGTTCTGCACGTTGGCAAAAACGAAGTACAAAGGGTTTGGAAGATTTGCATTGGAGTTTTTCTAGTTTTACAATACAGTGGTTTCTCATCACATTGAACCATGCTAGGAGGTGAAAACATGCAGAACCATGAGGAAAACTATGAAGCTAAACCAGTACAATGTGCAGATGGGAGGGTGAGAATTCGAGGCAACTACGATGTATTGACCTTGTGCGTAAATGGCCTCATTTGAAATATGGTGCTGAAGAAAAGCTCCATGGACACCATGGACTGTCAGAAAGACAAATAAATGTATCCTAGAGCAAATGAAGCCTGGAGTCACAAAAGTCAAAATGACTAAACTGAGGCTATCATACTTTGGACATATTATGAGGCAATGTGACTTACTGGATAAGACAGTAATGCTTGCTGAAGTGGAAGGCAGAAGAAAAAGAAGAAGACCACATTAGAGGTGGATTGACTCAACCAAGAAAGCTGCAGTACTTTGTCTGCAAAACCTGAGAAGGGCTGTTGATGACTGGGATTAATGGAGGTCTTTCATCTATAGGGTCACCTAAGTCAAAGCTGATTTGATGGGAAACAACAACAATATGTAGGAAGCTTCCTAGATTCTTTGTGGTGGCTGAAGCTATCAAAGCCAACAGGAACTTCCCAGCACTAAGATAATGCTGAAGAATGTGGGCGGGCAAACAGGGTGATGTGTACTGAGAAATTCAAGATCTGCAAGTAGTTCCAGGAGCCATCATGACTTATAGTTCTATTTCATCTCCTGTGTTTTTTACCATCTGCAAGAAAGTGCTAAATGAAGATATCCAGAGAGTTGAAGTCCACTATGTGAATACCACAAGTCTCTTTTTCATTTAATGCAGGTAAGACAGTAGATGTGCTAAATCAGTGCCTGGAAGCAGTACTGGATCCCATCTGGAAGAAAGGTGGGATATAAATGCAATAAATAAGCAAATGGTTTAAAGTCAATAAACTGAAGCTCTGTCTAAACAAGCTGACTGTTAATAGGTGGTTCACTTGTCTACTATTAATTGAGTTTAATTTGTTCAAGAAAGAGTTATACACTTTGGGAGGCCAAATCCAAACCATCTGGAGGACCACAGTATGAGACCCACTGTTTTCAGCAGATGCATAATAGACCTGCTAACTGGAACTAGCCAATATGAGTTCATGACACCAGTGTTTGCTATCTGCACTGGCTCCCAGTCTGTTTCTAGGCCAAATTGAAATCTCAAGCACTCTCACATGAGGGTCTTTATCAGAGAATGCTCTTCTCCATAGCTACCTATACAGGCTTTGCAATATTCTTTGGAGATTGTGTTACAAGTCCCCTGGCTGAGTGGGACTTGGCCAGAGCTTGGAAAAGCAACATTTTTGGACTCCCAACTCCAGAATCTCTTTGCCAGCCAGCCTGAAAATTCCAGGAGCAGTTGTTGTTTTGTGTCTGTCATTTCAGACTTATGGCAATGCTAAGGCGAACTTATCACAGGGTTTTCTGCAGCTAAGGATGTGTGATGAGCCCAAGGACATGCAGTGGGTTTTCATAGCTGAATGGAGAATTGAACCCTGGTCTCCAGGCTCATCAAACCACTACATCTCACTGGCTCTTGTTTCCTATGTTCTGGATATAATGGATCATTACAAGGAAGACTGTCTTTTCCTTGATGCACGAAGGGGAGGGAAAGGGAATAGCTGTATAGCTTATATCAGGTTTCCACAACCTGTGTTGGATTAAGCATTCATTATGCCCAAACCAGGAGATGAAGAAAGGAGAACTGAAGGAAAATGTGGTACAACATCTCTGGAGGGGACCGGGTTGAAGGAAGCTGACTTACAGGTAGCAATTCTGAAGTCCTCTCATTAATTAAAAAGCAAATTCATCTGGAGGCAATTTATAATCTGAAAATCCCAGTTGGCCTATTTAATTAAGACTTGCCTACCTATTTTCCCCAATCTTTTAAATGCCATTTTCCTTACCCAGTTAAGATTTATGTTGGTTGTTCCGGGAACAAAATGAGTCTCTGCTCTGCCCTCGTTAACCTCTAAAATATGCAACATATCCTCAAAAATTATTGCAGTCTTTAATAATGAATGAATGGATGCATGAGTAAAAGAGAGTGAAAGAAAGAAAAAGAAAGAAAGATGCACTTCAAAACCCCTTTTCAGTGCTGTTTAATGACTACAAAACACACAGGCCTCAGAGTGGTTAGACAAATTTCAACACATTAGAAATCATAACTGGAACACTGGCTCTGTTATGTCGCTAATGATTCTGTGACATAGTATTTTTCCCCACTGGAAAAATGTGCTGTGCTCTAACATTCTGAATAATAACAGTGCCATGGGCAAAAAACCATCTGATGTTGTAATTACAAGTCAGTGTAATTGCAAGTCAGTATATTATAAGTCAGTTTAGCCACATACAGAGCATGTAGCCAAATTAATTTTAGAAAGCACCATGGTCCCAATAACTGAAAACATTTTCACAGGATGCTGCAAAACAGCTACAGTCATTGCTGTTCAGAGCAAATAGACTCTCCTGCCTCACCTGCCCTGAAACCCAAAGGGTCAAACTTCTTATTATTTTCCCTTTGATTTCCCCACCCAGCCCCCATTTTGCACAGAAAATGTGAATCATATAATCTTCCATCTCTTTGTTACTGGAATCGTGTAAACCTGTAAGCCAGGAGTGAGAGTCAGTGCGGTATTATGGTTTAAATGTTGGACCAGGACTATGGGAGAACAAGGCCATTTCATCACTGCACTGTTATAGTGCTATTATTCAACTTCCAACATCCTAGAGAATCCTGGGGTTTGCAGTTTAGGGAGAGGCATTTAGAATTCTCAGCCAGAGAGCTTTTTGGCCTCAGTAAACTACAAACCCCAGAATGCCACAGGATGTTGAAAGTAGAATAATAGCACTATAATAGTGTAGTGCAGAAATGGCCCAGGTTTTAAATGCCTGTTCAGCTATGAAAACCTACTGAGTGACTGTGGGAAAGTCACACTCTGTCAGCCTCAGAGGAAGCCAAAGACAACCCCCATGAACAAATCTTACCAAGAAAACCCTGTGACAGCTTCTCCTTAGGGATACCATAAGCGGGAAACAAGTTGAAGGCACACAATAACAAAGCCAGGAGATGGGGAGATGCTGCATTGGAACATCTAGGCATCGTGTCATCTCCATTTGCCACTTTTAGCCAAAGTTCAGCTGTTGTTTGGCATTTGGGAGATCCTGGGGTGGTGTAGGAAGATAAACTGCTGCATTTTGGATCAGTTTGAGGGCATATTGGTCAAATCTGGGACAAACAAAAATCACATTTTTTAAATGGAAGGCCTTTCATAGAATCGGAAAAGACCACAGGGACCATCCAGTCCAACCCCCTGACATGCAGGAACACACATCAAAGCATTCCCAACAGATGACCATCCAGCCTCTGCTTAAAAACCTCCAAAGAAAGAGACTCCACCACACTTTGAGGCAGCATATTCCACTGCCAGACAGCTCTGACCATCAGGAAGTTTGTCCTAAGGTTCAAGTGGAATCTCTTTTCCTGTAGTTTGTATCCATTGCTCCTTGTCCTAGTCTCTGGAGCAGCGGAAAACAAGCCTACCCCCTCCTTGACACGACATCCCTCCAAACATTTAAACATGGCTATCATGTCCCCTCTTAACTTTCGCTTCTGCAGACTAAACATCCCCAGTTCCCTAAGCCATTCCTCATAGGGCATGGCTTACAAACCCTACACCGTTTTGATTGCCCTCCCCTGAACATGCTCCAGCTTGTTGATATCCTTCTTGAATTGATGTACCCAGAACTGGACACAGTATTCCAGATGGGGTCTACCCAAAGCAGAATAGAGTGGTACCATTACCTCCCTCCATCCCTCTTGATTTGGGCTCTTGTGCACTCCCTTCCTCTGAAAGTGGGGTTCTAAGGCCACATGAGGTCCATGGACCTCACTTTCTCCACTTGTGCTTTAAGCTATAATTGGAGCTTGGCCTATGAGGTAGGCTAGGCTGAAAGAAAAAGTGACTGATATGAGGTCACCCAGGGAGTTTTATGGCTGCCTTGGATCCGTTCATGTAAGAAAGGTAGTCTATGAATTAAACAAACAAACCCACCATTCTGTTGGGACTTGAAGCTGGATCTCCCAAATTCTTCATCCAATAATCTAACCATTATACCATACTGCCTCAGGGATAATTTGTTACAATGGTGTTGGAAAAAGAGCAGGCCCACCTTTTACCTACCCCTCTCTTTATGACACTATTTTCGCTCCTCCTTCACCACTCAGCAGGCTGGTGTGGTAGGAACAGATGGCCTGTGCTAGATTTGTCAACACTTTAAGTGTTGATGGGCTCTGAAATTTCACTGAGGGCACCTGACTGAAGAAATCTCAAACCCAAAGTTTTTAAAATATCATATCTAAGGCTGCCTCTACCCACTGGCCAATGACAAAGCAAGAAGACTTGGACTAGAGAGTCACAAGCCCTGCATCATGGGCTTCTCATTCAAAAATACAGCTCAGTACCAGAGGTTCAGGTCTATGTCCATCACCAGGGTACCCTCCAGACACATTAAAAATACTAGAAAGTCTCAGATCTTATTCCTGTTCATTTCAACATTATTTTGGAGATCCATTCATAGAATCGTAGAGTTGGAAGAGATCACCAGGGCCATCAAGTCCACCCCCGGCCATGCAGGGATACACTTTTTGATTATCCCAGCATATTTTCTGTCAGTTCCTGGTACAACCAGAGACATCCTCAGGTCAGCTTATTTTCACCCAGTATAAAATCAGAAAGAACAGGAACAAAATCGAGGGCTTTTCAATCAGTCTGGATGGGCAGTCAGTCTTGTTTTCTCCTCTGTTGTGGGCTGTTGAGGGAATTCTGCAGCCTTCCAGATATTGTTGGACTGGGACTCCCAGAAGCTCTAGCCACCCTAGTTGATGGTGAAGAATGCTGGGAGTTGCAGTCCAGCAACATCTGGAGGTCTGCATTGTTCTCATCCCTGCTCTGGAGGGGATAGCAACACAAAAGAAATCTGTGTGTATCACAAACAATGGAGTTTCAGTCAGATTATTTTCATGCCACTCTGTCATACCACTTTTAGCTCTCAAAAAAGCTATTATCTATTTTCTATCTCCAGCTTTGGGGGGAGTTCTCAGGAAAGAGAGAGAGAGAGAGCTTGTATGAGAGGGTAAAGCCATGTTCTTTAAAATTCTTCACAGCTCTTCAAGGAAGAGGAGATGGTTGTTAACAGTAGGCTTGCAACCTCTTTGTTTTATCATGGTTTCTTTTACATCACATAACAATAGTGCTATGATTCCACTTTGACTGTCATGGATCTTTCCTACAGAATCCTGGGATCTGAAGTTTAGGAAGGCATATCCTCCAACTGTCCCAGCTTTGCACTTTGAGCTCAGTTTGCAGAAATTAAAGTAAATTGAGGAAAAGGGGAGAAGGTGGACAATAGAAAAAGAAATCAGGACATTTTAAATGCAGCTGAAAAAAGTGGAAAAGGAGCATTAATCAGGACTGTGCCTGAGTATTCTGTGGGTACACTACGGTATCTAAAGTGAGGGAGGGGGAAGAGCATCCTTGACATGATGCCTCCATCTAAAGGTGGGGAAGACACTCAGAACAAGAGAGGCTGGGTGGCCATCTGTTGGGGATGCTTTGATTGTATATTCCTGCATGACAGGCTTGGGCTCAATGGCCATTGTGATCTCTTCCAGCTCTATGATTCTATGATTCTAACAATGCACAATAGAAAAAAAAAAAGAAACACATCACTTTTAAAGCATTAAATAAATAAACACCATGCAAACACTCAGAGCTTTGCTTTAAAAATCATTCTAAAAGCAGTTTTAAAAACAGACAGAGTTAAAGATCCAAAAGCCAACAGGAACAGCACTATCATTCCACTTTAACTGCCATGGCTGCATCTTATGGAATCCTAGTATTTGTACTTCATCAACGACTTCAGCTCTGTAGCTGCAAGCTCTAAGTACTCTTCCCTAAACTGTAAATCCAGGATTCCACAGGATGGAACTATGGCAGTTAAAGTGGAATCATAGTGTTATGATTGTGTAGTGTGAAAGGCCCTCTTAATATGCTAAGTGCTGCATCCCAAGACCTTCTCATGATTCAGGAATGCAATAATATGAATAGGTAGAGATGTCACCTTGATACTGCTTTTCTTACTGGAAAACACTTTCTCTGGAGCTTCTCGGAGTGCCTTAAAAGCCAAATCAAGACACAGCTGTATGGAATGTGCTGAAAGAACGCCAAATCCCATCTTGGTAAATTGAAATCTTGCTTAGATCATCAGTTCATGGGGCTAAATCAAGGGTGGGGTTTGTGCAGCCCTGTAGATTTGCTGAACTATAACTAATAAACAAATAAGCAAGTAACTGCTATGCTGAAACAATGATGATATTTCTACTACATTAATCTCAAAAAGGTAGCTGGAAATTTAATATAAACAAATTGTTGACTGAGCAAAATACGACACATGATTTTGGCTATATCCTTCTACAATACACAAATGAAATTCAAACAATAATGACCTCTTAATGACGACCATTTACTGCATGCAATTACAATACATTGAATACACTAAATATAATTCAAACATCCAATAACAATCACTTGACAGAAATTTCTCTTTAACAAAGAGAAATAACTCACCAACACTTTGCTTTCTTATGCTAGGATGTTGAAGTGTAACTTAGGCATTCAGTTTGTGACTAATGTAGAAGGAATATCATCATTATTTCAGCATAATAGTCACCTGTTTGTTTATTAGCTCTAACTATTGGGGGACTACAGTGTTTTGTGGTCTTTGTTGAACTATAATTTGCAGCTATGCTAACCTTTGACTAAGACCATTACTGCACTACACTGTTTTAGTGCTGTTATCACACTTTCAACGTCCTATGGAATCTTGGGATTTACAGTTTAGGGAGGGGCATTTAGAATTCTCAGCCAGAGAGCTCTTTGGCCTCAGGAAACTACAAACCTCAGAATTCCACAGGATGTTGAAAGCAGAATAATAGCACTATAACACTGTAGTGCAGAAATGGCTGGAGAGTTCTGATGGGAACCGTAGTTGAACAGCATTTGGAAGATCACACAGTTCATCTCCTGGACTAAGTTAGTTGCTAGTTCCATATAGAGTACACCCATTGCATAAATGGACTTTACACATGAGTTGAGTAGCCCTAGGTCCAGACTATCTGAGAGGCCGTCTTTCCCTATAGAAATCTGCCAAAGTTGTAAGATTTACAGAGGAAGGCTTTCTCATTCCTGCCACCATCACGCACTCGCTTGGTGAGAATACAAGAGAGAGCCTTCTCAAAGGTTGTTCCCACTTTCTGGAACTTCCTTCATGGGATGCCATGCTGGCCCCCTCCCTGCTTTCCTTTCACCAGCAGGCAAAGATCTTTTTCTTTAAGTAGGCTTTTAATGTGTAAGCAAAGGAGCTTCTTATTGGGATTTTTTTTTAAAAAAAAATTGTATGTATCTAAATGATTTCATATTACTTTGTATAGTGATTTTAATTTGTTTTTAAATTTTATTTTGAAGGCTTTTTAATTGACTGTCTCTGGGAACTGTCTTAGGGTCCCACTGTGAAAGAAAGGAAACATACACATGAAATACATCAAATGAATAAATTTAGCCATTCAGTAATTGATTGAGTGGATCTAATCTAGCTGTGACTAGCCAGTCGTGCATTCTTGGAGGGTGCAAAACTACGCCGCAGGAAACAGAAGTCCCGAGGGTGCAAAACTATTCATCAGCACCTTCACAATGGAACAGCCACTGTGCATTCCTCATTGCACAAGGAGACAGTAAGAAGCCACAGTGTGAGATGCAGTGAGTCACACAATGCCAGTATTCATCAGAGGGATAGTGTAGCACAATAACAGTGTCAATGATGGAAATGCAGATTTACACTACAGAGGCACAATGTAAGATCTTGGCCATTGTGTTGGCAATGCAGCAATATTGCACACTTAAAGAGTTAAAGATGTCTTAGGCCCTGGCCACTTCTGCACTACACTGTTGTAGTGCTATTATTCTACTTTCAACATGCTGTGGAATTCTGGGATTTGTAGTTTACTGAGGCCAAAGAGCTCCCTGGCTGAGAATCCTAAATGCCCCCCCCAAAACTGCAAGCTCCAGGATTCCAGAGGATGTTGAAAGTGGAATAATAGCACTAGTGTAGTGCGGAAATGGCCTTAGAGAGTGCAGTAGTGACAACTTTGAATACTTTTCAGTGGCCCAAAGCCTCCTCATCTTTTATCCTCCTCTCCCATCTACCCTGAGATGTAAACCGAAGCTCTAAGGGATTTTTCGACCTCTTCTCTTCTGTCCTCCTTATTCTTTTACTTCTAGTAAAAGTGAAACTAGTCCAGTCCCGTGTTAATTTAGCACCCTTAGAGAACTCCCCTATCTTTAACAGGTTTCTTACGCTTAAAGTTGCTGGAGTGAAAGTCCCTTTAATAGTTGTACAGAAGAGAGAATTTCAAGAGGTTGTGGTTGTTACCTGGTTATATGAAAAGCAAAGATGGCTGAAATTCCTTTTCTACCCACCATATTATTGAGTGCATACAGATTTGCACACAGTTGGATTTAGAACACTGTAACCTAGTATGACTGAGCTTTCAAATGTTCAAAGCTTTCAAATGTTCAAAGTGCTGCATATCCATTAGGTAGTTCCCATCTTTACATTGCTCTTGCAAGGCAGGTCAGTATTATTATCTCCCATATTAAAGATGAAGGACAGTGGATGCCAAAGAATCCCTTAATCCCTTAAATAGATTCCTTAAAAACCTTTATGTATGTCAATTCAGAAGCAATTCCTGCTCTGTTAAAGCACCTTACTTCCATGCAATGCACTATAGTAATGGTTCTTAACTTGGGGTCTGTGGACGCCCAGAGGTCCACAATGCCCTCATAAAGGGTCCACAAAAGACTTGAAGGCTTCCCAGTCCATCTCCTCCCCCAACAATGGAGTGGAAACTGACAGCAACCAATGCAAAAGGAGGCAGGAAGTCACACAGACTACATGCGCCTGTGCATTGCCTGTCACATGGCTGCTTCACTGTGGGGAGGAGGCAGGCTCAGCAGTTGACATCAGAGCTGAGAGCCAGTCAGCCAGCCAGCAAATTAACATTTGCCCTTCTTTTCTCTCTTTCCCCTCCTTTCCAGTGGAGAGCACTCCACTCCCTCTTTTTTTTGCCTTCTTCACCAGGATGAGAAAAAAACTGAGATGGGCAAGAGAGAGAGAGGAAAAAGGCAAAAACAACAACAGCAAAACCCAAAAAACAAAAAACACTATTTTGAGGATTGACGGGAAAAAGGGGGGAGTTGAAGCAACCCCTCTATAAAAGACCCTGAGCATACCTCCCTCCTTTGCCTTTCTCAGTCTCTTCTCCTCCTGTTGAAGGAGGGGGAAAAAACAATGCGTGTAGGTGTTTCTAGTAGACTGGATGGCTAGAAAAGAGGGAAGAGAGAGGGAGGGTGGGGGGGGCAAATGCTGACTAGCTGGCTGGACCTGCACATTGCTGTTCAAACCACTCCAGTCTTAAACTGGCAGGAAGAAGCAGGAGAAAAGTCTTTTTTCCCCTTCCAAAGCTTCTCAGGGAAATTTGTCTTTATTTACTTCTCCCTTCTTTCCCAATTAGAAGACCCTTGATGAGCAATTTTAAATAAATATTTGATGCATTTTCCAGTTTTAAATCTTGAGTTAAATCTTGGGGGTCCATAGCAACAAGATATTTAAATAGGGTGCCTGATAAAGAAGGGGTTAAGAATCACTGTGTGACAGGGTTAGTCAGCTCATGACAGAGGATGATGGTAAGACCCCTTTCTTATTGTTATCCCCTGCGTCAAGCTAGAGGGCAGCATGACATTATGGCTCTGCCTCTATTCTCTTCCTGCTTCTTCTGACATCATTGGACCCCATCTCTTTGCCAAATACATTTCTTCTTCTCCATACAGACAAACACACAGAGGATAATCTCCCTTTTATCATTAGTTAATGATGAGAGATAACAAGATCATTCCTATCTGAGGGGAAAACTGAGCAGGGCAAGGGAAAACTTTTCAGTATCTCTGGTCACTGACTGGAGGCAATACCAGTATTCCCTCCTCAGTAGCAATTCCCCAGTGGGAATATATGTGGGTGAATGAGGGTGTGCATGGAATCCCACTGTTATTTCTGATCAGTGGTCAGAGATAACAGCAGTATTTCCATGCATACAGTTTGCCTTCTCAATTGGAAAAGTGATCAGCATATGGGAAATCTCTGTTACTCCAGGGGTTGGATCTTTACAAGAGAGAGAAATTTAGAGAGGGGAAGATCATCCTCCTGAACCTTCAGTGGGTCAGATCTGATCTGTTGGCAGGCCAGATTAGTTTTCCAAGCTGATGTTTCCTCCTCCCCATCTCAGACTTTTATGAAAGATGTTCTCTCATTTTAAGATATTCTAAGGAGGCTCTTCTTCAAGCTGTTTGATCAGGGAATCTCATCAGGCAGGATCCAATAGGAGGACTTTTTTGGGATGGCTCTGAAAAAGCTTCTCCACTGAAGTTTGACTCATGCTGACACTGCTATCATTTTGGCACCAGGTTCGGCCCTAGTTACTGCCCCTTGGGTTGACAGGTATAGTTTGCTCTGCTATTTTTAATGCATTCTTTTATGCATTGCTCGACTGGGATATTGTTGGCCAAGATTCTACACTGTGTTTGTATAAATCTACACTACCGTACTTACATGGTGGTTGCGCTACAGTCCCTTTCCGTTGAATAGCAATGTTGTGTAACTGATTGTGTTATTTGCCAATGTGCCTGCTTGTTGTCCCATTGTTTAATAGCGAATGCACAGTGTTAGTTCCTGCAATCTCAGTGAAGAACGCAGTACACTGAAGAGGTGCATTGAATAGTTACACAGCATCCAAGAATGTACAACTACTCTACTCAGCTGGAGTAGATCCACCGAATAAAATGTTGAACGGTTAACTATACAAGTTCATCCCAATGATTAGGAGCGAAGGAATCATATATTGCTTAATCCAAATACCACTGCAAATTAAATACGAAACACCCAAACTTTCACACTTATAATTACAAAATCACAATTAAAGTTAAGTGTGTAACATTATCTAAACTTAAAATGAATCACTTATATTATAAAACAAGTCACATTATGGTAAAACAAGAGAAAACAATTATCATTTCATAACATGACAAGAATATTTTATGTTCTTGTCTAGCTTCTGATTCTATGACAATTAGCCTGAAATGGACTCCGAAAACTTTTCTCTACATCTGATAACCTTTGCTGCAAATATAGCAACCCTTGAAATCACAAGTTGATTTGCTGACTGTAACAAAAAAAACTAAGGCCATTTCCGCATGACAGTGCCATCCCGGCATGGGGAGGCATTGATGCTGGTGCACGATGCATGCCATCACACAATGTCATCACAGTCCCACTTGTTGTGCCCCCAGCCATCATGTTCATGCCATATGCCATTACCAGAAAAAATCCGGTAATGGCCTCCCTTTGCACAAAGATCCCATCGGCTGTGGGTGTGTAGAAAGGGCTAACAAGCTGTTACCGCAGGTTAGACCTCCTTGGAGATAGCATAAAGATATCATTTTGATATCAGTAATTTGGCTCTCTTCCGCCATCCCTCTCCACGTGTTTGTGAGGCCCCTGGACAAGCACAGAACTAGGCTTGGCCATCAAACGCTGCAATATCCCAAGACAATACAGGCAGGCCAGAAATAGCCAGATCACCGCCTGAGGAGACCTCTCTGCAAACACCCTCATTATGTATGTACGCTGTTTACAAAGGACTCCCTGCCCCGAGCAGGCAACTTGGCAAGCTCAACTGCCAAGCACTCTGCATTTGCATACTGGCTACCTCTTTGTCAATTTGGACCTAACTCAATCATGCGAAATTTTGACCTTTCCTAAGCTTTGTCCTGCGCCCGAAACTCATTGTTTTCCCCAAGTACAGTATAGCCTGCAGTCACATTTCTCCCTATAAAACCCCCTGATTCCTAGACCTTCCTTGGATTGCTCTCGAGTTCCAGACCACCTTGCTGCCGCTTTGCTTGGTGAGCTTCCCCTCAGCTCCACGTGCTGAGATACATCGAACCCCAGCATCGCTCTCTATTCTTCCAGGCTTCAGGACAGGTTTCGTATCACCCAAATCAACTATCCCTCTCAAAAATCCCTCTATACCACTCCAACTTTTACTTTCCTTAGTTACTTGTATAATTGTGTGTTGCATACACTGTGTGTCTGTATTTAACAAAATCACAATTATTCTTATAACTTGGTGTGCTCCTTGGCTTGGCCTGACCCCGTAGACATTGGGTAAAAGATTCCGCTGCGTTGCCCTGCCTCTCACATTGCTAGCTTGTGCTCTCAGCTAATTTCCCCAAACTTAGTTAATTGTGAGCGCATTTAGGTGTCCCTCCCGGGACCCCCAGTAAACAGGGTAACAAAGCACTTCCTTCCTCAGTACAGTACAGGAAGAGGTCAGCTGCACTGTGGAAGGAAGGAGCGTGTCCCAAACTCTACCCATCCACTGGCAACTGGCCAGGTGCAGAGGGGAGTGTTCAGGTCCCACTTCCATCCAGGCAATGGCACTGTCAGGATAACACCAGGACATTGCAGGATCAAGGACCATTTCTGCACTACACTGTTATAGTGCTACTATTCCCTTTTCAACTTCCTGTGGAATTCTGGGATTTGTAGTTTACTGAGGCGAAAGGGCTCTCTGGCTGAGAATTCTAAAGGCCCTTCTCTAAACTGAAAATCCCAGGATTCCAAAGGATGTTGAAAGTGTAATAATGGCACTATAACAGTGTAGTGCAGAAATGGCCAAGGTATGGTGTGGAAAGGGCCTACGTTTCTCTGTTACACCCCCTAATTTTATTTTCTTTAGAAATGTCTCCGAATAACTTTCTCTTATATCATTCTATATCTGACACTCAAGTATATAATGGGCCAAATCTTCTAACACTGGCTCTCCACAGATACACAGCGTATCTTATACTAGGATACCATGGATTCTTCCTCATTTCACCAATGATTAGTTGAAATGGACAATAGGACTTAGACTCATGTGAAATGGTTATACATGTGGAGCTCTGCTAACACAACCTTAAATGGTACAATGGCCAAAAAAATACAACTGCGACCCTTTCCATACCTTACCTTCTTCTGGCGCTGGGGTGCGGGGATCGCACAAGCAGTCTCTGGCAAGAGGCTCTCATGTCCAGGGTCCTTCGGCTCTGCACAAGCTGCCTGCTCGCACAAGAACCCCACCTCTTCCTTCCACAGTGCAGCCTAGGAGTTTCCCAGGCTGCGCTGGGGCAGGAAGCGTGACTGGCGTGGCTCCGGAGGCTCCGCACGCCAGGTAAGTGTGCACGGGGCCCGGGAGAGGAATGTGTGACTACGCAACATTTTCAGCTTCTAGCCGAAAATGAAAAGGTGCACGATCGGTGCCTGCCCTACCCTGGAGCGTCGTGCGATTGTGAATGTGTCGTTCAGATTGCTCCTCACAATTGCACAATCCTCCAGACACCCTTTTGCATGGAAAATGCCATGTGAAAAGGGCCTGCGTGAGTAGGGGTACCTACACGGATGTGCAGTTCTAACCATTGTTTTACAGTTTGACACACTTCATTTTTTTAATGCGTCTTCATCCCTCATACTCTAAGGGAAAAGAACGAATGTGGTATAGTGGTCTGACTCTTGGAGTCTGAGGCCTTTCCCACACCTTACTTTCTTCTGGCGCTGAGGTGCGGGGATCACCCGAGCAGCCTCCAGTGAGAGGCTCTCGCATCTTTTCATTTTCGGCTAGAAGCTGAAAATGGTGCACAATCGTGCATTGCTCCCGGGCCCCGCGCACACTTACCTGGCATGCAGAGTCTCCAGAGCTGTGCTGGTCGCACTCACAATCCGCGATTGTGAGTGTGTTGTGCAGATAGCTCCTCACAATCGCGCAACGCTCCAGGAGCCCTTTCTCATGGAAAATGTTGTGCGAAAAGGACCTGAGAGAATAGGGCTTGAATCCCTGCTCAGCCGTAGAAACAAAACAGGTGACCTTGGGCAGGTCACACTCTCTCAGCCTCAGAGGAAGGCACCAGCAAACCTTCCCCCTGAACAACCTTCTTTGGTGATTTATAAAAAGAGGCTGGATGACCCTTTGATGGGGGTGCATTGAGTGTGTTTTCCTACATGGCAAGGAGGTGGATTTGGTGGCCATTTTGGTCTCTTCCAGCTGTATGATTCTATGAAACCTTGCCAAAAAAAAAAAAAAAAAAACCTATGAGAGACTTGCCTTAGAGTCACTGTAAGTTGGAAACAATTTGAAGGTACATAACAGCAGCAACAACAACAGCAAGGCAGTGGCAAACCTCTGAATATATCTTGCCAAGAAAAGTCAGAGTCAGCTTAAAGGCACATAACAACAATGGCATAAAATTCTAAGAAGGATGAGTTCTCTCTTTCTCTCCCTCTGCACATGTGTGTGTGTGTGTGTAAAGTCCACCAAGAGGATCTGTTTTGCTTACTATAAAAATTCCTTGATGTTCTCCGCTTTCATTTCCCTCAGAAACGCCCCCTTCATCTTCTCATGAGAACTGGTTGTTGGCGATCGATCTATATTACTGATCCAGCCTGGAAGACAGATGAAACAGATGATTTCCACAACAGGATATATACCATGTGATATATGCCAAAACCAATTTACAGAATTTGTTACAACAAGAGGATGGGCTCTTTCTCTTTTGCAGAGACATGTGTTAATCCCCAAACTCTTTGCAAGCAAGTTGATACATAAAAAGCTGTGAGGAATCAATCTATGTTTTTTTAGAAACATCTCCAAAGCAAGGAGATCATCCCATAGGATCTGTGCATGATTCAATCATCTGGCCTTCTTTCCTCAGAAATAGGGGCAGAAGGCTTATATAACAGATAGGAAGAACCTAAATACCTTGGAGGCACCAGATCCCATATGTTCTTGAATCTAAGCAGGGTCAGGCATGGTTAATACTTGGATGGAGGACCGTCAAAGAATGCAAGGTGTTGGGGCAAGGGGTGAGCAAAGTGCAGCCTTCAGGCTCCATGTGGCTCTGAGGATTTTTTTTCTGTGGCCCTCAGGGCCACCCCCAAAGGGCCAAAAGATTACTTTGCAAAAAAAAAAAAATTCTGCCTCAAGATGGCCCAAAGTGATCCCTAGGGGGTGTGGAACACATTTGTAACTTATTTGGAGCTCCCTGCAACCTCTTAAGGTAAAAAAGTGCATTAAAATAAACAAAGGAGAGGTTTGCTCCAAAACGCCTTTTAGGAGACATGTAGGGCATTTCCACCAAATTTCAGAGGGAGGGGCTGGACCAATTTAGTCCCAGAAAAGGCCTCTTTTGAAATAGGAAGTGATCCCTGCTCATTTCCTATTGTCAAAAAAAAAAAAAAAAAAAAGGCCCCAAATGTTGTGACAATGCCTCCCATTTCCCCTACAGGGCATCTGATGGCACCTTGAGGCATAGTAATCGATTCTTTTTGCAGTAGTGGATTGAGGGTGTGTGCAGCCTTCCAAGGTGTCATCGGGGACTAATGCAGCCTTCTAGCTTTCTACAATTGCCCATCCCTGTTTCAGAGGAAGGCAATGGCTACTCAGCTTTGAGCATTCCTTCCCTAAGAAAATCCTACAAATTCCATGAGGTCCCCATAAGTTGAGGGGTGACTGGAAGGCCCTCCGCATCTCTCTCACATACACACACTAGATAGGAAAAAGGAAAGCTTGACTGTTAGCACTTAAAGACAATTCTGTGCCAGTTTGATGCAGATTATACCATAACCCTATATTGCCATAATTTTGACATCACATTAACCATTCCCTGACTTAGAAATAGTTCAAAAATGAGCCCCTTCCTTTTGAACAGTTTGCTGTATACTGAGACATTTGGAAAAAAGTGCAAAGAAACATGTCCCTCTTCCTTCCCACTCTGCTCCTTCTTTTGGTTTCCCATTGTGGTTTTGTTAAGTGTAACCTTTATGAGTGCTGGTTTGGCTCAGTGGGTGGGGAAACCCTCAGAAAGATGCTATGCTTGCTGGTTGAGTTCAGAAGGGGAGGGAGAACTGCAGTTGTCATTGTGTGTGTGTGTGTGTGTGCACAGATTAGAAACTGTGATTGTGTTTGCAATATTCAATTATACCAGCCCCACAGAATCCAGAGAGAAGTATAAAAGCACCACAGGATGAGGAACCTGTATTTCAATTGTTTGCTTGACTTAGTGAGAACTCTGTCTACGTCAGTCTACATCATCCTACATCAGGATTGACTAGTGTAAATTGGTTGTGTCACCCTTTGTGTTGAATGGCAGCATTGCCCAGCTGAATGCATGCCCAGAGGTACAACTGGATGCACAATGAAAGGATTCGAACGCTGACATATGAATGTCCACATCCGGATGCTTGTGTAGGGGAACTTGCACATGGGTAAAACACCACTAGTATCCCGGTCTTTGTGAAAGGACCTTTTCACACTAGATTGTTATAGTGCTATCATTCCACTTTCAACATCCTGTGGAATTTTGGGGTTTGTAGTTTCCTGAGGCCAAAGAGCTCTCTGGTTGAAAATTCTAAAGGCCCACCCTAAACTGCAAACCCCAGGATTCCATAGGATGTTGAAAGTAGAATAATGGCACTATAAAAGTGTAGTGCAGAATGGCCCAAGGTCTATGGATATTGATGTCAAATAATACTAGAAGAGTATCTGCAACAAATTGTCGCAGAATAAAGAAATTCCTATTCAAGGTTCAATCTTTTCTAGTCAACTGGGCACCCTCAGGTCCTCACTAAACTAAGTGGGAGGCAAGGGAGAGATTCCCCTCTGTAATGATTTTGGTGCTTCTGAAAATTTGAGTCTGCTGAAACATTTTCCTGTTTGTAGATGCAAACAACACTCACATACCTGAACTTCAGAAAAAGAGAAGGGAAAAAATGAGGAGAGAACAGCAAGAAACTTTCCACCGATCTTAACAAACAGGAGAAGAAGGTGTTCTAGCCTCAAAAAAGTGCATAGCTAATGTGCCTTTAAGAGTTACAGACTAATATGATCAAAACATAGCATAAGCTCAAAGGTCTACCTGGAGCATTCAGTCTTCTGCATGTTTGATCAACAGTACCTCCCACTGTATGAAAAGAAGCTTACACCCAGGTAAACTCACATAGGATGGTAGCCTTCCTCCAATACCCTCTTCCCAAGGACAAGCCAGTCAACCACCTCTGGAGAAATGGTGATTCAGGCAGGAAAGTGATACCCTTATCCTTGCTTCTTTCCCTTCATAATCCATCACTCAAAGGTACTATGCCTCTATCCATGGAGGTCCAGTTTGAAGTTCATGGTTTCTGGCTGTTGAAAGACTCACTCCTTTTCTGGACTTTTTTTTAAGGGTATTCAAAGGCTTGACTGTGCAGCTTAATGAATTCCTTAAATACTTTCTTTTGCCTGTCTCAAACCCCTTTATGAGTAACATTTGCTTCAAGAGAGAAAGCCCGAGTTTTTCTATGTCCCTTAAAAGGGAAGGAAGAGAGGAAGGAGAGAGAGAGAGAGAGAGAGAGAGATCTGTGTTAGCTTTCAGTAAAACAAAATATCTCAATTTCCTTACTCAAAAGTGAAAGGGAAAAAAATCACTTTCTTGTCCCACCCCCAACAAGCTTTAGGAACAGAACTCTCTCCTCAGAATGTAGAATTCATTTTCCTGAGATAGTGAGTGACAAAATACACACACATATTACCCCACCCATTTTGTACAAGTATTGTTTTTGCAGATCAAAGAAAAAGTTGGCACAGTCTGCCCAGGTACCGATAAGGAAGCCAAGAAGGAACATGCCGACAGCCAGTCCCACTGCCAGCACCCAGAAGCGTCTCCCACTGCTGCAGCTGATGCCTCCGGAGAAATTGGGTTCAGTGACAGCTTGCAGGGTGTTCCACATCCTTCCCACTGCTTGTTATGTAGAAGAAGTGTTTTCCTCAAGCTCTGGATTCAGCTTGATTCTCTCCGAGTCCTGCCTCAAGAAACACACACAAGCAATACACATGGATTCTGTGCAAGGGAGCGAAGTCCTTTTTGCTCCACGGATCTCGACTCCTCCTGCAGGCTATGAAGAGAGAAGGCAGACAGCAAGAGATGACTCTCTTAGCAGGCCAGAGTCCAAGTGCTGATCCCGTGCCAAAGCTCAAGGCCTGGCACTACCATCCCTTTGTTTGCAGGAGCTGGGGGACAGGTGCCTTCTGAAGCAGATGCAGGGCATGGAACATTTGCTTTCCTAGCTAAAATGGTTAGTTAGATGTAGCATTCCATGCCCTGCCAGAAGTAGTTAGCTGCTGTTGTTGTAGTTACAATTTGTTGGACGTAACTCATTGGCCAAATTCCCACTGGTGCAGTATAAGGCTACACTCACATAGTTACACAGTGGTTGCTCTACCCTCACCTTCTACTGAATGCTGGCATTGTGCACCCAATTGTTTATCTCCTAGTGGACCTGTTTATCATCCCATGGTACAATGGGGAATCCATGGGGGACTGTTCCTACAATCCCGATAAAGTACAAGGTGCTTTGAAGGCACTAGTAAATAGTTCTGCATGATTGCATGGCTGGAATCCTGTTAGTTAATCCCAACTGTTGAGTCAACTGTTTACTGGTGAGCCAGCACTATCAAAGCTGACTATGAAAATGACACACACACACACACACACACACACATATGTACTTCAAGGCAGTGCTCTTGCCCTGAGATTCCCTCTCTGACTTTGAGAACCGGAGAACAGCAGCAGAATCTGAGATCTGGAGCCCTAGCCATCTCAGTTATGTATGTTGTTGATAAGTACAGCTGCACCACCATAGGCAAGCAACTAGTCAACCACCAGCCATCTGTGAAGTAATACTAGGAATCCACACCTTCAAGGGACACAGTCTTAAGTGTCCTGAATTCTGCCAAAGAGAAAAGGAAAGGAACACAAGCCAAACCTTGGATTTTTATTTCATTTTTATTTATATTCCACCTTTTTCCCAACAGGAGAGCCAATGTGGCTTATTATATAAGATGATAAAACAAACAAATAGTTAATACATGATACAAAAGTTAAAAGAACCATTAAGTTGACAATTGCATGAACCATTTAAAATGCACATAAAACATAAGATTAAAAAATACTGTACATTAAAAGGCCCTTCTGCCACATGCAATTAAACAACCTGTGGTCCATGGCCATCCTGGCTGTGAAAATTTGGGAGCCACAGTCTAAAAAAAGTGATTTTTCCAAGCTTTGGGATGGGGGAAAGAAATCTGTCTTGCACTATTTTGAAAAGCATTAGTGAACCTATCAGTTTTCTGCAGTGTCACAATTTTGCCACTAGATGGCTGGAACATGCTACAAATGAGCCATAGGAAAGCTACTGGTGAGGCTCATCCAGGAAAATTGCTTTCAGATTTCTACTTTTGCTCACCTGCTGTTCTTATTTAAGGTTCATGGCACTCATACCAAGGGCCTTTTCACACTCTACAACTATAGCATTATGAATTCACTTTAATTGCCATGGCAGCATCCCATGGAATCCTGGAACTTCCAGTTTAGAGAAAAGTACTCAGCGTTTTCATACAGAGTGCTCTAGTGCCTCACCAAAATTGCAGATCCCAGTATTCTGTAGGACTCAGTCATAGCAGTTATAGTGGAATCACAGTGATAAAATTATGCAGGGTGAGAGCCTCAGGTCACAATTCTGCTCTAGCATGCTGTGTGTGAGTAAAGGATGAGTGCATTGAAGAAACAGATGGAGCAATTTTCAGAAATATAGCCATGTTAGTCTTTCTCAATATAAAACAAGGGTGGGAATCATGGAGCCCTCTAGATGTTGTTGGAGTATAACATCTAGCAGTCCAAGATGGGATAGCCAATGGTGAGGAACACTGGGAGTTGTGGTCTAACAACATATTTCCATATCTATTTTCCTCTATCTCAGTAGTAACTATTGCACTAGTTCCTGAATTATCTTACTATGCTATACTCTGTGTGTTGATTTTGGAAGCTAATCAGGGCCAGTCCCGGTCAATATTTGGATGGTAGATAACCCAGGGATCACGAGGTAAGGACCTATCCAAGGTGCTGAATCATATCCTCACCCAAATAGGTCCAGATTCCCTGCACCAGTGACATGGAAGCTACCAGATGCCACCAGTTCTGTGCAAACAAGAACATTTTTCCCCTTAAATAATTATTATTAATGCACAATTGAGCAGTGTATAATAGATACTCTTTTTTAAAAAGCCAATGCTTGGAGTGAAGTTGGGAAATGTTTTCTTTTGGACTGCAGTTCCCAGAATCCCCTGATTGATTCAGCCTGCCAATGAACAAGTGTTCAAGGGCTTCAATAATGGGTCTTCTCACTAGTCTTACTGGTAGACATCAGTCCCTGGTGGATATAAATCACATGCTGTGCCCCTAAACTATGGCATCCCCTAACTTTTGCCTCCCATTCCTTACCTTCCATTCCTCCAATCCTGAGCTGAATCCAAAGCAAGGCAGTAAGATTATGACCAGTATTCTACATCAGCTACTTAGTTAAGTATACAGTCTTCCCTCTACATTCATGGGCTTGACTTTTGCAAATTTGATTATTCATGAGGCACATGATTGCTTTTCCCCACTCCATTCTTCTCCTCCTCCCTTGCACTCCTCACCTCAGGCTTGCAAGGTTTCTGTTTAAAATTGACTTTTTTTTTCTTTTGGATGAACAACCCCCCCCCCACACTGCTGGAGGCATGTCTTCTCTGCCACTTGGGTGTACATTCTGCTATGTAATAGCCACAGATTGGTCAGGTGCTCTCTTTGCTCCTACTCTTCCTCCTTGGGAGGAATCTCTGTTCTCAAGATGACAACCAGAAGCAGCTAGAATGTTAGAACTCAGTGCTCCACTTTTCTCTGTCTGAGGGGAAAGTACCAGGAAGCCCTTTACCTTGTCTTTTTTTCTTTCCCTTGGAGCTCTGGGGCCAGAGGCAAAATAATAGGAGGGGCGAACTCCAGAGGGGAATGGGAGGGTGACCGGGGGAGGAGTTATTAGCAGTTTTTCCCACTTTTGTGAGGGTTCTGCACCCCAAACCCTTGCAAATGTTTAGGGGCCACTGTACTTAACCATAAGTATGTGCAGAACAGTTACCTAGATTGACTCATCTGTAACCATTCCATTTCTATGTTGTGTTGTTGTTGTGTACCTTCAAGTCATTTCTAATTTATGGTGACCTGAAGCTGACCCTATCATGGAGTTTTCTGGGGCTGAGAGTATGTGAGGCACCCAAGGTCACCCAATGGGTTTCCATGGCTAAAAAAGGAATTGAACCCTGGTTCCAGGTCTGTAGTCCAATGTTCGAACCACTACATCACATTGGCCCTCCAACTTTGTTGATGTTGTGTGCCCTCATGTTGTTTCCGACTTATGGCAACCATAAGACAAACCTACCATGATGTTTTCTAGGGCTCACAGTTGTGAAACTATTGCCATGATCATCACTCCCCCTCAAACTACTTTACTGAGCATCACTTACATGGAGAAAAGGAAGTCCATCCTGCTAGCATCAGGACCATGGGTGAATAACATTTCCATCAGGTTTGGGGAGGGGTTGGGCCAAGCCATTTCAGCAATACACTCTTATAGTGTTATTATTCCACTTTCCACTATGGAATCCTGGGCTTTGCAGTTTAGGGAGGGGCATTTAGAATTCCCAGCCATAGAGCTCTTTGGTCTCAGTAAACTAGAAACCCCAGAATTCCACACATGATGTTGGAAGTAGAATAATAGCACTGTAACAATGTAGTGAAGAAATGGTCTTAGTTAAGCATACAATCTATTTAACTTGACTTATAACAAGTTATAACTAAATATATTTAAACTTGGTTACATATATTTAAATAGGTAGCTGATATAGAATGCAGACAAATATCCCTTCCCTTAATCAGACAGTCATGATCTGACTCATTGTTAAGGCCTTATTGGATTCTGTTTGTTCATGGAACTGTAAAGAAACCCCCTCATTGCCTCTGTAGATCAGGCTGGTTCACAAAACTTTCTGGGCTGGCACACACCACTCTGAGTGCATCAATCTGGTGGTGCAGTGGTTAAATGCCAGTACTGCAAGCCACAAGGTTGTGAGTTTGATCCTGCCCAGCTCCAAGGTTGACTCAGCCTTCCATCCTTTCGCAGGTCGGTAAAATGAGTACCCAGCTTGTTGGAGGCATGTATAGAAATGTTTCGAAATACATGCTATTTGTAAGTTGTTCGCCGCCTCGATCCATATGGAGAGGCAGGATACAAATAAATAATTTTTAAAAAATTAAAAAAAATCTGAATGATGGGCTCCCTACAGATTCTCCAGATCTCTGCTTCATAGTTGAATTGGATTCTGCTTGTCTGCTCTGTTCCCTTTAGCCAGGCTTAGGTTCTGGCCAACAGCACAGAAACTGGCATTTTAATTCTGTACCTTTTTTGTATAAAACAGCAAAAGGGTGAGAAAGCACAGTGGGGATGTGGGAAGAAAGTGCATTGCATATACATGCACATACAGACATACACACGCATATGTATAGTGTGCAGTCAGAAATGAGATTTAGATGCTAACTTTCTTCCCACTAGTGTTGCTATTTAGGTAGATCAGCTCCATTAGCAACTACATCAGCTCTGGTGAGCACCTACTCCTCTTTGAAATGCATGTCAGGATGAGGAAATCAATGAAGAAGAACAGGAGAAGTTGCCTAGAGAACAAGATGAAGCTGAGGTGATAGTCAGTCTTCTACTGCCTCTAAAGCAAGAAAGCTTTGCCTGCTTTCCCCATGAACAATGCTCAAATGATGCAGCATGTGTAACTGCTCCTTCATTCAGTATTGCCCACCTACACATTCAGAAAAAGATGTCACCGAGCCCTGCCAGGACTGGACCTTTTCAGGAGGGGAATTAATACCCCTTAACATTTCACAGACTGGAACAGGGACATGCTCTTATTTTCATACCTTCAAAAATCCATTTAATTCCCTACCTGTTTGCCTGCATGCTTTCATCTGGAAGGAGCTATAACCTTTCACTGATATTAAAGCTGAAAAGGGTTATCAGCATTTTGCTTCCATATATATTTGAAAGACAGTATTGCCTTACAAAGCATCATTAGTAGTTCAAAATGCATCTTCTCAGGTATAAGAACTGGTACAGACCTGAAATCACAAACTCACATCCAGTTGGAAATTTATGACAGTGTAAACCAATTTATGATCGTGCATCTTAGAACTACAGTGTTGTGCAAGTTCTGTTGTTGTACAAGTGAAGTAAGAAACATGGCCATTGTGCAATGGTCTCAATGCACAATGGTACAGACAGGCCTCCACATTCACATTCTGTAGTAGTCAGGCTTCAGCGGGAACACTGCATTCCATTTGGGATACCTCATATTTGAGAAGGATGTAGACAAGTTGGAATGGGTTCAGAGAAGGGCAACAAGAATAAGAGGTATGGCAGTGACGTAGACTCGAGTTGATAGACTTGGACTCAAATAGGACTTAAGTCACTTCAGTGATTCGACTCGGACTTGACTCATCCACGAATGATGCACTGACTTGACTTGACTCGAGACTTGCATATTTTTAATGATTGACTTGATGCCCTTGGTTCAGTTAACATAACACATTCATCCAGAAACCTTACGACTTTGAACAATGCTTCCACCTCTTTTTGCCTACTGCTCACATGACAATCTGTCTCAAGCCCAAAGTGTGGGCGCGTTTCCCAGAGGGGAACAGCAAACAGGTTAGACAATGGGCTTGAGGTCTGCTCAGCAGCCTGTTGCCATTGCATATTGGAGAAGCCTTCTAAAACTTTTTCTAAGAGCAAACGACAAGACTTGACCCCAGAGTGCAGGGTGCATTTCTCAGAGGGGAACAGCAACTGTGTTAGGCAATGGGCTTGAGGAAGAAGAATCCTTCCTTCTAAAGTTTTTGAATCTTCAGTAATGGGGAGTAAGATAGGATCCTATTCCCCACTTCCAAAGCTGCAGATGGCAAAATTACAAATGTGGAGAGCCGACTCTGCTTAAATTGTTAAAACTGAATTTATTTCACTCTATCCGTTAATTCTGAAATTTTGGTTGAGGTATAAAGTTGGCTTCCAGACTTGAGACTTCCAGATTTGAAGTATCTTCACGGACTTGAGACTTGATTTGCGACTTAGAGTAAAATACTTAAATAAATCACTGAGACATGGAGAATAAAACATATCAGCAAAAGTTGAAAGATCTGGATATGTTCAGCCTGGTGAAGCATAGACTAAGGGGTGATATGATTGTACTCTTTAAATATCTATAGGGCTGTCCAAGAGAGGAGGGGGCAGGCCCGTTCTATACTGCCTTAGAAGCAGATCTAATGGTTTTAAGTTACAAGAGAGTGAATTGAAATTGAACAATAGAAGGAACTTTTTAGCAGTAAATGTTACCAAAAAACCTTTTTTGGTTAACATAAGAGCAGTTTGACAATGGAACCAAATAGCTACAGAGTTAATTTGGTTTCTTTCTCTGGACATCTTGAAAAAGAAAAAGAAAAAGGCAGCTACCCGCTGGGGATGTTCTAGCTGGATTTCCTGCCTTGAGTGGGGATTGGACATGGTAACCTATGGGGTCACTTCCAGTTCTATGTTTCTATGAATCCCTCTCCTCTCAGGATACCTGATTATCTAAAGGACTGTGGTTGGAATCCTGTTGGTGTTTTATATACACATGAGTTCCCTTCTGCATGAGATTCTACTTTTTTGGCCATTGCTTAACATCTGTATTCAATTCATGATTGCATCTGTGGAACTCTTCAAATTGCACATTCTTGGATGGCACACAACTAACGGTGCCTTCAGAGGTACCACTGGGATTCACTGGGATTGCAAAGACAAGGATTGTACATCCCTTGAGGAACAATGGGCAACAAGCAATCACATTTATAGATAGGCAGTTGGTTGCACAATGTTGTTACTGAGCAAATGGATGGTGCAGCATGCAAACACAATATAGTTTCTTGGCCTCTGTCTCTCTATATGAGCCTGAGCAAGTTGTGAGACACACAGGAGAAGACTTTGAATTCCGCAAGAAGGCAAGAATTATAGAATCTTAGGGTTGAAGAGGCCACAAGGCCCACCCGCAACCATGCAGAAATATACAATTACAGACCTCCTGAGACATGTCTATATGTTTAAAGACCTCCAGAGAGAGAGTCTACCATGTATAACAAACAGACATGAGAGAGTTTTCCTGGTGGCTGCTCCCAAGCTCTGGAATTCTCTTCTGTTGGAAGCTAGGTTGGCTCATTCTGTGATTTCTTTCTGCCAGCTAGCAAAGACCTTTCTGTTTAAGATTTTGGCTATTAACTCACTGCTACTGAAGAGTCCTTTAATGGTGTTGGTATGTCTCTGTGTGTTTTGTTCTCATTACTGTCCTCCCTCCACATTCGCAGGTTTGACCTTTGCAAATCTGATTATTCATGAGTCATGTGCTTGCCCTTCCCCCTTTTCCTCCTCCCATCCCTTGCATTCCTCATCCCAGCTTGCCAGGCTTGTGTTAAAAATTGATGTTTTTTTTTTCCTTTTGAGTGAGCAAAGGCCCCTCCCACTGCTGAAGGTGTGGCATCTCTCTGCCTTTTTGCATGGTGTTTCTTAAGCGAAAGGGCCCCTTGAGCGTCGCATGACACACTCACATTTACGCGATGCTCAAGAGCGTGACACAAACCGCTAACGGATTTTTTTATTTTTGGCTTCAAGCCGAAAATGCCACGCAGTCGCACAACGCTCAGGTGCATGGAGCGCACTTACTTGCCATGCACAGCCTCCTGAGCCATGCCGGTCATGCTTCCTGCCTCAGCGCTAGCCTTCAACTCCCAGGCTGCACCATGGTAGGAAGGGGTGAGGCGCGGGACCAGGAAACTGCTGCAGAGCCCAAGCAGCAGGGATGCAAAAGCCTTCCTCCGAAGGCTTCTCACGTGAGCGCTGCTCTCCACCACCGCAAAAAGGTAAGGTGCGAAAAGGGCCTCTGACATGTAGTTGCACATTTTACTGTGCATTGGCTGCTGATTGGTCATGTGCTCCTTTCTCAAGAAGGGTGCTGGGAGTAATTAGAACTCCTCTCTTTTCTGTCTGAGGGGAAATACCAGTAAGCCTTTTAGCTTGTCTTCTCTCCCAATCCAACACTGCGGTCGGAGGCAAAGGAATAGGAGGAGGGAAGCTCTGGAGGGTAATAGAAGGGGAACTGCAGAGGGGGAATGATTTGCAGTTCTTCCACTTTGATGAGGGTTCTGTGCCCCAAACCCTCATGGATGTTGAGGGGCTATTTTATTATGATTTGAATGCTTCTAAACTCTTTTTATAATAGTACTATTTTCCCAGGATAATTTATTTAACAGATAAATCATTTATCACACATAGCACTTAAATAAACTATGTGAAAGCTATTATGACTGGTTTTTCCATATTTTGCTTTAATCTGTGTTGTGAGCTACCTTGCATCCAATGTGTGAAGGGAAAGCTGGATATAAGTTTAAATAAGTAATAGGTCAGGAGAATGAGTTAAAGCCCTCCTCCTGAGAATTCAATGTACCTTGCTAAGCTACAAATCCTGGTGTTCTTTAGGACGGAGTCAGGGCAATTAAAGTAGTGCAGTATGTAAAGGAGTGACCCATCCTTCAACACCTGTCTTCCAATTCTGTGTCCCATACTTAATCTTCAAGGACACACTGGCCTCACCACTGTGGGTTCATGACAGCAGCAAAATTCCATCATGGGATCTGTGAACCAAGATTTTATTTTATTTTTTTTATTTTAATTATTTATTTGTATCCCGCCTCTCCATATGGATCGAGGCGGTGAACAACTTACAAATAGCATGTATTTCGAAACATTTCTATACATGCCCCCAACAAGCTGGCTACTCATTTTACCGACCTGTGAAAGATGGAAGGCTGAGTCAACCTTGGAGCCGGGCAGGATCGAACTCACAGCCTTGTGGCTTGCAGTACTGGCATTTAACCACTGCACCACCAGGGCTCCATTTTCCTGAACAGAGTCTTTCTTCACTGGAAATAGTCAGCCTCTCTGCCTCAGACAGCTTTTCTTTACTCCTGACAATCCAAAACAGGGAATGAAGATACTCTCATTTGTATTCTTTTGATAGGTTGCACCTAAGCTACTGACTGGCCATAGAGCAAACTGAAAATTGGACTCAAGCGGTCTTTAGTTTGATCCAATACTCATATGTTCTTGTTGCTGTAGCTGTTGTTGTTGTCATTGTTCAAGAATGGTCCCAAATCAATACAACAGTGATATAAACATATACTGCAGAAACATCACCATTCACGTCAGGTGAGAATAAATGGAGCCTAGGGTCTATTATCATCTCTATGGAGCTTGAAGTTCCAAAACATGGTTAAGGTGGACAATCTCTGAATAAAGGGATTCTTACCAATCTCTGCTTCTCTTGACTGTATAAAATACATTAGCTGAGACATAATAGCTGTGTCCCACTTTCTATCAATTCATGCAGACAAAGGGAGGGAAATAGACTGCTCCCAGTAAGAAGAAATAAGGTGACCTTTGCTGTTGTTAATAAATTGACAGCCATTTCTAAGCCATGACAATCAAGCAACTGATGGAAATAATTCAAGAGGATGTGTAGAAGATGTGCAGCAATTCTGCATCCAGTAATTTCCTCTGTATAAAGAGGAACAATAAAATGTTACACTGTGGAGTGCTTCTTTTCAAGATGTAATAAAATGAACATGTACACAAAATGGCTGAATGTTTCACACACTAGAATAGCATTTCATACGTGGCTATTCGACTTGGTAGCTTTTGCCTTTGTGTGTTATGATTCTGTCTTAGGCTTCCTGGACCCTCTATTGAATTCTTAAAGTCTGGCTTTATGGCAGAATCTACACTGAGAAGTGTATGTTATCAGTATAAAGGAAATCAAAATGTTGTAACTAACACAAATTTGTGATGCAGCATGGTATGAGTTTTGAACTAGATCAGGATTCAAATCCCTGCTCAAGCATAGAAACCCAATGGATGACCCTGGATAAGTCATACTCTCTCACCCTGATTAAATATTGTTAAGAAAACCCCACAATAGAAGGTACTTGTAACACACAATCACAAACAATTCCATGGAAGAAGAAGAATGGGAAACATCTGAAAAAGCCAATATGACTGCACTCTAAACTCAAGTAGGAAGTGAAAAGAAAAAAAGAGCATATGTAAATTATAAACAGTCTATTCCAGACCCCTTTTGTTTACTCTGCCAGAAAGCAATTAACCCACACCCCTTCAGGGAAGGTGACAGAATATTAAAAAAACCCAGTTTTGAGCAGGTAGTTTGCAGTACTTTCCTTGCTAGTAGCCATGCTGGTGTTCTGATTCCCAATTGTGTACTACCCTTTGATGCAAAGCTAAGCCATAGTGCTGCTTCTTCGCTGCTCTTCTGGAATGGTAAATATCGCCCACTCCCCAAAACTTCACTATCAATCTTTATTCCCTTTTCCTTTGGTTAGCCTTGTATGAGTGTGTGACTGAATTTCCCTTAGTAAAACACATTTACTTTACTTTTGAATCTCTGGCTGATTCTTTCCTACGAGTATCTCGTAAACATTGCTGAAAGATATCATCAGGTTACCCCCTTCTCACAGGACTCCTAATTGAGTTAACTAATTCCCCATTATCATGTGGAGGTACTGGCATTACAGGATGACCCCTGAGTCATCCACCTTTTGGTGTGACAAAAATCTGTGGATGCTACAATGGTGAAGTAAAATGGTGTCCCTTATACAAAATGGTGAGCCATTCAAACAAGTGCCAAGAATAAGCCTGAAAATCTGTGATACAGTGGGGTATGCCTACACATCAGCGTAATGCTTGACCCATGACAAAATCAAAATTTGCTTTGTGGATTTTTTAAAAATATTTTTGACCTGTGGTTGATTGAATCCATGGGTGAAGAACCCCTGGATATGAAAGACAAACTGTATCCTGTTGGTTTTATGTACCTTTGTAAGTGATCTTACACATCTGGTTAAATTTTTTTTGGCTGTCTGTAAAAGTTCTGCCCATGACATTAACTCTCCAACTGTATCACACCATGTGATAAGCAAACAGATGTAAATTAGTCTTTTCATTTTTGCAGTCAGCAAGGGCTAGGAACCTCCTTTTTTCAAAAACATAAATACTGTCATCCTTTGTCTGCCCAATCCTGCATTCAGTTTTTCTAGTTATATTGTTAGGAGCAAGCAAAGCCCCATTTGACTGAAAGAGAATTGGTTTGAACCCAGGGCAAGAGCAGCAGCAGCCGAGAGAGAGGAGAGCATGTAGCATTTGAAGGCTAAATTTGAAATGTGTTTGGCCTATAACAAATTGAGTCGAGTTTCCTTTCAGCTCAGCCTTGGGCTACAACTCATAAATTGTGACTTTCCACCACTTAAAGTTGTTGTTGATCCTTCGTCTAACAATGCACTTGATAGCTCTTCATTCATTCCCAGGACTGCTTTGGTCTCTTGCCTTAAAAGACAGGATATTTATAGTCTTTTCCCAACTATCCGGTGCAGCCTGTAGTAAAAATTAAATGCCAAGCATCTGCCTGCAATTTATTGCACCAGCAGAAACGGCCTCTTCTGCTCCCTGCACCATTTCCTTTTGCTGCAATAATAATCTCATTAGCTTGTGCTCCACACATGCTTACAATTATTGCTCTCCCACCCAGCCTTCCACCTGTCTTCCTACACCAAGTGGTTGGCATTTTTAAAAAGCAAAATCCCAGCAGGGCTTCTCCCATTCCTTTCAAGTGCCCCTATGCAGTGGGCAACTGTCAATTTTGCTATATGCAACTTTTATTGCACTGGTACTTTGTAACTTTATTCTAGAAGATGGATCGTGACGATGATGATGATGATTGATGATGATGACCCACTCCTTCCAGCTGCACCAATTCGGACTAGTACCCTCCCCCTTTGAATTGGGGTCAATCTAGCAGCATCCAGAAAGACACATTTGCTTCTTGACCCCACAGTTCATATTTAATAACAGTATGGAGCAATTTTTGTCTCAATATAGTGCACTTGCTGAGATATAAAAGGACCCCAGTGTCAAAATAAATAGATCTATTGTGGCAATTTTTATCCTAAGTGGGTTTTTTTTTTTCTGTTAAAAATACTGACTGGTATCCTGCATTATAGTTATGGATTTATAACCTAGACATACAAATGAGTAACTGCTCCTAGTTCACTATGTATCCCAAACTGAGGCACTTCTTTATAAATTCTTTGGATGAGGGAGTAAAGGGCATTCTTATCAAATTTACAGAAGACACCAAATTAGGAGGGGTAGCTAACACCCCAGGAGACAAGCTCAGAATTCAAATAAACAAATCTAAACCAAAACTAACCAAATGAATTTCAACAGGGAGAGAAATGTAAGGTACTACACTTGGGCAGAAAAAATGAAATGCACAGATATAAGATGGCCAACACCTGCCTTGACCACAGTATGTGAGAAAGGGGTCTAGAAGTCTTGATAGACCACAAGAGGAATATGAATCAAGAGTGTGATGAGGTAGCTAAAAAAAAAAAATACAATTCTAGGCTGCATCAATAGGAGTATAGTGTCTAGGTCAAGTGATGTAATAGTACAACTCTGTTTTGCTTTGGTGAGACCTCACCTGGAATATTGTGTCCACTGGGCACCACAGTTTGGGAAGGTTATTGACAAGCTGGAATGTGTCCAGAGGAGGGTGTCCAAAATGGTAGAAGGCCTGGAAACCATACCCTATGAGGAGCAGCTTAGGGAACTGGGTATTTTAGCCTGGGGAAGAGAAGCTGGAGAAGTAACATGATAGCTCCATTTAAATATTTGAAGGGCTGTCATATGGAAGATTGAGCAAGTTTGTTTTCTGCTGCTCCAGAGGCTAGGACATGGAACAATGGCTTCAAAGTTTAGGAAAAGAGATTCCATCTAAACAGTAGTAAGAACTTCCTGATGGTAAGAGCTGTTTGACAGTGAAATACCTGCCTGGGGTTGTGGCAGAGTCTCCTTCTTTGGAGGTTTTTAAACAGAGACTGGACAGTCATCTGTCAATAATGCCTTGACCATGCATTCCTGCATGGCAGGAGGGTGGACTGGGTGTCCCTTGTGGTCTGTTCCAGCTCTATGATTCTGCTATTCTATTGCTACTATTCTATTGGTATTGCTACAATTCTATTGTAAATGACCTCTCAAACCAACCATAATAGCCACCAACTGCATCAAACACAATCGTAAATGCCCTCCCAAACCTTTTTTAACAGCCAGCAGTTGCATCGAATGATAGAATCCATTCCACTACTGATCAAGGAGCAAGGGCAATGATGTTTCCAGCCCCATCCCAAGAGTCAGTCAGAAGCAGAACCTCTGTCCTTGTCACAGTTTTGGGCCCTTTTCACACAACTCTCCCAACCTGCCATAGGAATGGGAAAAGGATGGGACTGCGACAATGGTTCTGCATGACATCATTGCGGTCCCATCTATCTCCTTCCCCTGGCAGTACATAGAATCATAGAATCATAGAAATGTAGAGTTGGAAGAGACCACACGGGCCATCCAGTCCAACTCCCTGTCATGCAGGAACACCCTCAAAGCACTCCCGACAGATGGCCATCAAGCCTCTGCTTAAAAACCTCCAAGGTAGGAGACTCCACTACTCTCCGAGGCAGCAGATTCCACTGCCGGACAGCCCTGACTGTCAGGAAGTTCTTCCTGAGGTTCAGGTGGAATCTCCTTTCCTGCAGCTTGAATCCATTGCTCCTTGTCCTGGTTTCTGGAGCAGCAGAAAACAAGCCCCCTCCTTCCTCTACGTGGCATCCCTTCAAATATTTAAACATGGCTATCATGTCCCCTCTTAACCTCCTTTTCTGCAGACTAAACATACCCAGCTCTCTCAGTCTATCCTCATAGGGCATGTTTTCCAGGCCTCTCACCATTTTGGTCACCCTCCTCTGGACTTGCTCCAGCTTGTCAATATCCTTCTTGAATTGGGGTGCCCAGAACTGGACACAGTATTCAAGATGGGGTCTAACCAAAGCAGAGTAGAGTGGTACCAGTACCTCCCTCGATCTAGACACCATACTCCTGTTGATGCAGCCGAGAATTGCATTGGCTTTCTTGGCTGCCGCATCACACTGCTGACTCATGTTCAGCTTGTGGTCTATGAAGACTCCTAGATCCCTTTCACACGTACTGCTATCCAGCCACGTGTCCCCCATCCTATATTTCTGTATTCCATTATTTCTGCCTAAGTGTAGGACCTTACATTTCTCTCTGTTGAATTTCATTTTGTTCGCCCTGGCCCAGCTCTCCAATCTATCCAGGTCATTTTGAATTTTGATCCTGTCCTCTGGCATATTAGCAACCCCTCCCAATTTGGTGTCATCTGCAAATTTGATGAGCATGCCCTCTATTCCTTCATCTAAGTCACTGATAAAAATATTGAACAGCACTGGGCCCAGGACAGAACCTTGTGGCACCCCACTAGTCACTTCTCTCCAGGATGAAAGCAGCCATCCGTGATCACCCGTTGGGTTCGGTCGGTCAACCAATTACATATCCAATTAACAGTAGCCCTGTCTAGCCCACATTTTACTAGCTTCGATGCAAGAATGTCATGGGGAACTTTGTCAAAGGCCTTACTGAAATCGAGATATGCTACATCCACAGCATTCCCTTCATCTATCAAGCTAGTAACTCTATCATAAAAAGAGATCAGATTAGTCTGGCATGACTTATTTTTGAGAAATCCATGTTGACTTCTCGTGATTATTGCGTTGTTTTCTAAATGATTAGAAACTGAACGCTTAATGATCTGCTCCAGGATCTTTCCGGGTACCGATGTCAGGCTGACTGGGCGATAATTATTTGGTCTCTTTTTTTCCCTTCTTGAAGATGGGGATAACATTTGCTCTCTTCCAATCTGCTGGAACTTCTCCTGTCCTCCAAGATTTCTCAAAAATTATAGCAAGCGGTTCCGAAATGACCTCTGCCAGCTCTTTTAATATCCTAGGATGCAATTCATCTGGCCCTGGAGACTTGAATTCATCCAATGCGGCCAGGTATTCCTGTACCACCTCTCTACTTATTAAGTGCCTCATTTCCTCTGCTTCCTCCCCTGCTCCCCTACCGCCAGGTTGAGTGCTTGTATCCTTCGGGGAAAATACGGAGGCAAAGAAGGTGTTAAGTAGCTCTGCCTTTTCTCTCCCCCCTGTGAGTAATTCGCCATCTTCTCTGCGTAGCGACCCTACTGTCTCCTTCTTTTTCCTTTTGCTGCGGACATATTTAAAAAAACCCTTTTTATTGTTTTTAATGTCTCTGGCCAGCCTAGTTTGTTCTGTGCTTTAGCCTTTCTGACCTCCTCCCTACATCTCCTGGCTACTTGCTTAAATTCTTCTTTGGTGGTTTCCCCCTTCTTCCATTTCCTATACGTGTTTCTCATAACTCTTAGCTCAGCTGAGAGTTCTTTAGTCAACCATTCTGGTTTCTTCAGATGCCTTCCATTTTTCCTCCTTATTGGCACAGTTTTAGACTGTGCCGTCAGTATCCCCTTTTTTAAAGGAACTCCCATGCCTCCTGAACTCCTTTCCCTTTCACTATTCCTGACCACGGAATTCCAGCCAGCAGCTCCCTAAGTTTACAGAAGTCCGCTTTTTTAAAATCTAAGACGAGTGTCTGGCTACCCTTATCTTCTCCTTCCCACTGAATGCTAAATTCCAACAGGGCATGGTCACTCCCCCCTAAAGATCCAACCACTTCTACCTCATTCACAAGGTCATCCCTGTTGGTCAAGACCAGATCTAGAATATTTGATCCCCTTGTGGCCTCTTCCACCTTCTGGACCATGAAGTTGTCTGCAAGACAAGCAAGAAACTTGCTGGACCTTGCTGTCTTGGCAGAGTTTGACTGCCAGCATATATCTGGGTAATTGAAATCTCCTATTATTACTGTATCTCTCCTCTTTGAATGTTCAGTCATTTGGTTGAGGAAGGCGTCATCCAAGTCCTCAGCCTGGGTTGGAGGTCTGTAGTAAACCCCCACCAGAATATCCCTATTGTTTCTCGCTGCCTTAATTCTTACCCAAATGCTCTCTACCTGGCTTTCTGGGTTTAAGCCCAGGATCTCTTCACAGGTGAAAACATCCTTGACATACAAGGCTACTCCTCCTCCTTTCTTGTTTGGTCTATTTTTACAAAATAGGCTATACCCCTCTATTCCTATATTCCAATCATGAGACTCATCCCACCAGGTCTCAGTGATGCCTATCAAATCGTATTTATTTTCTTGTACTAGGAGTACAAGCTCATCCTGCTTGTTTCCCATACTCCTTGCATTAGTGTAGAGACACTTAAGTCCCCAGGCCCTTCCTGCAAGTCCTGTACTATTGTTTTCTACTCCTCCCGCCATTGGCCGCTTGTACTACTTGTCCAGTATCATTTGGGCCTTTTCCCCCTGTGTTCTCTGAGTCCTTGCCCTGAATAATATTGTCTCCCTCCCCAGTGGATCTTAGTTTAAAGACCTCTTAATCTTCCTTGCAAGACTGTTTGCAAAAACATTCCTGCCCAGTTTTGTGAGGTGCAGCCCATCCCTTGCCAGAAGCCCATGTTCATGGAAATTCAGGCCATGTTCCAAAAACCCAAACCGTTGTTGGCGGCACCATGTGCGGAGCCAGTTGTTGACCTCTACTATTGCCCTTTCCCTACATGCGCCGTATCCTTGAACAGGGAGGAGAGACGAAATGACCACCTGCACACCAAGGTCCTTAAGCTTGGTCCCCATACGCTCGTAGTCCTTTGCAATGTGGTTTAAGCTGCTCCTCGCAGTGTCATTGGTTCCCACATGAACCAAAATGAGGGGCTTATAGTCAGTGGGTTTGACTAGCCTGGTTAGCCTCTCCGTTATGTGGTTGATCCTGGCCCCAGGAAGACAACAGACTTCTCGATTGAGCTTGTCCGTTTTGCAGATTGCTGTTTCAGTTCCTCTTAGCAAAGAGTCCCCAACAACCAGAACTCGCCTCCTCTGAGACTTGTCCTGGGCTCCTCGGCGAACCTGTTCTACTCGGACTGCCTGGGCATTCTGTTTAGGCTGGGAGTGTTGATCTAGTCCCTGTTGGTGAAGTTTGATTCCTTCTTGTTGACATTCTGTTCCCTCCGCGTGGTGCTCCTCATTGTTCATAAGGCCAAGTAGTTCGAAGCGATTGTGTATGCTAAGAGTCTCTGTTACCTTCCTGGTCCTTTTACTCCTCCGTGTGACATTCGCCCAAACCTCCGTTTCCCGGCAAAGTGTGGTGACTTCCTGATCTGGCAGCTCCTCCGTGCATTCGGTCTTCTGGTAGGTCTTCTCTGCCCTATCCAAAAACTCCTCCCCTTCCCTAATAAGATGGAGATCAGAAATTCGTGCCTCCAGCTGGCGAACCTTCTCCTCCAAGAAGGTGACCAGCTTGCACTTGGTGCAGGTGTACCCAGAACCTCTTGTGGCAAGAAAAGGAACATGCCACAAGCGTTACAGGTGACTGCAGCAGCTCCCTCACCTTCCATCCTTGAAACAACAGAGAGTAGTACAGGAGAAGCTCGAGAAAGTAAAGGAGTGCAAGTGCGCGCGCCGAAGGCGCGCGCCGTTGGTAGCTCCTAATAAAGCTCCTCCCCGCTAGCTGCCTCCTCCCTCTCTTAGTCAGACCGTGTGATCAGGCAGAGCCCACGGCCAGGCAGTAGCCAGCAAACAATAGCAAGCAATTAACAGCAAAAACAAGCAAGGCCCCCAAGCACAGCAAAAACAAGCTCAGCAAAAAAACAAGCCTGTGAAACACACCTGGTCTAGGACGTCTTCACAGGCCCAGCTCTCCTCTGCTCTTTCCTCTGGGAAATCACGGAGTAAATCATGGACGGGTTTTCCTCTTCAATTACCCACAATCACGCTGCCATCATGGACTTATCTGTCATGCAGAAGCCTGGGAAGTGCAATGGCTGCACTTCCAGTCCCAGCACAGCCTGGAAAAGTACTCAGCTGCATCGTGGAAGGAAGAGGTGGGGACATTGTGTTTCCTTCATTGTGGGGCCAGCTGGTGTGGTGAGGAGTGCTCCTGTCAATCTCCCCTCCCAGCAGAGCTGCTGCTAGGATCCCCACCGGATGCCGCTGCAAAAAGGTAGGGTGCAGAAAGGGCCTTGCTCTCTGGTGGGTTGGAGATGGACATCCTCCTTCTCCCTAGTCCCATCAGCTGCAGAGTTGTCCACCTCTCAGTGCAGCTGCTGACTGTTAACGTAGGTTTGTAGGGGTCATGTCAGGAGATGTTAGTTATGCTTTTGTAACTCAGCAGGAGATGTAGGATTTTAGCAACTCTACCTGGCAAGTACCTGGAGTTTGGAGATACTGTTGTCAACAATTTGGGTAACAAGGTTTCAAAGGTTTACCTTGTAGATCTGTGTTTTATTTGAAATCTAAAAGGAAACATAAGCTGGCACCTTGTTTAACATTTATGAGAGCCAAAGTTGGATTTACAGTCTCATAACTTTTGGGATTTCCATTTACAGTTGTTAAGGACCAATCATGACCCCATAAACTTTAATCCAGCCAGTAAGGAGTCTCTCCAACTGACTTTCTCAATATGTCCTATGACTGGGAGAGCACTGCAATTGTCCTTTCCCAGTACTCTGATCTACAATATTTTGGAAGCCCTTTGGTTAGATTGCTGCCTGGCTTAAGAGGTAGGCACTGGGGCTGGACAGAAGTAGCTTATGATGGCAAAGTTCTGTTGTTGTAGCTACATTTCATGATGAAGGATCTGTGCCATGGTTTGGGGGGAAATTACAGCCAGAATCTTGTTGTGTCATACAGCTATTTAAGCCCTTTTATACATTCCGTTGTACTTTTTGTTCCTAGCTCAGAGTTCAACAAACATGACCATTTTAAACATTCCTGATTCTTACTATCAGTTCCAACTTGATTAGATCTGTTAAATTGACTGTATTTGCTGAAGGGTAGAGTCAGTATTCAACAACTGATTTAATAGGTCTGCTATTGTTGGTACTAACGACCAGGGCCATTTCCGCACTAGCCTGTTATAGCACGATGGTTCCACTTTCAACATCCTCTGGAATCCTGGCGCTTGCAGTTTCAGGAGGGGCCAGGCTGCCCCTCCCAAAACTGCAAACCTCAGGATTCCAGAGGATGTTGAAAGTGGAATCATTGTGCTATAACAGGCTAGTGCGGAAATGGGCCAGGATTCTCAACATGAACTTTTTGTGCATTCTTGGATGCTATTTGTCAGTGACGTTTGTGTGGGATTGCAGAGACAGCAACTGTGGATTCTGCACTGCACAAAGAAACAGGCACACAGACAAATTTGCACAGTGTTGGTGTTTGGCAGAAGAATGGAGCTATGCAACTACCACGTCAGTACATGAGTGTTGATTTCCACCATGCAAACGTAACGTAGGATCTGACCAATCTGTTGAGCTGGTGAGGGTGAATCAACACATGCATCAGATGGAAATATATTGTGGGTGATGGTAGCTCTTCAAATATATAGATGAATAAATCTTAAAATCATAACCAGGATAAACTGCTGCACCGTTACCATGCAAACCATTCCCTGTCTAGCAGCTGTTGCATAATACAGTTATTTAAATGGGATAATTTGTACAACAAGAGGCCCCTGATTAATGAGCCAAATCAAATGAAGAGGAAAATGAGTATGGTGAAAATCAAATTTTTTTCTCAAAAAAAGGATCCATGTCTTTTTAAAGCAAAGTTAATTGAAGAAGAAGAAGAAGAGGAGGAGGAGGAGGAGGAGGAGGAAGTTGTCACATTTTAAAAAACAACAATAATGTCCATTATTTATGGGGGGAACGCAAGCCACATATTCCAATTTCATATACAACTGGTTTAAAAGACACAATTATCACTGTGGCAAACATAATGCACACTTAAGGCCCTTCCACACTACATTATTAGTGTGCTATTATTCCACTTTCAACATCCTGTGGAATTCTGGGATTTGTAGTTTACCTAGGACCAAGAGTTCTCTGGCTGAGAATTCTAAATGCCCTTCCCTAAATGGCAAGTCCCAAAATTCCACAGGATGTTGAAAGTGGAATTCAATAGCACTATAACACTGTAGTGCGGAAATGGCCTTAGTCTCTTGCTTCTTAATTTTAACTTGAAATGCATGGCTGTGATCCAAGGATTGAGTGCAGGGATGACAATTAGGGATGCATTACCCTCTGTGTTGGAAGCATATGCCCATATGGGGCTTCAAAGCTCTCAAAGAGACTGTCTTAAAAACAGGTCCTGAATTTTAGCCCAAAGTCAAAAGCTCCACTGGGTTTCCATGTGTATACAGAGGTTTATACAATCAGAGATGACTTCTACATGTGCAAAGTGATGCTGTCAAACTTGGCAATTACCTGATATTGAGAAACCCTATTTGCATATTATACCAATGTTACAGGAGTTGAACAGGGAAATAGGACCATCCTGTTGCATGTTGCACTCTCAGCCAGTTTGTCCATCACTCTGATATTTGCACATTGTGTGGATGCATGCAAAGGAAAAGCTCACATGGAGCCACACCTTTGCAGACATCCAGATTGAACATCAGTGATACCATGAAGTGCAAGGGTGGCACCAACCACAAGGATCCATCTCCTGTTCTACTCTTTGGTCTGTTTTCTGAGAGTGATCCGCAGAGCAATTTAAGGCACATCTGAATTATGGATTTCTCTCCAGTGGACTAAAGAAATCCTACCTCCAGTTCTTACCCACTAATCTGGGAACTACTCATTCTTCTTTTTCTTTCTCTCTGCCCCTCATCCTGCTGCCTAGAGCAACCACCGCTGGAAAACTAATGGCTCCTGTCTTTGCTATTATGCTTTTTCTGGTGGAATGGAGGGACACCTCTCCTCCACTTCTCCTTTCTTCTTTTCACCACCATCATCAGAACAGTGACCTCCTGCCTTTCCTTATATAGTTCGATGCATCTAACAATAAGTAATGAAATGATGCTGAAAATACACTGCTGCCTGATAAAAACTATGCTAAAGCCCTGGACATCTCCACTGCTTTGTACACACTAGCCGTAGTTCCTTCTGCACCAGTGAGATATGCCCAACCAAAACATGGTATGAGAGGTAGACTGAAAATCAGGCTGTTCTTAGCCATCTTTAATCATCTCAGTACTGAAGGGACTTCTGAGGATCAGCCTGGTTATCTTAACTCTGTGTGACTACACACTCCAACAAGTTTTTAAGCAACATCAGTCTGAAGTGGGCCATAGACATGTGCTGATGTTTACATGTAGGAAATCCTTAAGAATAATGGGAGATCTGATCAATCCCCAGACTGACAATGATCACAAGTGATCCAAGGGTATGACCAGTGAACATATCAATGTCTATGGGTAGACATAAGGTAGAATCATAGAGCTGGACGAGATCACAGGAGCCATCCAATCCAATCCCCTACCATGCAGGAAGACACCATCAAAGCCTTCCTGACGGATGGCCATCCAACTTCTGTTTAAAAGCCTCCAAAGAAAGAGACTCCGCCACATTCTGAGGAAGCCTAGTCCACTGTTGATTAGCTCTTACCTTTGGGAAGTTCCTCCTAATGTTTAGTCCGCACCTCTTTCCCTGAAGTTTGAATTCATTGGTACCTGACCTAGTCTTTGGAGCAGCAGAAAACAAGGTTGCTCCTTCTTGATGTTTTAATGGAAGCCCTTTGCACTTTTGTTACTAAAGGTCTGAAGACCCTGGTAACCTAGGGAGAATAAATTTATAAGAATAATTCTATATTCACTTATCAGGACATAAGCCTCATTGAGCCAATAAGATTTGCATCCTAAGATAAGACTTAGCAATGCTTATATAGTTGCTTACCTGTTTTGTAGTTTTTCAACACTTGTGATGTAACACAGTGGTCTATGCTCACCCTTCTTCCTTCTGGAATCCACTCCCTTCTCTACCTTCCACCTTGTCGCTTGACAGAAGCATTCATTATCATATTACTCAAGGCAGAGAGTTGACATTGAAGATGATACCATTAGGGCAACATAGAGCATCTTCAAATGGACCAGATGTTGCCAGCACAGGATGATTACCCAGTGACATATTTTGGAGAGGGTTCTCATTTATCCCACAGCAGTTGGAGAAAACATCTGGTGCTGGGAATTCATCAGCTATCACTCATCAGTTGCCTTTTCAACAGCAGCAATTGCCCATGTTATCAGAACTGGAGACAGTGGTGGAAGATAACCCAGGATATAAAGAATATAGAGATTAATGGAAATGATAAGTAAAATGGTAAGGACCATCTTTCTTAATCTAGATGAGTACAGTTCCAATAGCCATCCCAAGCTGTTTCATTTTGCTTCTTCAGAAAAAGATTTGTTTGTTTATTAATTAGCATATTTACCTGGCATTGGCCGGGATTTTATTTTCCTCTTAAGAACTCACCAAACTTTCTTGTTCAGTACCTGTAATGTTTACTGATACTTCCCAATGCAATTTGTATTCAGAGTTATTTACATCCCCATTTGGGTTCCTGAGGGAATACACTGTCCTCCTCCTTGCTGCTAGGCCTCCTTTCCATAGCAACCAGCCTATTCCAGTACCTGTAATTTATCCCCATATTCCCCAATCCAATCTGTATTCAGAGTTGTTTAACATAACAGAGGTTTGGTTTCTGAGAGAATACACTGCCCTTCTTTTTGCTACTGGGCCTCATCTCCATAGCAACCGGCCTGAGGATGAAGAGTTCTCTGGCTGAGAATTCTAAAGGCCCCTCCCTAAACTGGCAACCCCAGGATTCCATAGAATCTTCACAACCAGCCAATCATATGAGGTCTTCTCGCCTGACTCAGCCAATCATATGAAGTCTTGGCCTGCCTGATGCAGGCAAACAGACAAAGGCCCTTTTCACATGGGGCTTAAAAAACGGTGTAGAGCAACCTCCACGGAGGTCGTCTACACCATAATGCAGATTGGGGTGGATTACTTTAGAGTAAATCCACACCCCAATCCACGTAGGGGCGACCGGGAGAGGCGCCGCCCGCGCTTTTGTAAAACCATTTGCTTTTGGGGTTTTAAAAGGCGCGGGGCATGCAGCCCCGTCCAGCCCCGTCTCAGTGCCGGTATAGATCTGCAGGCGTGCACAAGAGCGTGCCTGCAGATCGCATGGGGGGCAGGATTTCTGGCTGGTGAACTTCTCCTACTGGTAGAGAGGCTCCATCAGTCAGAAACCGCCATTTTGGGTGCTGCCGGATGCAGCAGACGCCGCAGACGCCGCCAAGTGTGGAGCGGCGAAACAGGCAGCTCCGCATGGTGACAGAATAAAAGTAAGCTCCATTTCCACGTGGAGCTGCCCATTTCCCCGCCCGCATGTGAAAAGGGCCAAACTCATAAACTTTGACTTTTGTATGGTCGATCTATATCCTGTCTTTCTCTCAAGCTGGGATAACATGGCATCTTCCCCACATTCCACATACAAAGGCCAACTGCTCCCACAATTCAATCTCACATTGATACTTGTGACAGGACAGCATCCTCTAATGCTTCTGGAGAAAGCAGGCTGGTAAAGAGGACAGAAAACACTATACGCACAGTGCTGTCCTCCAACAACCTGCCACTGTTCTCTGAGACCCAAGGATCTGGTGCCTGAGTTGACTGCCTCAGAACATGGAAGGAACTGCTCATAAATAATGGTGTTAATTTTGTCATGTTTCTTTTCTCTATGACTAAGAGCACAACAATCTGTGATGCATTATTTTTCTGTGGTAATAATGACTGCATCTTTACCTTTTCTTTTATTGGACTTTTCAGAATCCAAGAATCTAAACCATTCAAATCCTTTTCTGAGGTGAAACATGAGAAGCAGTTAGATGAACCAGAAAAGCCATATCTCGGGTGTTAGAAGCTGGCTGATTTCTGTTCCTGTCTGGAAACGGAGTTTATTAAACCCGATGGTGATGTGCAACCCTTTGCATAAAGGCTCCTTAGATGGTGCTGAATATCAGAGAGAGGAGGAGTTGGGAAGTGTCCCTGTCGTATCTATTTCATGGGTAAGTGAGACCTGGATCCCTTTCACACTTATACACACACACATTTCACACACACATAATTATAGTGCTAAAATTTCACTTTGGCCATTTCCGCACTAGAGTGTTATAGTGCTATTATCCCACTTTCAATGTCCTATGTTAAACTGCAAACGCCAGGATTCCATAGGGCATCAGAAATGAAATAATAGCGCTATAACACTCTAGTGTAGAAATGGCCTTTGACTGTCATGGCTGTCACAAGAGTGACAGCAGCATATTCCAAATTAGCAGAACAATGTGAGCAAAGAATTAAGAAAAGGCAAAGTTTATTTCTGCAGCAGAAATAGGTATACACTTTGTGAAGGTCCAAAATGAGACAAAAGCATATTTCCCAGCCTCCACCTTATGTATGCTAAACATGCCGGTTTCCTCATATCAACATTCAGAAAATTATTAACACTTAGTTCGGAGCATATCCTCTCTGTCTGCCATCTATCAACATTTCCAAACTGTCCCGGAAATTGGTGTTCTTTATTCTGATCCATCTATCTTTTTCAGACTGCATGTGAGATTTAACCACAAGAACTTGGGTCTTTGTTTACATCAAAGAGTCTGTTAACTTTAAGCAAGGAGGGTAATTAACAGTTATAAATCAAGGAGGAAGTTTCATTTCTCACCTTTGTATTGAAACACAGGGTGCAGCTGAGAGACATCTTATTAGCAGTGATGTAGACTTGAGTTGATAGAGTCAGACTCAAGTCTGGCTTAAGTTGCTTCAGTAACTCAGCTTGGACTCAACTCGGCCATAAATGATGCACTGACTTGACTCTACTCAAGACTTGTATATTTTTAATGACTAACTTGATGCCCTTGGTTCAGTAACATAAACACATGAATTCAGAAATCGTATAACTTTGAACAGTGCCTCCATCTCTTTTTGCCTACTAGTCACATGACAATCTGTCTCAAGCACAAAGTGTGGTTCATTTCTCAGAGGGGAGCAGCAAACATGTTAGGCAATGGGCTTGAGGTGGGCTTGAGGTCTGCTCATCAGCCTGTCCCTGCTGCATATCGAAAGAAACTTCTAAAACGTTTCCTAATGTTACCCTGTGTTTTGGGGGGTCCCGGGAGAGGTGCCCAGATTGCCAAACAAAATACCAAATTGGGGAAAATTAGCTGGAACACTCTTTTGGCTAGCAAGAGGCAGGGTAACTCTGCAAGGATCTTTAAACCCAATGTATACAGCGGCGGGTCAGAGAGCAGCTAGACAAGATTTTCCAAATAACAGACAATTTTTTATTAAAGACAAGAACACGAAGGACAAAACATAAACTAACTAACTGAGAAATAGAAACAGAGGTTTGTTTGGGAAAGACAATATGACCTGTCTCATAGTCCTGGAGAGAAGAGGGGTTCCAGGGGAGAAAGCTCAGCGTGGGGAGCTGGGGGAGTCCCTTAGACAACCGGCAGCAAGGCGGGATGGCAGTCCAAAGTGATCCGAAGGCAGTTTGAAAGTGAGGGGTTTTTATAGGGGAGTTTGTGCCTCTCGGGTATGGCAAACCAGGGGAGGACAAAAGGAGTTTTGGTGCTGGACAAGGATTTGGAAAGGTCAAGTTAACATGATTGGATTTGCGCTTGAAGACAATAGTGTGGCCGGGACGTTGATGGCCCGACATAAAAGAGTAGCTCAGTTGAGAGCTGCGCGGCTATTGTATAGTTTGCGGCTGGAAGTCCCCTGAAGCTGGGAGCGAAGTTTAGGCTGCTGGCCTCAATAGGGTCTGGAATGTGAAACCATTAGTGCCCGCACTCATGTCTGTGCTTGTCCGGAGGACCTCACAAACATGTGGAGTGTGGTAACTGTAAGCCAGTCCAGTTAAGGCCAAATTGTTGGTATCAAAGTGATATCTGGAGGTCCTCACCCAGGGTGCCATACCGGAAGTAAAACTAAGAGCAGAAGATAAGATTCACCCCCAGAGTGCAGGATGTATTTCTCAGAGGGGAACAGCAACTGTGTTAGGCAATGGGCTTGAGGAACAGGGATCCTTCCTTTTAAAGCTTTTGAATCTTCAGTAATAGGGAGTAAGATAGGATCCTATTCCCCACTTCCAAAGCTGCAGATGGCAAAATTTCAAATGTGGAGAACCGACACTGCTTTAATTGCTAAAACTGAATTTATTTCACTCTATCCATCAATTCTGAAATTTTGGTTGGGGTATAAAGTTGGCTTCCGGGCTTGAAACTTGACTTGAAAGTATCTTCAAGGACTTGAGACTTGAGTTGTGACTTGAAGGTAAAAACTTGAGACTTGACTTGAGATTTGGAGTAAAAGACTTAAATACATCATTGCTTATTAGCTTATATGAACCTCTCGCTTCCAAAGAATGGACATCTCTTGACTCTTGAGTTCAGATTGGAAAAGGGAATTTCTAAGTTTGAGAGTAAAGGTTTCATTATTATTATTTTCATGTCACTGGCAACATCCGATGGAATCCTGGGCTCTGCAGTTTAGGCAAAGATACTTGGAATTCCCAGCCAAAGGGCTCAAGTACCTGCTGAAACTACAAACCCCAGGATTCCATAAGAGGCATCCATGGCAGTTAAATTAGAATCATAGTGTTATAATTATCTATTGTGACAGCAACTAAAGCTGAGTCAAACACACAAGAAAGAATATGTTAAGAAATATTTCATCATCAGGATATCCATTGCCACTAAATAAACAGCAGTAGAGAAAGGTCTCCAGTTACAATAGGCCTCAGGCATTCTGGTATTAAGAGAAGAAGAGAAAGAAAAATATGCTGTCTTGTTTTCAGAGGTAATTATTTGCTAAGGGAGCAATGTATTTCACAGTACAATATTAGGTCTATTTGCCTTTGGGCAACTGAGCTGTTTGCAGTTGAATGCACTTGTGGACCCAACAGTGAGAAATGTGTACAGCAAGAAGCAGAAGCTGTAAAGTTGGCCACATGGAAGCCAGAGGGCAGCAATGCCATGGCTACATGGCGTATTTAGGTGTGGGAGAGAAATCTGAACAGTGCACATTCCAGTTTGAATTTATCTGATTTTGCCTTCCAGAACCAATGGACAGGCTCTTCTCCAAATTTTGTAATAGAGTTGCCCAATTAAAAATGCATGCAAAAATCTGTATTATAGCGAATACTTATAGCAGTTTGTAAAAAATAAAAATAAAAATGCACTGTAGTTAGCGTTACCATTTTCAGCCTCTCAAATCTGAGTTGATAGTTTCCATCTGATACAAATCAGTAAAATTAGGCATGTTCTTAATTTGCATTGTGATTGTGCAAATCTAGCTGGTATGACAACCCTAATGATAATATGGACATTGCTTGCAAAAAAATGTATGTAAGGCAAAAGTTGTGTATTAGGAAAAGTGCATACAAATATGCATGCTTTTTTTGTATCAGATTTATAACAAAAATTCTCAAAATTCAGGAGGAACCAAATTTAATATTCAAATGAGGAGAAACAGAGAAAAGCGAACTTGCAGTTTTCTCTGTTTCTGGCTGGGCTCATCTGAAACACACTTTAAGTGTAGAAAAATAGATAAGCGATACTGGATTTTTCACCTCTGCTACTTTTGGTAAGTGTCTGGAAAATTACTTTCTGAAAGTAACTAATTCCTGTTACATATTACAATGTTTTTAATAAATAATAGCAGCCATTTCTGCACTAGCCTGTTATAGCACTATGATTCCACTTTTAACATCCTATGGAATCCAGCTGGCCCCTCCTGAAACTGCAAACCCCAGGATTCCATAGGATGTTGAAAGTGGAATCATAAGCCCTTTTCGCATTAAGGCTTCTAGCGCGAGCGGGGAGGGCGGCTCGCGCAAGAAGCCTTCTCCGGGAGGCTGCCGCTTCCCCGCTCGTTCCTTCCACAGGCGAAGGAACGAGCGGGGAAGCGGCAGCCTCCCGGAGGCGGCGGCGGCTCGCGCGTCCGCCCCCGCGCGTGAGAGAAAGGAGCTTGTCGCGTCCGCCCCCCACGCTCGCGCGAAGCAGGAGGCTGTGCATCCGTCCCCCGTGCGAAGCAGGAGGTGTCGCATCCGTAGCGCTAGCGCCCCGCCCTGCCCCTTCCTTCCGCAGGGGCGGAGGGAAGGAAGTGTGACCCAGTCGCCTCCCCGATGCTCCGCACAGGAAGTAAGTGCGCGTGGGCACCGGGAGCATTGCGCGAGCGTGGGTGATTGTCGCTTCAAAGCGAAAATCAAAAAACCTGCGCTCGCACCGCTTCAGCCCCATGAGCGCGGCGGAAGTGAGAGTGCGTTGTGCGGAGCAACGCTCCCACTCCCGCGAGGCTCACGGGGCTGTCGCGCGACAGAAGGCCCGTGTGAAAAGGGCCATAGTGTCACCTTCTACGCCCTAGAGAGGGTCAGCTTTTACTGAGAAACGGGCAAATGAACAGACGTTTCTTGGTTCAAAGGCTAAGCCAGAGGCCAGATTTATTCAGTACAAAAGTACAAAAATATAACAGTATTTAACAGCTGCAGCTGGGTGCCAAAATGAGGTTTTGGAACAAAGAATAGGGATTTGGCAAGGCCTTTTTATCCAGGTAAACAACATACCCGCCCACTGCAGCATTTCTCCACCAATCCCAGACCAACCACTCCATATCAGGTAATATCCCAGAAACTTCTATCCATCTAAGTTTCTATCCAGAAACTTCCTTCCATATAAGGAGATGTACAGAGGGACAGGTAATGTGAGATTTGGGGAGATTTTCCCCAATCACAAACTGCTTACCAAATAAGGTAATGTCCAAAGAAAGGGAGGCGCTACAGGTGAGGTAGCCATGTGACAGACATTGGAGGGTCTAGGACTTCCTGTGTCTATGTGGTATATGTGACTTCCTCCCAGCTTGTAATGAAGTTTGGTTTTCCTCCACTCACAAATAGCGCTATAACAGCCTAGTGCGGAAATGGCCAGCATTGGCTTACCTTTCAGTGTTGAAAAAGCAGTTTGTTACTTAACTTGTTGCATAATATTGCTTTTTCTATTTCCATTACATTTATGAAACACAAAATAATAAACTTTACGATTTAAGAATGGCATAATGTAAAAAGGTCCTACCAAATGCCTCTTAAAAGCCCTTCACAAGTAACTTTTGGGAAAGACTAGAAGCTATTACTCATTCCACTTACAAAGTTACATCCCTTTCCCCCATTATATTGTTTTTAAAGTGTAATTGCAGCATTCTTGTTATTTAAAAAGTAACTGGTAACAACTGCATGGCTCAAATCATATTGCTTAGTCTCAACTAGAGTAGAACCAATTTGTAGAAAGAAGACTGAACACGTAAGTAAATTCAGTTGATTCAATGGCTTGCATAATGGTAAAAAAAGAAGTATAATTGTGTGTTTGTGTAAGGGAATTTACATGGGTGTAGGACATGCTTCTGGCCACTGTACAGCTGCATTTTGTTTTTTTTACCTTAAAGGATTTTGTATTGGGAAAAAAAAATCAGCAGTAAGCAATGTTAAAATGTTGGAGAAGTACAAGTTGAAGATTACCATGTTTTAGCTCCAGGATAACTCCCATGATAAAAGACTCTTTTTGGAAGCACCCTAGAAATGATTGATTGAGTTTATTTTTATCTCATTTTCAGATTTCTTAAAAACATGCTCAAGAGTTCCTGAAGATGTTTTATGTGCTCGACACATGAATAAAAGCTGTCAGTACCTGTGGTTTTCTTTCTGGTGGACTGGGCAGTGAATCAAATGAATGAACAGTAGGTCGGCTTGGGATGTAAACAACTCTCAATGGCATACAAATGACCAGCAACAATGAAGGATCCACAGTGCTTTTCTTCTGCAGACTTTTGAGACAAACAAGACGTAAGCATTCATTTACCCCTGGGGTCTGCCCCAATTACATATCAAGAGGAGTAATTATCTTAAAGAAAAGGGGATTTATAGCTGAGCAGAACTAAATCACCTCCTACCCACAGCCATTGTCCAGGTTCCTGAGGTATTCTGGGAGCTGTAAACCAAAAAAGTGACATTTCCAAGCTCTGCCAACAGTTTACTTTCTTCCAGCCTTATCTTAGACAGATGAGTTGCAGGAGTAGTTAATGAATCTGTTGCCATGGATCTTCTCTGGATATAATGCCACTCCTTCTGCAGCTGCCCCAAGGTGAACAGTTAAGTGTTCAATTGAACTGAACTAGGGTCTAACATCAGTGGATCTCTTGTTCAACTCCGAGCGACTACAGTGTTATTTCTGGTATGGCTCCCCGAGTGGGGGCTCCCAGATATCGCTTTGATATCATTTAATTCGGCCCTGGCTGGACTTGCTCTCAGTTACCTCACTCCACGTGTTTGTGAGTTCTCCGGACAAGCACGGACATGAGTGTGACCATTAATTGCTCTCACATTCCAGTCTCTTTTCAGGCCAGCAACTTAGCTTTGCTCCCCGCTTCAGGGAACTTCCATGTGTATGCTTTCACAATAGCGGCACGGCTCTCAGCCGAGCCAGCCCGGTAAACAAGTCATTTTACATATTGGCTATACCATTGTCATCAAGCGTTAATCTCATCATGTTAAAGTTGACCTTTCTAAATCCTTTGTCCAGCACCAAAACTCCCTTTGTTCTTACCTGGCTTGCCATAGCCGAGAGCTACAAACTCCCCTATATAAACCCCTCACTTTCAAACGGTCTTCGGACTACCTTGGATTGCTATCCTACCCTGCTGCTGGCCTTCTAAGGAAACTCCCCTCAGTTTCCACGCTGAGCTTTCTCCTTCTGAACCCCATCTCTTCGTTCCTTCAGGACAACAAGACCAGGTGTCGTATTGCCTATCCTTACACTTCCCCGTTCCATTTCCTAGTTAGGTAGTGTGTGTGTGTTATTTTTTTCTGTTGTTTATCAATAAAAACTGTTATTTTTGGTTACTTTAAAACTTGTCTGCCTTCTCCCTGACCTGAAGCCGTAGGCACTGGGTTCAAAGATCCTTGCAACGTTACCCTGCCTCTTGCTAGCCAAAACAGTGTTCCAGCTAATTTCCCCCAATCTAGTGTTTTAATTGGCAATCTGGGCACCCCTCGCAGGACCCCCCAAATTACAGGGTAACAACAGGAGGAAGAGCAGTAAAATGCACGATGGATTCCTTACCCCCACAAAAGTGGATCCCAAAGGTGGATTGTGGGTGTGCCCGATCAGCTGGCAAAATCCCTTGGGGAAAGAGGACTAGGAGAAGGTAAACGAGAGGCATCTGAGTTGTTCAGCTTTCCTCATCCATACTCCACTTTTGCTCCTAGAAGTAAAAGTACAAGGACTTCTTTGTGGTGGCCTCTAAGCTGTGGAACTCATGAAGTTCACCTCCCTTCTTCCTTTCCATTATTTAAATACCTGGCCCCTTCCAGAGAGCTTTTGTGTTGGCTTTGTTACCACTCCTCTGTTTCTGCAACTTTGGTTTATATGAATATCGTCATTTCTTTTTATTGTGTTTTTAAAATGTATTTAAAAAAGAACATTGGTCACTATAGTGACTTTTATCCAAGAGGTAAAATATGGAGAAAGGGAGAGAGAGAGCAGAATGGAGTATCTTGGATGAATGGATGATTGGCTGGAACCTGCAACAGAAGTACCCGTCTTACTTGTTAAACTTTTTTTTTTTTTTAATCACAGTGGAGCTCAATATAGATACCTATTCCTCAAACACTCTGTGAAATTTGCAGGATTATCTAAAAACAAGGTTAAGGATATGTCTGACAGAGACACTCTTTGATATTTGCAGACTTGTCTAAAGACAGGGTTAAGGATATGGCTGACAAAGAGCTAATTTAAAACATGATGCTGTCTCTAACTTCCAAGACATTTCTGAGAGACTTCAGAGAAACAGAGGACACTTTATGTGAATGAAGACACCCATTTTAATTTAAAATGACATAGCGATGGCACTTTCTGTTCAGAATGATAGCATCAATCAATGTACACCGATTTCAAAAGGACGCTCATAGAGTTTGCAAAATGATGCTTGCTTAGCTGTGAACTGAAACCCATTTTTCCTTGTTCACTCTTTCTCAGGGGCCAAGTAAGGACAGCCTTCTCCTGTATATACCTGCCCAGATCCCAAGAGCATCTTTGGAGACTCTTCACTGTGTGCTGCTGCCAAATAAGGTAAGTTTAGCGGTTGCTGAGGACAGGGCCTTTTTTTGGTGGCACCCCAGAAGGGAACTACTCCCTTCAGAGATGTTCACCCTGGCACCTATATTATTCTCTCTCCGAAGCCTTTTAAAATTTTTCTTCATTTTTCAATGCTGAAGCAGGTTATAGTAAATTTTAGACAAGGGAGCACTGTGTTTTTTCTGTTGTTGGTTTTATTCCGATTCTGTTTTATTAAACTTTTTTTTGAAAAAAAATATTAAAACTGTATTTTTATATTTTATGGTAAATATAATGGACAGCAGGGTAGGCAGCAGAAGGGAAAGGATGGGAGGACTGGTACTAGGGCCATGGCTTAACTAAGGCCATTTCTGCACTGCACTGTTATTGTGGTATTATTCCACTTTCCCATAGAATCCTGGGGTTTGCAGTTTAGAGAGGGATATTTAGAATTCTCAGCCAGAGAGCCCTTTGGCTTCAGTAAACTACAAATCCCAGAATTCCACAGGATATTGAAAGTGGAATAATAGCACTATAACAGTGTAACACGGAAATGGCCTAAGTCTGAGCTGAACACAAGCTATAAAGAAGTTGGGCTTTGCTCATAACTATCTGAGATGCTGCAGAATGGAGAAGCTCATACTCTGAAACTTACCAGTCCCAAACTACCACCTCATCAATTATTTTAGGAGATGGTTAGATAGATGCTGGTGGAATGCCTTGACAGGAAAAAAAATAACCTCTCATGCTTGGCTGAACAGAGGGAAAATATCAAGGGACACTTATGGAACTATGGTCCCATCCATCAGCCATACTACAGATCACCTTTGTACACGAGATCCACCATCATCTCACTTAAAGCTGTGGAAGAACAGACTATGAACTCTGATTTTGCTGTGTACAGGATGACTGGTCATTGAACTGTGTTGTACATAGGGACAAGGGGTGGCGCGGGATGGGTGAGTGAGGTAACTACAATGTACCTTTATAATTTAAAAATGTAAAAATCATGATAGCATATAGGACTATTCAGAGAAATGCTCTTAGCATATGCTTTCACCCTTGAAACTTTTCCTACTGGAGATCCATAAAGACATCTTCTAGAAATACTCCAGAGGCTTTTTTTTTCACACGACACAGTTATAGCACTATGATTCCACTTTAACTACCATGGCTGCATGCTTTGGAATCCTGGGGTGTGCAGTTTGGTGAAGCACTAGAGCTCTCTGGCAGGGAATTCTAGATGTTTCTTTCTAAACTGCAAACCCCAGAATTCCATAGGAATTGAACAGCGGCAGCTGAAGTGAAATCACGGTGCTAGAACTGTGTAGTGAGAAAGCGCCCCTATGTCTACAGAATATAGATAGAGATAAGTGTGTGCATGTGTGTGCCTGTGTGCATGCACAATATGAAAGGATTTAAGTCCAATATCAGTCCCAGATAATGCAGACTCAGGTTGAGATCCCACACTGTGCTCACATAATGTAAATAGACATTCACATAGTTAAGTGGTCACTGTGGTATACCACTCTTTGGCTGAATACAAACACTGTAGAACCAATTGCCTCTCTGTGAATGCTTGCTTGGTGAGATGGGGGATGCTCAATGATTCTCTGCAATCCACGTTAAATGGTACTCTGAAGGCACAATGACAAGCAATAATTCACTATCCAAGAATGCACATGGCATGTGTTTACACACCTGTGAATGGAATACAGACATTAAGCAATGGCCAAAGAACCATGATCATGGGTGTAAGTAAACTTACATGTGCATGAAACACTACCAGGAAGCCAGTCCCAATGAATCAAAAGGGAATCTGGCAAGTCAACATTTATGTAAGTTCCACTAATTAAATGGATCTGCTCTAGTTAGGAGTTAACACGTGGATCTAGGCTGAAGTATGCAGCCAGCATGGTATGGATTTGAGTGTTGGACTACAACCTTAGAGACCAGGGTTCAATTGCACATCACACACTCTCAGCCCCAGAAAACCAAGTGATAAGTTAACTTTAGGGTTGCCATAAGTCAGAAATGATCTGAAGGCACACAACAACAACAAAAATGCATTTTCCCAAAAGAATGAATTCTGGAGGATAATGCAAACCTAGATCCCTTGATTTTTAAAAAGAAAGAAAGAAAGAAAGATAGAAAGAAAGAAAGAAAGAAAGAAAGAAAGAAAGAAAGAAAGAAAGAAAGAAAGAAAGAAAGAGTGCAAAGAAGGCTTAAGGTAAACCTGTATAATGACTTTTTCAAGAGTGTCGGTTTGCAAAACCTGTAATGTGAACGTTTCATCTTTCTGTCATCCCACATAAAATCTCCCCAATTATGCATGCCAGGCACGCACAGATATTGAATATTCTCCTCCCCTTTTATGCTTCTGCAGAAGGAGGAATGAAATGTAAAATACTAAAAGTAAATCAAACAGGGTGAACAGAATCCCAAAAGAAAGAGTGCTTGCAGATTCACAGAAGCTAGATTAAAATCATAATTAAAATCTTTAAAATAATAGCAACAACAGGAAACAACTCTTCATATTCTGTGAGCTTTTATATTCTCTGGAATTTCACAAATATAGATGTTGTATGTTGAGGCACACAACTTGTGCATAAGTGTACATTAAGACACATAGTGTAGTGGTTTGAGCATTGAACCATGACCTTGGAAACCAGGGTTTGATTCCCTGCTCAGCTGTGGAAACCCACTGGGTTACCTTGGGCACGTCACACACTCTCAGCCCCAAAAATCCCCATCATCGGTTCTTCATAAGTTGGAAACAACTTGAAGGCACACAACAACAACAATGTACATCAATTGTGCTATACAAATAAATCATAAGAAGCACAACAGCAGTAACTTAACTTCTGTAGCATATGAGAGAGTTACATTCTACCACAGCCTTCTTCAACCTGATCTCCTCCAGAAGAATTACTGGTAGAGACATGTGAGGAATCTGTTTTCAGTTGAAGGTTTAAGGTTCTTGTCTCGGTATGCAGTTTCTGGATTCTTGCAGTTCGATGTAGTTTGCACTCCACTGCACTCACATTGACAGTTACTAGTTAATGCATCTGAAAAATGGAGGAAAAAAACCTGTACACGTCTGACAAGTGTGCATATGAAGATGTGCACATTTCAAAAGTGTGCAAGACACTGTTTAAACACAGTTCCATCAGTGGGCAGCATTGTTTCCCCAAAACATGGGTGACTCAGTGGTTTACCTGTGATGCCAGTGCTTCCGTAAAGAGTGGGGAATATAAGCTCAAAGAGGATGCCTGTGGCAGAGGGGTAACCTAGCAGGATCTTTTATACCTATGTATACCAGTACTAATGTAGGAACACCAGCTGGAGATTCAAAGAAAATTGGTTTTATTGGGAGAATTAGCAATCACATGCACACCAAGCAGTCTCGCAATCACACAAGGCTAGCTGAAGGAAGAGGGAGGAAAAGTTTGGATGGCAAGAGTTTAGGATAATGTGAGAGTGAAGAGACAAAGTGATGTAGGGTCCAAGAGTGGGACAGAATGGGAATTGGAGCAGCAGAGTGATGGGCAGTTTGCCAAAGTACCACAAGCTATTTGGCTCAGAGCCAGGATTTAAATACCCTTTTTCTGCCCTGAGGGGAACAGCGTTAATAGCTCTCTGGCAGAGTAGACAATGGGGTTGGCAGGGTAGACAACGGGGTCCAGAACAATCTAATGGCCTTAGTATTAGGACTGATGGGAATCGTGATAGCTCCTTAAATGGCAGGACAGGTGAAGGGACAAAAAGGAGAGTTTTAGTGTACAAAGGAATAGAGTTGAAGACAATCAGTCATTCTGTGGAAGTAGTTTTGGGTGCTATTTTTTTAAAGGTCAAGTCGTCGAGGTATATCTGCAAATCCATTATCACTGGAGTTTTCCTGCCCTAAAGTCCTGCCGTGACCTAGTTTTGCAATGCACATGTGCAGCCAGTTCCTCTTTGCTAGTGGGCTTCCCAGCCATAGCAGAATATAATTTATATTCCTTGCCTATTAACTACTAACTATTAGAATGGGATGAACAGGGAAACATACAGTTAAGATCAAGACAGTCACTGAAACAAATGGGTTATAACTTTCAATGGTTTCCCTATAGAGAAATTCATGAAAGATTCAAAATAGATTCAAAATTGGAAAGATTTTATTTCAACATGATACCGAATGAATTGGAAAAGATCATTTTTGCACCCTCGAATTATATTTTGTCAAAATTATATGGACTACTTTAGAACTACAATTTAGAAATAGTAGTAGTAAAAGATACCATGATAACATGCATGATGATGCTTGGGCATGAGATTCAGTTGGAACAGTGAGAAGTATCCTGGAAAATGACTAATAAGTTTATAATATCACAAGATCTAAATGAAAATTATATAAAAATGTTTCATAAATGGTATCTTACACCAGCCAAATTAGATAAAATGTATAAAGCACATAGCAACAAATGTTGGAAATGTCATGAAAAAATAGGGACATTCCTCCATATGTGGTGGTGTTGCCTTAAGATCAAAAATTTTGGGGTTCAGCTACATGACTCAATAAATAAGATGTTTAAAAGTCAGATTCCACTAGTACCTGAAAACTTTTCATTGAATATGATTTAAGTAATAGAATCTCAATAGAAATATTGGAGTTCTTTTGTGTTTAATTACAGCAGCAGGAATACTTTTAGCCAGTTTTTGGAAAAGGAAGGAAGTTCCAACTCATGAACAGTGGTTAATAAAAACCATCAAAATGAAAGAAAAAGATCTTCTCTCACATAAAATAAAAGGGAAATCTGATAAGATAATGAAAGAATGGTCACAAGTTACAGAGTTCCTCAAATAAATATGGGGAAATTTAATTATTGATTAGAGATCATTTGGGTTTACTATCTTATTATCTATGTAAGGTAGTAGTAAAGGACAGTCTGAACAATATTGGAAACAATACAATATTAAGATCTCTAAAGGATACCAAAGTGAGGAATTGGAGAGAAGTGTGCAGAGTAATCAAAAGAGAGTCATTTAATAGAAAGTAAGTTAACAGAAAAGATTCCTAAAATGTTTCTTTCAATGAAGGGTGGGAATGAAAGTTAACATAAATGATTTTTGCTTTCTTTTATTATTTGTTTAAATGCTACATTGAAGATTTTAAAATGGGAAAGTAAGGAAATAATAACACAAATAGTATAATAGAATACGTCAGAGTTGAAAGAAAATAATGTAAATGTACGCATGTAAAGAACCTTAGTTGTACTACTTTTTCTTTTCCTCCTTTTTGTAACCACAGCAAGAATGATATCTGTAATTATAATTGGTTGTATTCTATATTTAATAAAAATTATAATGAAAAACATATTTGCCAATTAAATCATATCGTGGAGTGGGGGCATATAGCCTGGTAACATAGAATTGCAGAACTGAAAGGGATGCTAGTGGCCATCTAGTCCAATCCCCTGTGGAAAATCCACAACCAACGGAGACCTGAGAGGTGGCCGTCCAATCCCAAAGAGAGCTCAACATTCTTTATGTCATGCCCCAGATCCAGGACTCTAGTGCAAACACAGCAGGACCCTCTCCAACAGCCACAATGTAGGGACGTTATGACAGCCAGCATAGATGAAAAAGGAAGAGCCCATGAGACTCAGAGCATTTATACAGAGAAGATGCATTAATTAGGCAAACAGCTGGAGAACGCTGTCAGCTCATAAATAGAGGGGATGGGATGGGGAGAAAACTGTTGCAGACAGCTTGTGTTATCAATGGAAGCAATGCATGCTCCATTCAAAACCCTGACTTGTGTTCCTGGAAACCTTGACCCTCGCTTTGTGTGCTGATTTTGCTTTGGATTGACACTCAGAATTTATTACTGACTTGGACTGCTGAAACAACAAATGGTAAATGAAGACAAACTGTTGTAAATCTTGTCTGTGGCTGCTGCTAAAGATTCTACTGGAGAGATGTGAACTTGGCTGGCTGCTGGCACAAGATACTCTGAGACAATCAGTTCCTGTATACTTCCTAACATTTACATGGAATCTCCTGTCTTGAAATTTGAATCCATCAGTTCAGATGTTGTCATCTGAAGCAGTAGGCTTGCTCCATTTCCCATATAACTGGTGTTCTCATTGCCTTCAAGTCAACTCTGACTTATGGTGACCTATCACAGGGTTTTCATGGCAAGATTTATTCAGAAGAGGTAGACCATCACATCCCTCTAAGGCTGATTCACTCAAGGTCACCCAGCGGGTACTCATGGCTGAGTGGGGATTTGAACTCTGGTTGCTCTGAGTCCTACTCTACCTCTCTTACATCTATACCACTCATTCCCAAATGTTGGTCCTCAAGGTTTTTGGACTTTAGTTCCCAGAAACCCTAGCTGGCTTAGCCAGCAGTCAGGAGTTCTGGGAGACGAAGCCCAAAATACCTGGAGAATCAAGGTTTGGGAACCAATGCTCTACACCATGTTGGCTTTTTGTTCCACAACATAGTCATTCAGGTATTTGGAGACAGTTCTCATATCCCCCTTTCAAGCTTCACTCTTCCAGGCAAAGCACACCCAGCTTCTTCCATTGTTCCCCATAGAGCTTAAGTTTGCAGACCTTGCTTTCCTTCCCATATATATATATATGTTCTTGTTTATCAATAGCTTTAATGCAATGCCGACCTACAACTTAAAATGTGTGCACAAACAGACACCCGTTCACAGGGAGGGGAAAGCAAGGAGAAGATCGGGCATTGGAGGTGGAAAACTGATAATGTCCATGGAAGTGGATTTTACAGATATGAAGCCAACACAGTTACTGCTAAGATAGACTCTGACTAACAAGGGTCTGAATCTTTGCTCAGCTATGGAAAACATCAGGTTACTTTGGGTGAGTCACACTCTCTGAACCCCACAGAAAGGCAATGCTAAGCCTCCTCTGAATAAATCTGGTCAAAACACACACACATACACTGAGGATAGGGTGTCCATAAGTCAGCATTGATTTGCAGACACATAGCAATAACAATATATAAACAAATAAATAAAATCCTATTTGCTGGCATCTAGACAATGCAGTAATGTACCATGTGAACTTAAGGTTAAGTAGATAAAATTTCCTTGGGAGAAACAATGGGCTTTCCTGTAGGAACTCCATCTAAGAAAAGAGTTACTTAATATGCTACTTGAGAGAGCTGGAAGAGGACTATAAGAATGGGCCAGATGTCAACTCAGTATGGAGGTCCTTAATCTCCTTGGGCTTCCTCTTCCAAAAAAAAGCACTTAAGAGCAATTTTCAAAGCAGCAGGAACAAAAATGGAAGAAGGAAAAAAAAAAATATTTTGGTGCTATGTTTGTAGAGCCCCTAAAGACCATTCACTGACAACAGGTTACAAACCTGTGTGATAAGAGTAGGCGAGGAAAGAGAAAAGTGTAGCCTGTGAATCACAAGGCCTTTGCTTGTGGCCTGCACCCCCGTTGGCTCAAAGACCTTCAGTTTTAAAAATAATTTCACCCCCTCCATGTTTTCCCATTCCTGGAAGCTTCCAGAGGTGCTGGTCTGTGGTATTGGGGTTTTGGACCCACCACTAAAAAAGTATACCCTCCAACAGTCCCAATTTGGCAGGCACAATCCCTCTGTAATCCCACTTTTTCAGCTGATTTGCTCTTCTTGTTCCACTTTCTCCCTTTGTCCTCAGCTTATTTCAGTTGCTGCAAACTGAGTTCAGCTAACACAGCTGTGAGGAGAGAAGAGGAGGAAGCAAAACCCTGGCCTTTCCAGTAGCCTCAGCCAAAAACAAATTGCTGCAACCTCTTCCAGCTTGTCTGTTCTTCCCCAACAACAACTTTTGCCAACTTGACCGCACTTTGATGTTCCTTGGCCATTTGTATCCTCATTTTCATCTGTGAAATGTTGAAAGATATATAAAACCACTAGAAAGCAAGAGACGGAAAGATAAACTGGTATAAAGAGGCTAGAAGTGCATTGAAAGCTGCTTTGGTTATGATTTTTTCTTTGTTTTAAGTTCATCCAGGGATGGCCTTCAGAAGGTCCAGTTAATGAAAATTAGTTTCCAGAACTTCCACAGTTCCTCAAATATCTCAAGGACTATGTTGTGGAACAGAGAGCCAACATGGTATAGAGCATTCCTGAACTGAGTGAAGTCAGGTTGCTTCTTTCTGTCTTCCCTCTGTCTTACCTAGTCTTGGAGGTAATAGAGAAGACTTTTGGTTTGGTTTGCCCATTTTCTTGAAGGCTCATAGAAAACCATATTCTTTGGAGCTATCACTGACAAAGAGAAGTAAGAAAGACATCTTTGGTGCTACAATTGTTCCTCCAATTGTTTCTTGACCTAGGTAAAAGACACTTAGACAAACATACCAGTGCTATTCAGCATCACATTGTTGCAGGTCCCACTGATATCATACTGTCATGATTTAGTGGGAACCTGTGAGAACATCACACAAAAGTCAAATGTAGCCCAGGCATGCATTTCCTAAATAACCCTAACACAGCTTCCGCTGAGACTCTTTCCCACTGAGTTAAAATAAATGTTGAATGAAAATATTCTTTTCAGCAACTGCTCTAATAATCTGGCTTCTGGAAAAACCAGCTGGAGATGGGGCAGGCCACGGACAGCTGCATGCGTGCTGGTGCAGAATCATTTGCAAGAATGTGTTCTGGTTTCTCCTTGTTTTTTTGTTTTCAGTGTGCATTGAAAGAGGGTATTCATTAGGGGACAGGAGCAGAGATGAGGACTCATGCTTTTCAGTTCTAATTCCCTTCTTCTTTTTCTTTTTTTAATCCTCCCCTCTGGTGCTTTTATGTTTTAGGTTTTCTTCTGTTTTATACTGAGTTGAATTGCTGATGAAAGTACTCCAGTCAAATTCACAAGAAGAAACATTTGGAGAATGTTGTTTCGTACACTACAAATTTCCCTAGTAGTCTTAGGACAGGTTTATAATAGCTTTTTTTTCAGGGCAAGGAGGTTAGGTTTAAGGAGATGTGTAGCTCAGTTCCTGATTGATTTACTCAGAAGTAAGATGCAATTCTTCACTCATTTTCTTCTCAAAAGATGCAATCAGTAATTTTGGTACAGTTGGTGCTTCATATCTATGGTTTGTGTACCCTTGGATTCAACCAACTATAATGTGAAAATATTCCAAATAAATAAATAAATTCCAAAAAGCAAACCTTGATTTTGCCATCTTATATAAGAGATGACATTTTAATACACCATTGTACATAATGGGCCTTGAGCATCCATTAATTTTTGTATCCACCAGAGGTCCTGAAATCAAACCCTAGTGGATACCAAGGGCCCCCTGGAACTCTCTTCCTCCTGTGAAAAACTCTTTGAAAACTGTGCCTTTTTGAAAGACTGCCTGTGATATGGGACATATTCTCTGAAAAATTCACCCATGGTTCTTCTGTGTAGAAAACAGCCTTTCCCACACAGAAAACAGCCTTGTCTGCACAGAAAATAATATTCTGTAAGTGAAATTTTTCCTATTCCCTACCAGTTATGCGGAACAGACTGCAAGGGTTTTTGATGGTATGCTGTTCTATTGATTTTTATGGCTTGCCTTTTTAATGGATTTGTTTAAAATGATTTCAGGTATAGAAACATTTCAATCACATTTTTAAACAATGCATTTTGGCACTTTTTTATTCCTGTCTTATATGTGCTCTTGTCTTCATTGGTTTAATTTTTGAAAGCCCCGTGAGTCCCAGTTTTGGAGAAAAGGGATGTAAGAACTGAATAATGGAGGAGGAGGAGGAGGAGGTGGAGCTTATCACATTGCCCCCGGGAGGGGAACTTTCCAGAACTAGGCATGGCATTGAACCATTCATATTTTAGCACTTCCCTCAAATAATCAAATAAACAGAACAAGAACAACAGAAGGTTTTGATCGAAGGAAACCACATCAAGTGTTAGGAAAAAAAATAATCAAGAGAACTGAGTCACACAAAGAAGTTACCAAACAAAAGGCTGCATGGTCAGGGATTCTAATCACACAGTTCATCCAGCAATCAGAGTTTCATTAAGAAGCACACTATAAGTCAGGCAGCTGGTTTTGTAGTGTCACAGCAATTGATTCATTGAGACTCAGCAGCGAACATCGAAGTGCTTTTGTTCACATACTTGCAAACCTCCTTGAACACTGATTGGGCCTGTGAAGAATCTCTCCTCGGAGCTAGAGGAAACATTCAGGGCAAAATGGCATGCAATTTGTCACACCTTGGAGCCATTATGGAGACATATTCATATTCTGATAAAGGTAATTGTGAACTTTCATGTTATTGCTATATATTTATATATGCTGATTGGTCAGGTAGAAAAAAAGGAAGCAGCGGGGCAGGTAATTCTATGTTTACAGCAACATCATCCCCAAAACAATAGCATCACCTTCTTGATATATAAAGTGTAATCAAAAATATTCAAACAAGTAATGAAAAATGAGTTCACCAAGGGTCAGGAATGGGTCAAATGGAGAAGCTTGGAGGGGTGAGAAACTTCACAGTTCAGGGTTTATTTTTAAGAAACAAAAACCAAAGTCATATGCGACATACATTAAGAAAACAGCATTTTCTGCATAGCAAGCATGATTTTCTGTACAGAACAGAATGCATCTGCACAGAAAATCTCAAACAAAAACAAAACAAACAAAACAAAACTCCAAGGAGGTGTTGTTTAAAAAAACAAAAGTACCACAGGAATTTTTGTACAATGGGAAGAAAAGTGGAAAAAATATTCATTCCTGCCTACAGGAATCAATTGATCACCTTCAAATACTCACAATAACTTTTGTCATCTACCTCCAAAAATTTAATCCACACCATTATTTGTGACTGCTTTCCTTGTACGTAAGACTTTTTTTCCTCTCCTAAATCACAAAACAGAATGAGGGTAGCACTGGCAAAAGCTCAATTGCTAGTCTCTCCTCAAAGAGTAAACCCATTAAATCAATGGAATATACCTATGTGAAGCATCTGCTGTAGTTGAAAATAACAAATGGATATAGGACCTGGTATCTTCCTTCCTTCCTGAAATGGAGGCCATTTCCGCACTAGCCTGTTATAGCGCGATGATTCCACTTTCAACATCCTCTGGAATCCTGGGGTTTGTAGTTTTGGGAGGGGCCGGCAAACCCCAGGATTCCAGAGGATGTTGAAAGTGAAATCATCGCTCTATAACAGGCTTGTGCAGAAATTGCCAGAGTGGTGTGAGTAGAAGTAGCAAAAACTGCAACTTTCAGGGAGAAGGCCATAGAGAAAAAAGGGTGCAATGCCCTCTTTGCTGTTCCAGACAAATTAGCATCCTCCTTCCACAAACTGCATGCCTTGAAGAAGAGAAAGAGGAGGAAGAGGAGTCAACTTGTGGGTTTCTACACTAGCTTGAATTTTAAATCCAGCCTGAAACCTACTTCATTCCAGTCGGCACAGGTCTTCCTCCCTATTCTTCCTTAGTCTTTGATGTCTGGTAAATTTCCTATTCTGTCTTGAGTAGTTTATTTCTTCTGCTCTCTGTAAGGCAACAGAAACTAGTGATATAATATGGCAATACACAGCCTCGGTATGTTAATGAGATACTGTATTTCCTGGATCTCGAGTAAACTTTTTAAAAAGATCCCTGTCTGAATGGATTGCTTCTGAATACTAATTCGTGCTTTTATCCCCTCATAGAACAGACTGCTACATTCCCAAAAAACGGTGTCCATTCTTCACTGTTCTAAGAGTGGGTTCAAAAGTTACTTTTATAATGAGGATGTTTTTGCTAACTGCACAAAGAGACCAGAGATATTAAGAGGCTGGAAACTTTGAAACTGTCTTAGCCAGAGCTTGGACAAGTTACTTTTTTTGAACTACAGCTCTCAGAATCCCCTACCTAGCATGGCAACTGACCATACCAGCTAGGGAGTTTGGGGGGAGGAGATATTTAGCATTGCCAGCACAGTAAACATCTCGTTCCTTGGGGTTTCACAACTAGCATAGGCCAAGGGGTGGGTCTTTTGTGATATTATAGGGTCAGGCCCTTGAACATCACAGAAGTGGAGTTGCCAGAAAGAAGCATTGGAAGAGAGGAAGACCACATTACAGAAGGATAGATTCAATCAGGGAAGATACATCCCTAATCTGGAAGACCAGTTAAGTATAGGGTGACTCATAGACCTCTCGTTTATAGGTCACTATAAGTCAAAGTTGACTTGAAGTCCATTGAACTTGGATCAACCATGATAAGGTCTTCTGTCCACCAAGATGATAACCCCCAAAGTATCCTAGCAAGGGGATACTAGGGATTGTAGTACAAAAGCTGACTTTTTCAAGTTCTGGGTCAAGAGGTGCTCAAGCCTGCCGTAGAACTTGGGTCAACAACAAGTAAAGCAGTGCTACCTCAACACAGACCAACCTGCCTTGGAAAGAAATGTCTAACAGCATTTTAATGTTCACCACCGGTCCTGGTAATTCCCTGTGCAAAAAGGAATATGCTCTGCTATATTGCATTACATTAACACCTGGCGATGTTTGTTCAGCACTCTAGCAGTAAGCAGGGGAGGGTGGGGAGATGCAAGGGAGTGGGAAAAGAAAAGAAAAAGGCATTTGGGGACCTGGGAGTGCCGTTCCAAAGATGTCAGCACAGGAGTGTGAATTTCAAATAGGGAACTTGCCAAAGCAAAGATTTTCTTTGGAGACTTAATTAGCAGACACCACTGGATTTCCTCCCTCACTACAGGCAAAGAGAGTGAGCAAGAGAGAGGCAGAGAGAGCAGAGCTGTTGGGTTTTTCTGGCTCGGGAAGAAAGAAAGCTTGCATATTCATTTCGCCTAAGCCAGAATAAGAAAAAGCCAACTTTTCATCCAGCTGTCTTATGTACACTAGTATAGGGCAGCCAGGGCTTGCAGGGTGGAAACTCAGAGACTCTTTGATCAGCAGGGACTTATAGCGCTATTATTTCACTTTCAACATCCTATGGAATCCTGAGGTTTGCAGTTTAGGGAGGGGCCTGAGGCTTCAGGGTTCCATAGGGTATTGAAAGTGAAATAATAGTGCTCTAACAGTCTAGTGCAGAAATAGCCTCTGACATTATCTGCCCCTACAACCTGTCCTCCTGTCCTCTCTGAATTTAGCTGCAGTCCTCACAGTACCTAAAGGGGAAATGGATTATCCCAGTGACAACGAAATGTTATCCTTATTGAAATCTGAAAGATTGGGGGTTAGTTTGGTCTTCAGTAGGAAAGACTCATTAGCTTTACAAAAAACATGCTGCCAGTAGAGATAACTGGTACAAATAAGTTTTAAAGGGGTTGGGGAGAGACTGAGATCAATAGAGCCAGTTGCAGTTTTTGACTCTCCTGGATGGTGTTGCTAGAATCTGCAGCTCAACATTTGGCACTGGACTACTGCTTCCACAACATCGCTCTCCTGCAAAGGAGCCATTTTAAAACACTTGTGCGATGAAGCCTTTTTGCAAGTTGGCCCCACAGTTCCAACCTTTGGGCTCCTATCACTAATCTTGCCCTTTTACCCCTTAGATTCTTTCCTGGAATCTGATAGTTGGGATTCAAGATGATCATTCTATTGAACATGGGGGGTGTTGGTTTTTGAGTTCAGGGTGATAATGTGACTGATCCTCGCATTAATTATTAATTTAAAACATTCAGATGGAGAATGTAGAAAAGAAATCTGTAAAGACACAAACTGGCATCATGTTGAGTAATCCCAGATAGAGTAGACCTATTCAGTCCATTTTTGCATGACAAGTCAATCTAAATATTTTGTTTATTAAGCTGTTTTTTTTTTAAAAAATGTAAGTTTTTATATTTTTATATGTTTTTAATGTCTTTAATTGCTTTAAATGTTTTAAATATTTTTTTAACTTTTTTGGAAGCAGTCTTGGGTCCTACTTTGGGAGAAAAAGTGGCATATAAATGCAACAAATAAATAAATAAATAAATAAGAATTTGATAGGTCTGCTTTTGTAAAAATTAAACCAAAATGTAGGCCTTCACGCACACACGCACGCACACACACACACACAAGTTAACTATCTCCTTTGTCAAATAAACACTTTCTAAATGGTCTCCCACTGGGAGAACAAAAGAAGAATAAAGTATGTGACAAGTTCCATGCAAAGGCCCTATCATACCACTTTGTTCCATATCAAATTGCCCCATTACTATCCAGAATTTAAGGAACAAATCTTTTGGAAGATATGGCCCCTTTCACACTGCACAATTATAGTGCTACGATCCCACTTTTACTGCCATGGCTCCTATAGGATTCTGGAGTTTGCAATTTAGGGAGAGGGACTTAGAATTCTTAGTAGGAGAACCCTTGTGCCAGCCAAAGAACAAACCTCAGGATTTCATAGGATATAGCTGTGGCAGTTAAAGGGAATCATAATGCTATAATTGTGATGTATGAAAGGGTATCTCGGCTGAATGCATTGGATGGATGCTGGGTAGGCACTGATAGTAATGGCTATGGCTATGCTTTATGTCATAATTCTGGCACTCATTTATAGTCCTGATTTAGCTGCACCTGATCAGTAGTGCCACTATTTTTCCCTTAGTATTGGAGGGAACCTGAAAGCGTGTATGAATCACAATTTAAGAATCACAGCACTGCATGATTAGAAAACTGATGGATGGGAGAGGCACTCCATAGGCTTATGTTAGAAAAGTACATTAGAATAACTATGTGTGTCCCCCCGCCACCCGATATAACGCATGCTATTTGCATTGATGCAAAGTGCATCTAAACTGATTAAAAAGACCACAAAGTCCCAGATTTTATTTCTGTTCATTCTGATTTTACTTTGGAGACCCATACAGGTTTTGTTTCTCCCAGAATATTTTCTGTCAGCTCCTGGTAGGACCAGAGACTGTTTTTTCAGAGCAGCTCCCCAGCTTGGTTTATTTTAACCTGGGATAAAACTGGAAAGAACAGGAACACAATCTGAGATGTTTATGTCAGCCTGGTTGCACTCTTTGAGAAAGTCCATGCAGAATTTTTTCAGAACATCCCAACTGAGACATAGCTTCCTGGAGCCATTTCTACATTGCAAGTTATAACACTCTGACTCTGCTTTATGTGCTCCAAGGAATCCTGAGATTTTCAGATTAGGGAAATGCATACAGAATTCTCAGTCAGAGGGTGCTATTGCCTACAACCACCAGGATCCCATAGGATGCAGCCATTGTTGTTAACAAAAGGATGCTGCAGCTCCAAGATTCTTCCAACCACCAAAGCATTGTGATACTACTGCTGCATTTTTGGGCAAACAGAAATTACAGTGTGTCACTTTTGGTTGTGTTTACAGCCTTCTTCTTGTGGAAAGGGGTTCTGGCTGTTTTCAAGATGACTCCCCCTCCCCCCCAAAAAAAAACTTTGCAGACTTTTAAACACAGTTGAATACATTATTGAATGGAAGTAAATGTTTGGTACATGATGAAGTGGTTTGTGGGAGTGTTTGTGGCCGGTTGGGGGTCAGCGAGGGCCCAAGGGCTGCCCTCTACCCTCCAAAAGAGTCTCGCCAGATTGACCGCCTGTACGTCAATGTGTGGAGTTTTGCTCTAAATCTAGCCATTCCATGATTAATCCTCTTGTGTCCCACTTTTTCAGCTGCTTTCAAAATGCCTCAATTGCTTTCTATTCCTGCTCCCACTTTCCCCCCTTGTTCTCAGCTTACTTCAGTTGCTGCAAACTGAGTTCAAGATGCAAAAGTAGTTTGTGCTCCATTAACTCAGGAGGTGGAAACGCAAGGCAAGGCAGAATCTTGCTCTTCCCAGGAGGCTCAGACAAAAGAAAACTGCTGCAGCCTGTCCTAGCCTGACCAGTTCTTCCTTTTGCCATCTTGACCACATGCTGATGTTGCTTGACTGCAGGTGTCCCAGTTTTCATCTGTGAAATTTTGGCAGGTATGCAGTTCCTGAGGCTCTTTTAAAAGCTTTTACATTCCTTAACCACAGCTATAATAATAATTTGCAAAACCTCTTCCCCCCTCTTCTGTGTTTGACTTCCCTCTGCAACTTTACAGTTTTGCCAGGAAGGGCACATTAAAGGGTGATGTGCAGTTGAATTACACAACCTTATGTGCTTTTGGTGAAGGAACTTTAATCACCTCTGCTTTCTGAGCTGTTGAGGTGTATTCCCTGCTGTAAACCACAACTCCTTTCTTTATAGGGTCAGACATAAGAGAAAAAGACCACTATAAAAGATGAAGGAAAGTTCAAACAGTTCAGTGATACCTCTCTGACTTCCACAGTTCCTCATTCTTTATATTTCTGGCATTTTTCTGCTTTAGTGGCTCATGAGAGTGAGAAATTCCCAGAGGCAAACCTGTTTTCAAAACTCTGTATGCCTCAGAGGGTGGGGAAACACTGAGATTTTAGATGTTTTCAGTTACAACTCCTGCAACCCCTCCTCATCCATTATTCTGGAAAGGGCTTTGTAGGGTAGCCAGATGAAAACTGGAGTGTGCTCCTCTCCCTTTGATGGCAGTGTAGGACAGGGAATTTTGGTAGATGTTTTATTTCACACCACTAGATAATAAGCAATATCTGCTTAAATTCCCTCTTCTACACAACTCTTGAAGGGATAGGAGCCATCTCTAGTTTTTACTCTAGCAACCCTAGATTTCTGGAAACTGAACTCAGAATATAAGAAGCTGGGACATGTCCAGAGGAGGCAGCCAAAATAGTAGAAGGCCTGGAAGCCATGCTCTATGAGAAGTGGCTTAGGAAGCTGAGTATGTTTAGCCTGGAGAAGAGAAGGTTTAGAGGCAACATGATAGCTGTATTTAAATTTTTGAAGGGATGTCATGTGAAGGATGGAGCAAGCCTGTTTTTGGTTGCTCCGGAGACTAGGACATGGAGTAATAGCTTCAACTTCAGGAAAAGCAATTCCATCTAAACATTAGGAAGAACTTCCTGAGAGTAAGAGCAGTTCAACAGTGGAATGCACTGCCTCGGAGTATGGTGGAGTCTCCTTCTTTGGAGGTTTTTAAGGAAAGGTTGGGTGGCCATCTGTTGGGAGTGCTTTGATGGTGTATTGCTGCATGACAGGGGTTGAACTTGATAGCCCTTGTGGTCTCTTCCAAACTTATGAATGAGAATTTGTGCTGAGGCAAAATGGAAAGGAATGTTGGGGAGAAGGCTCGTATGAGTTCTCGGCATAGGGGCAAAATGCATAGGAATGACAGGGTGAGCTCTGGAGGGGAGAGGAAGGCTTGTGTGAGCCTTCCTCTATCCCCCTTTCCCTTCCATTTTGCATGGGAACAGAATGTGGGGATCCCCAGAAGGGAATGGGAAAGGAGGGAGGAGCTATGCATGGTTTTTCCACTTTTGCAAGGATTCTCCATCTTGAACCCTCACAAAAGTGGGGGAGCCGCTGTACCATAATTCAGCAGAGTACACCAGAGAATCTAAGTCACCAAATTACAAATCCCAGGATTCCATTGGATGGACGAGTGCCAGTCAAAATGGTATCAAAAGCTATAATTGAATAATAAGAGTACATTTTTAATCATTAAAAATAATTAATCACAGAGGAAGCTGTTACTAAATGCGCAAGAAGAACCTGAACCTTCACCTTGACAAGCCACACACTCTCTAGCTTAAAGTTTTCAGATCTCAGGACCTGGCCTTGAATCTCCGGTTTTCATGGGTCGTTGCCAGCTGGGAGATGAAGGTGCAAATTCTCCCATTTTGGTGGTAGACCAGAGCCTTTTCCTCATTTTGTTTTTAAAATGGGGCAGTGCGTCCTCCAGCAAGGATGTTTGCACTTGGGGGCGAACTGGGTCCAGACTACTTTCTGTAGTTTTGGACTTCAGCCCGCTCCGGAACAATCAGAACTGGTAGTTTGCTGTGCTATTGAAAGACCACTTAAAACAGGTCTTTCAATAGCCCGGCATGCCCCAGTCCGTCGTTGCACTCCTGTGTAGATCTGCAGGCTTCCGGTTGGTGAGCTTCTCCGGTTGGTGGAGAACCTCCATTTTCGTCCCCGGAGCGGTGTGTAGCGCGGGCACGCACTGCTTCAGATCAGCGTGGATTGTTGGAGGGAGCGCGCCGGTCTGGTGAGTAACAGACTGCCCCGTTTTCTTCCCAAAGCGCAAAAAAGCCCTAAGTTCTTGGCAAGAGGAAGGGGCTGTGTAAAAATCTTCAGATTACATCTTATGACACAATTTTCAAGCTGCTGGTACAACCTCCAGAACTCTTCGGAGGGTCTACATATTTAACTTACCTGGTTTCCTCCCAGTCATTGTAGTGCCAGGGCTCACCCTCCACTATGCTCTTTAGCTACCTTCTGGAAAGAAGCAAGTTAGGTTAGATTACATGTTCCTCATCCCATTTTCCTAGGCAAGTGAGAAAGAATACAGTGCACCCTTTATCTATGCAGAGGTGCTGTTCCAGGAACCCTCACACAAATAAATTTTTTAAAAATGCAAGTGCTCTGTCCTATTATTGTCAATGGATGCAATGTGCCAGCACTTGCATGGGTGTTGGAGCACACCTTCCACATCCATTGATGATAATGGTACACAAGGCTTTGTGCAACTTCACATCCATGTGTGTAGGTCATGCCAGCAGAGGGCACACTGTAATCTCTTTTCATCTTGATCTGGGAACAGCCCCTGTAGCTAAGATTTCTTTCTAATTTCCAAACAGAAAAATGTTCTCTCTGGGTGTGTGTGTTCGAATGGCAATCTGTGAGCAACTGTGTTTAGTGCTTAATGCATAATACTTAATAACATCTCAGGTTTTGGCCCAGAAACCTCATGGCTTGGCATTATCCTGAACTAGAACCTACTCTGACTGCTGAATTTATTTCTTCACCAACCCTTATCCTTGCTGCCTCAGAGGGAAAAGCTAGATATGGAAGCCTTGTCTGTCAGCTTGGCGGAGACCAGCTGCCACTGGCTTTCTCCCTCTGGAACTGTTGCTATCTCTTTCCATTCCAGCTGGTGCTGTGAGGGAGAGATGGAATATTAAGGCAAGAATCCCTCCAGCAACCTGCCAGAGAACAGCGATCATTTGGTTTCTTTCTCTCCCAGAAGTGTCTCCTGCAGCGGCTTTTGTCTCTTGCTGTTTTCATCTTCTGTCTCTTTTGTATCGTGCCTACTAGTCTGTAACCTGTAATGTAGAACTGCTGTCAGTGCTATGGAAGAAAGGTGGCACAGTTGTGCATAGCCAAAATAAATAACTTTTGAAGACATTTTAAGGCTGCATTTTTTGGCCATAAAGACCATTACTTACAGGTTTTTGAGCCTGACGCCACACTATACAGCACTTGAGGTGACTTGATGAAGCTAAGAGATAACACAACATACATCGTTTGAATAATTATAATAAAAATACAGTCAATATTTCAACCACATGCCACACGAAAAAAACAAATATCACTTTAAAAAAAATTAAGGAGAGATCTTGATGATGTTGTGAGTAGCATAATGTTGCACTTGGATTGTTTGTACACATTTTGAAACTTGCCTTTTGTTGTTTTTATTTTGTTCATAAGCACCCTTAAGGGGGCTGTGGGGATTTCAGCTAGCTACACCAAATGTGGGGAACTCAGCTTATATCCCACCACTGGGACCACCAAATGTGTGGGTTCCACACTTTATACGAGGGTTCCATCTTTTTCCCCACCACTGTATATACCAAGTGTGGGGTTTTCCACTCAAGCAATCCTGCCACTGTGGCCAAACATGAGGGCTTTTACTCTTAATCCATCAACTGTGAAGCCTTCCACCATGTTCATGGCAAGCACTCAGGTCCTTATCACACTACATTGTTAAAATGCTATATTACACTTTAACTGCCATGGCCACACCCTGTGGAATTCTGGGGTTTGTAGTTTAGGGAGACCCGGGAGTTCTCTGGCTGAGAATTCTACATGCCTTTCCCTAAACAGCAAACCCAGGATTTCATAGGATGTTGAAAGTGGAATAATAGCATTATAACAACATAGTGGAAGTGGCCTATGTTTCCTAAACAGAACATGCTATAATTGGGTATTTATTTTGCACAAAATTATCTTGTTTTTTGGTGACCTTTAGCAGAATGAATCTGGCCAAAATGCCAAAATGTTCTTGATTTCCAAAGTATGTATTACATTTTCGTGCTTCTCTGTCATTTGGGGCACTGTTCCTTCTGCTTCCAGAACACTGCTGGCCATCTTCACACAAGCAAAGGTTATTAAAAACTCAGCAGCTTTGTCCAGAAATAATAATAATAATAAAAACATTTTCTCCATCCAGGGAAAAAAATTAATTTGTATTCCCCAGCCCTTGTTCATCTCAGCCTTATCTTCTATATGAGTGTTTTTCTCAAAATGTTTGAGTTCTCCAAATAACTTACAATGCTCACTAGGAACACTGCATCATTTAAACATCCTAATGTCCTTGGCTTAAACAATAACAAAATATGATGTGAAGTTTCTCATGTGTAGAACATAATAGAGGTTTTAAAAGTCTGGCTGTTACATCGCCACCATTATCTTTGTAAAGGAAACTTTACTGAAGGAGAACACCACAGTTGCATAGGGATGGGGAGCCCGGGGGTCAGTTCGCCCTGGGTGGCAATGTTTTTGGGGTGTCCTAGCCTGTAGCCACACCCTTGCATGCCCTGGCCGTGCCCCCATATCCAGTGGTCATGCCCCTCACGCCGTAGCCCTGTTACCCTGTTCTCTAGGGGTCCTCGGAGGGGTGCCCAAATAGCCAAGCAAAATACAAGATGGGGAAATTAACTCGAGCACTCTCTTAAGCTAACGAGAGGCAGGGTAACTTAGCAGGGATCTTGCAACCCTATGTATACAGCGTCAAGTCAGAAGAGCAGTCAGACAAGGTTTGAAATAGCAAGTTACTAACTTTATTAAAGGACCAACAACAAATAAGACACCACATGCACACAGCTAACTAGGAACTAGAAATGAGAGTTTTTTGGGGAAATGGGTGATATGACACTTTTCTCGTAGTCCTGAAGAAGTTGAAGAGTGCAGAGAAGAAAGCTCAGCGTGGCGTACTGAGGGGAGCTCGCTGGACGAAACGGCAGCAAGGCAGTCTGGAACTCGGGAGCGATCTGAGGAGCACTCGGAATCAGGGAGTTTTTATAGGGTGGATTGTGCCTACAGGCCATGCCATATTCGGTGAGAACAAAGGAAATTTGGAGCAGGACAAAAGCATTGGAAAAGGTCAGGTTTTACATGATCAGCTTAGTGCAGAATAACAATAGTGTAGCCAGTATGCAAATGGCTTAACATTGAATGAGTGCCGGCTCGAGGTCGGGCATCTTTGTGTAAAGTCGCGCTTAAGCAAGGTTTGTCTGCAAAAGTGGTCCCTGATGCAACAGAGTGGCGTTAATCTGCCTGCCTAAGTGGGGATTGGAATGTCCAACCATGTACCAGCCGCGCCTGTTTACTTGCTTGTCCGTTGGCCTTGCAAACACATGGAGCAGGGTAGCAGGGAAAGGTCAAGTGAAGGCCAAATAAGTTTGATACCAAAAGATATCTAGTGGTCTCACCGGGTATGTCTGAACCATGGTAACAGCCCTGACCCCTCCTGTCCCCCCTCCCCACACTCCAAGTTCTGCCACTGGAACACCATACCCTCCAACTGTTCCAATTTGGTAGGGACAGTCCTTATTAATCCTCCACTATCCCACTTTTTCAGCTGCTTCTAAAATGTGGTTTCTCTCCCTTCCTCCCACTTTCCCCCATTGCCTCAGTTTACTACAGTTGCTGTGGACTGCGTGCAGACTCCAAAAGAAATTTGCACTCAGTTAATTCAGCAGAGTTTAATATAGGCTTTACAAACCTGGCTATTAGAAAATCATCGTTACCTTTGTACATTTATTTGTGTAATGTACCCCTCTCCAGCAGCATCTGACAACATCAGGGGAAATTACCCTAAATAGAACAACATTTCCAGATAATTCAATAACAAGTACAAGTAAATATTTGAATGTGCACAAAAGTAGACAAATAGTGTAAACAACCACCATTAATAAATAAGCACTGAAATTATACACTCCACAAATAATTTCTATTACAATCTAACAAAATGGAAATACCAACTTGAAGACTGTATCTTCAAGTAGCAGAAAAATGACAGTCAGTCTGGTGTAATGGTCTGAGCACTGATTTAGGATTTTGGAGACCAGGGTTTGAATCCTTGCTCAACCATAACCTTGGGCAAGTCACACTCTCTCAGCCACAGAGGAAGTCAAAGACAAACTCCTTCAGAAGACATCTTGCCATGAAAACCCTGTGACAGATTCAACTTAGGGTTGCCGTAAGTCGGAAATGACTTGAAGGTGCAGAACAAGAAGTAGAAAAAGAGTACATTCTATTCAAAGTTAAGAACTACAACAGCCAGTTTTAAAACCTTGAAAGGTATTTTCTAAATCCATTAAAACAGAGATGGGAAACATTTGGGAGGTGCTGTAACTTTTGCATGTAGGGATCTCTCTTCTCTTCACCCCTCTGCAAACTGGATGTAGTGAGGGAGATAATGGCCATAACTCTACCATTATCAGGACCCAAGTCAGGTTCCTGGGTAACTAACTTGGGAACTCACTTTCACTCCTTTATCTCTTTCTCCACATTGGAAATCATAGGTTGAAACAGAGCATAAGGACCATCTAGTCCAATGCTCTGTCACACAAGGAATACATAGCTAACCACTCCTGAAAGACACTAATCCAACCTCTATTTAAAGACTTTTAAAGAACGAGAGTCCAACCATCACCAGAAGCAACCTATTCTACTGTGAGACAGTTCTTACAGTAAAGAAGTTACTAAAAATATTTAATTAGAACCTCTTTCCTGTAACTGTAATCTATTAGTTCTCATTCTAGTCCTTTGAGCAACAGAAGACAAGCTCTTTCCATCTTCTACCTGGCATCCCGTCAAGCTCTGAAAGACGGCTATTATGTCACTTCTCAATCTTTTCTTCTCCAGGCTAAACATGTCCAGCTCACTAAGGTGTTCCTCATAGAGTTTGATTTCCAAACATTTAACCATCTTGGTCACCCTCCTCTGGACATACTCCAGCTTATCAGTATCTTTCAGCAACTGTGGTACCCAGAACTGGACACAATATTTCAGGGGAGATGTAACCAAAACACATTGAGTGGTACTGTTAGTTCCCTTGATATAGAAACTGTTCTTTTATTGATGCAGCCTTTCTGACTTTTTTGGCCACCACATCACACTGTTGACTCATGTCTACTAAGACTCCTAGATCTTTTCACACATATTTTTACAAGCCAATGGAAGCCAATTGATATTGACAAGCTGGAACGTGTCCAGAGGAGGGTGACCAAAATGGTGAAGGATTTGGAAGCCATGTCCTGTGAGGAGTGGCTTACGAAGCTGGGGATGTTTAGTCTACAGAAGAGAAGGTTAAGAGGGGACATTACAGCCATCTTTAAATATTTGAAAGGCTGTCATTTCAAAGAGGGAACAGGCTTCTTTTCCACTGCTTCAGAGACTAGGATAAGGAGTAATGGATTCAAACTATGAGAAAAGAGATTCCATCTAAACCTCAGGAAGAATTTCTCGATGGTCAGAGCTGTTTGGCAGTAGAATATGCTGCCTGGGAGTGTGGTGGAGTCTCCTTCTTTGGACATTTTTAAACAGAGGCTGGATGGCCATCTGTTGGAAGGGCTTTGATGTGGGTTCCTGAATGGCAGGGGGTTGGGCTGGATGGCCTCTGTAGTCTCTTCCAACTCTATAGTTCTATGCAATAATATAAACAGTTTAAAATGACAGATTGTCTCCTCAAAAAGTATGGCTGGTAGCCAATGTATCTCATACTTAGCAAAGTAGGGCTGGGAACTGTCACACTAGAAAACCTTAGGTGAGAATCATACACCTAGACCAGGGTGAGACTGGTGTAACTCCCTCCCCACCCCCAATGCAGTTGGACTGCAGTTACCTTCAGCATCGACTAGCAAAACCACTAAAATGAATGCTGGAAAATGCAGTTTAACAGCATGTGCAAGACCACATAGTCCCAAGCCCATTTTTGGGAGAAAGATATGATATACATACATAAATATAAGTTTTAAAAAATTGCCTCTTCCATTTTGCCATCCACTGAAAAGTTTCAAGAATCCATTTTCCTTTGGCTGCATGTGCTGTGGTCTACATCACATTGTTATAAATGGAGTAAGATCAATTGGATTCGAACTGGGTAAGTCTACCCTTACCTAACTTCCATTGTTTCATTGGGTCTACTGGAACTATCAATTGGATTTGAGCACCTAGGCTTTCCCCCTGGATCACCTCCCCCTGCCCCTTTGATAGCTTTGATCACACACCATTCTTCAGATCTATTCTTTTCATTCTTTCTCTGTCTTCTATGGAATTCTTCTCCCATTCTGACAGAATATGCACTTCAGTCCAAGAAGTCCTTTTCTTTACACCCTGTTTTAATATCCTCTCTCTCTCTCTCTCTCTTTTTTTTAAAGTTCTGTTCCAGGATGTGTTCCCCCCTGCTTACATCCATCTTCTTACATTCTGTCCCGTGACCTTTTGTTGAATTCCTTCTGACTGGTGTTAGTCAGCAGCCTCAGTTTAAGTAATAATGAATGTGTGATCTTTCACCAATCTCTTCAGCTTCTCCTTCTGAATTTGCAGGCATGAAACTTCCTTCTTTTGATTCTAGCAGCCTCAGATCAACCTAGCAAGAGAGTTCCCCCAACACACCCTTTGCCTGCTTGCAAATTATATTCTTCACAGGTTCTATGGGAATTCTTTGAAGAATACTTCCACATGCCCTAATATATCTGTTGAAGTTCATGTTTCCAGCCTTTGGCTCCCTCTGACCTCCCTCATTATTTTTATAACTTCATTGCTTTTTAGCTGCCCTCAGCTTCCTTCTCTTTTTTGAAAGGCCAGCTTGACTCAATGGGTTTTTAGCAACATTCTCCATCAGAACCAAGAGAACATTCAAATTAATCAACAGTAAACGCCCTAATTCATTTCTTGGTAGTATCAGTAATGCTAGGAACTGTCAACTACTTTGTCATTATGCAAAACGCCATCCTTCTCTTCACAGAACTCTGAAACTAGATTTCAGGAACTTTAGTTTCTCTCTGTGTGAGAGGGGATGTTACCTAGATGTGACATCACATGAGCCACAACATAACATCTGCTATAGATGTGACATCACAATGACTATCATGTAGGCATAGCGTAAATCTACACTTACATAGTTACGTGATGGTTACGCTATATCAGCTTTCTCCTTAAGGCAAACATTATATTCAACTGTGGATGTGCAAATGTACCTGCTTATTATTCTGTTCTGAAATGAGGAACACACAGTGGCTACCCCTACAAAACCAGTGAATAAAATGGAAATTGAGGGCACTGAGGAACAGTTACATGTTACTGCAGTTTAGGCCTACTTGGAGATACCCCTAGATATCATTTTGATATCAATAATTTGGCTCTCTTCTACCACCCCTCTCCACATGTTTGTGAGGCCTCCAGACAAAGCACAGAAGTAGACTCAGCCACTAATTGCTGGACATTCCATTCTCCACCCAGGCAGACCAGAAATAGCCAGATCCTTGCTTTAGGAGACCTCTCTGCAAACACCCTCGTTATGTATGCACGCTGCTTACAAAGGACTCCCTGCCCCGAGCAGGCACCCTGGCAAGCTGAATACTCAACTGCCAAGCACTCTGCATCTGCATACTGGCTAACTCTTTGTCAATTCGGACTTAACTCAATCATGTTAAATTTTGACCTTTCCAAAGCTTTGTCCTACTCCTAAAATGCATTGTTTTCCCCAAGTATGGCATAGCCTACAGTCACATTTCTCCCTATAAAAACTCCTGATTCTGAGACCATCCTCGGATCGCTCCCGAATTCCAGACCGCCTTGCTGCTGCTTTGCTTGGCAAGCTTCCCCTCAGCTCCACGTGCTGAGATACATCGCACCCCAGCTTCGCTCTCTATCTTCTTTCCAAGCTCCAGGAACAGGTTCCGTATCACCCGAATCAACTATCCCTCTGAAAATCCCACTATCAAACTCAATCCTTTATTTCCATTAGTTATCGTGTGTGCGTGTTGCTTACATTGTGTGCCTATATTTAATAAATTCATTATTTACAACACGGTTTGCTTCTTGACTTGGTCTGACCCCGTAAACATAGGGTTACAAGATCCTGCTGCATTACCCTGCCTCTTGTGGTGCCAACCAGTGCTCTTGACTAATTTCCCCATCTTTTGTAATTGTAAGGTTATTTAGATGTCCCTCCCGGGACCCCCAGTAAACAGGGTAACATTACACACTATCCAAGAATATGTAACTTGATGGCTCAAGTCTTGTTGGTTTGTCCAACTAGGACAGATCCACTGAATCAATTCTGGTAAGTCAACATATAGGGAAATTCAATAACTCTGTTCTAGGATTAAGGTCCATGTGACACAGCTCCACTTGTAGAACTCAATTTATCCAGTTCTGAATGTTTGTATACTTGTACAACAGCCCTCAAAATACCAGCACATATGTAAGGCAACTTATTCAATTGTATGATACCAATGGAATTCCAAGCCAATATCATCAGATCACATGACTTGTACACCATATTAACTTACACTTTCAACCCAAATGCCTATGTAGTCAAACATCTTACCACAGTAGGTAGTCAAATGTCTTTGGGAAAGCTACCAGCTGAACTTCTCCCATTGCTGGGGTCGTATTTAGAGGAATTCTGCCTCTGCTACCAGTGGTACTATGAAGCTAGCCACTGATCTCATCCTCAATTAATTATTCTAATCTCCATTTAATTTTCTTTAATCCTCTTTTAAAGTCAACCAAGATGATAGCTACCTATACAACCTGTAGCCATATGTTCCGCTATTCAACTATGTGTTGTGTGAAGAAGTCCATCCTATTATGTGACCTGGTTCCTCCAACTGTTCAGCTTCCTTTTGTGACATTCACATTCATAATGGTGCTATAGGTGACAACCAGTGAAAGACCCTTTCTAGGCTATCATCCTTATTTAACTGTCCAGCTAGGACATTAATGAAGAAATATCTTAGAATGGAAAATCGAAGATTAGTGAAATTCATCCTTGTTGCTCTTGTGATTGGTGTTATTGGGGGCTTTTAATCACATCACACGTATTGGAATTGGCTACTTTCTTTTGATGGCTGTTTTGATTTATCATTTTGCATTTTCAGCTCCACCAAAGGACTTTGCGTGTTGGATGGTGTATGGATATAACAAAGGGCTAAATAAATCTATTATATAAAAGGTCTGTAGATCCGCACTGCTCTGGCTTCCAAAATGGCTGCTTCCAGCTTCCAAAATGGCGGCTTCCGGCTTCCAAAATGGCAGTCGTGGGTTCCGACCAACTGTTAAAGCTCACCAAAGCCCGCCCTCCGCAGATCTCAGGCTCGCATTGGTGCAAGCCTGTGAATCGGCACAAGGGAGCAGGAACGCAATGGCACATTCCAGGAAAATAAAGACCTGTTTTTTGTGGTCTTTAGAAAACACGCTGGAGGACCACTTGGGGTCATTTTGGAGCGGACTGAGGTGCAGACCTCCAGTAAGTAGTCTGCTCCTAGTCTGCTCCAAGGTGCAGACGACCTCCATGAGAGGATGCACTGCCCTGTTCTAATTGCCTGGTGTGGAAAGGGCCTTGGTTTGTGAGTGAGTTTGTCAGTTTGTCTGTGTCTGAAAGATGAAGACCTCATACAATTGGCTGTGTAAGGTGAGAAGACTTCATGTAATTGGCTGACTGTGAAGATTCTATGGAATTCTGGGGTTGGCAGTTTAGGGAGGGGCCTTTAGAATTCTCAGCCAAGAGCTCTTGGGCCTCAGGCCAGCTGCTATGGAGATGAGGCCTACCAGCAAGAAGAAGGGCAATATATTGCCTCAGAAACCAAACCCTCTGTATGTTAACAACTCTGAATACAGATTGGATTGGGGAATACGGGGATAAGTTACAGGTACTGGAATAGGCCAGTTGCTACGGAGGCAAGGCCTAGCAGCAAGGAGGAAGACAGTGTATTTCCTCAGGAACCCAACCTCTGTATGTTAACAACTCTGAATACAGATTGCATTGGGAAATATGGGGAAAAGTTACAGGTACTGGAGAAGACGGTTTGGTGAGTTCTTAAAAAGGAAAATAAAATCCTGGGCAACACCAGGTAAATATGTTAGTCTACTATATAAAAGTCAAAGTTTGTGAGTGATCTTGTCTGTTTGTCTGTGTCAGGCAGGCAAAGACCTCATATGATTGGCTGACTCTGAAGATTCTATAGATATAGGAGTTGGTAGTTCAGAGAGGGGCCTTTAGAATTCTCAGCCAGAGAGCTCAGGCCAGTTGCTATGGAGGCAAGGCCTAGCAGCAAGAAAGAGGGTAGTGTATTCCCTCAGGAACCCTACCTCTGTATGTTAATAACTCTGAATACAGATTAGATTGGGGAATATGGGAAAAAGTTACATGTACTGGACAAGACAGAATTAGAGACATAGGATCTCAAATCTGTATATTTCAATCACATCTAATTCCTAAGGTAAGGTAAGGTAATTCCTAAGGCATTTCTAACAAGTGTTACCTATGAGAAAATAAAATTATGGGCAATGCCAGGTAAATACGCAAGTAAATAAATAAATCTGTACACATATGAGGCCCTGAATGTGTAGCAAAAAGGTTAGGGGAATATGTTGCAATCTCCTCATGCATTTTTTCAGTCTATGTGGGATGTGAATGAACCCATGCCAGGTAATCTCGGATCTCCATTTCCAGAGGCATTAGGTGATAGGCATGTACATGCATATCCTGTCAATATGGTATCCATATTAAGCAAACTGCAGCAGTGCTAGTGGGGTATGAGCCTTCAGTACAAACAGAAGGATGCTGCTGTAATGTAAAAAGGGAGAAGCCTTTATTTCTCAAGAAATCTATCATGAGGTAGGAGAGGATTCAGGCAAAAGAATCTGACCTAGGGAGCTGAATCCCTTGTGGGTGGATAAACTAGCAGCCATTATCGGGTAGGAATCCCATGGCTGCTTCCCTTTCAGACAAGAAGAACAAAGAGACTAGGGATGCAAAAGAATATCCAAAAATATTCCTAAAATTGTCCAAAAAAAAAGTGTTACTCAAGCTTCAAGAAACCATGATGAGAAGAATCCCAGGACTGATGAGAATCTTTGCAGTTTGAGACTTACTTTATGCAAAATTCGCATGTGGCTATTTTGCACAGAAGAAAGCATTTTCTGTGCAGAAAATATCTCTTTCAAGAAATGTTGTTTACTGTGCAGAAAATGCTGCTTTCTTCATAGAATAAGCTGCTTTCCATCCAACAATATCATGTGTGAATTTTGCACAGAATGAATCTCAAATTGTGAATTAGTCTTCGAAAATTGTGAAGTTTTTGAAGATTTTCTCACACTGGTAAGAAAAACAATGGATTTCTCATTGCATCCTTTGAAAAGAAAGTCAGCAAAGAATTAGATCTCTAAATGAGATGAACTAACTTATTGAAGAAGGGATGAAATGACCTCAGCAGGTAAGAAAGAAGCAAAAGCCTTCAGCCCATACACCAAGTCTATGAGTCCTGAGTACTGCTGGGATGATTCAAGTGAACAAGACATGCTCCTGAGCTTACAAGTTCTAAGCAGGGCAGTGGATGATCACTGTTGAAGATATCTTATTCTGAGGGTCACTGTTAGTTGAAATTGACTGCAAATAACAACAACATAGACCAAAGAAAGATAGAGAGGGGTGAAAGAAACTGCAGGCATTATCTAGGCTCCTTTTCCTCATTTTATGCAGGCATTGCTGCCTCTTTGCTTCCAACATACCCACCCACAGTTGAATTTACATGGGTTTGTTTGCACCCACCTGTGAAAAGACATTTCTTCATAATCTTGCACAGCGGATCACACCCTCCAGGCATGCACTGTACCTTGTGTGGTTCCAAAGATTTGAATGCCCCCGTCCTTTACCAGCTAACAATATCTTGTTCTGCTCTAGCCTTGTCATTTCGCATTATGCGGCTGTATAGTTCTTGTCACTTTACATAAAATCCCTCAATTCGGAAAAGGAACAATAAGGGCCAGTAGTATGTCACTGCAGCTACTGTGAAGTGTTGCATCTGCCAATGCTTGGAAACCAACTCCTCTGATGAAGCCTCCATTCTGAGATATACAAAGGGGAGTGCTTTTGTGTACAATGTATAATTCACTCATGGAACCAATTGCCATTGGATGATATGGTGTATAATTTCAGCATGTTTGTGACTCTCTGTGAGCCATTTCAGGCCCACAAGGAATCTTTTCCCAAAACGTAGAAGTGTTAGTGTCAAAGCTCTATAAGTGTGTTATATGGACTGCTTTGCCACTCAAAATGGCCCAATAGGATCAGAACAGGCCAAATTGTCCCTCAGATCCAGGGGGAGTATTCCAGTGATAGTTTTTTGTGAAAAAAATAGGTTGGAATTCACAATTGCAGGTTGGAATTCACAGTTGCAGTTATGAATATGCAACACAGAGTTACATATTAATAAATCATCCATGTTCATAATCCCTATGTATACAATACTGTAAGGAATACAGTAGGGATCATAAAGGGATCATAATGGTCCCCCCAATTCTGACTTACTGGGCAGCAGCCACTGCAAGCAATGGGGGTCTATTCTCCTGTTAATTGGAATGGAACACACTCACATTCTCACTTTCCTCCTGCTAGTGATCTTCAGTGTAAAGGAGAATTGCAACAGTGATCCTTCTTCTGGCTGTTGAACCTGAGATCACAGCAGGGAGAAGTGTGGAAACAAAGGTCCACGCTGTTCCAATCAACAGGAGAAAAGATTCCCTCTTGCAGCTTCTGCTGCCCAGTGAGTCAGAATGGGGAAGTCACACTGGGAGATGCTACTTAGCTACATAACTAAGGTAATTACATAGCCAAGTAGGTGATCTAGAATATTGGCCATTCCCCCCCCCCAAAAAAAATAGAGGGCAGGGAACTTCAAAACTGGCCTTGGAGAGCCAGATCTGGCAAAAGAGCTGTCCTTCCTCTCCTTCTGGTGTACATGAAGGTAAGTATCTTGAAGAACAATAAGGAAATACATGAGACTACAATTCCCAGGATATTCCTATATTACAGTTGTAGTAGTATCCAAGTGTTGTAACTGTATTGCATGTATATATCTCTTGCCTGAAAACAATGAGATGAGAATGAGGCCCTATACATTTAAAGCAATAGTTGTGCAATTCGTGCTCAGAATGTTCCTTACAGTAAAACAGAGGGAGGGAGGGATGCTGCTCATAAAGAGAAATGTAGCACCTCAAGAGGAAAAATTCAGCTATTGCTCTTTGCTGGTTGTTCTGTTCTGTGGGTAGGCAATAAGATAGTGGGGAAATTAGGAAAGATTATCTCCCATCAGCATTATGAAGCTATATAGTCCATGCTGCCACCATTCTGTCTTTTTCTTTCAAACAAATTCTCTCCCCTCCGACCATTTCCGCACTACATTGTTAAAGTGCTATTATTCCACTTTCAATGTCTTGTGGAATTCTGGGGTCTGTAGTTTACTGAGGCCAAAGAGCTCTCTGGCTGAGAATTCTAAACTTCAGATCCCAGTATTCCATTGGATGCTGAAAGTAGAATAATAGCACTATACCAATGTAGTATAGAAATGGCCTCTCTCTCTCTCTCTCACACACACACGCATGCACAGCCTGGAACTCTCTTCTCAGTAGAGGCAAAAAGTTTAACACAAATAACTTATGCAGACTGTTTTGTCCTGTACTACATTGTGGGCTGCCAGCACATGATGCTCTACTGTTTGCTAGGGAAGTAAAAACACAGGTAAATTGCTTCCCCACACCATCTAGGGAGTATTGGGGGACAGTTGGGGGCAGCCTCCCATTTTTCAAGGAAGATTTCAGGGGTCTTGCTAAGCCACAAAAATGATCCATGGATCGCTGCTGTATATATAGTAGTCCCCAGTGTATGGGTCATTGCTGAGTAGTAATTAATCCGTCTCTTTCCAGGGCCACCATTTTGAGATTGGCTCTGATTGATCAGCGGAGATTTTCTGATTAAAAATAAGACAGATCCCAGAGGTCTGAAGTCTTCCCTCTCATGTGCAAAACAGTCTTGGCTCCCAGAACCTCTTTATAAAAAGCAAATGACTGGGGAAAAAACTTCCAAAACTTGTCCTTTTTCATATAATGTTTTGCTGCACCACTCTTTGCAGTGAAAAGTAGAGCCAATTACTGGCCTCACCCATATCTATTTATGTAGCAAATGCTAGACATACCAATAAAATTAAACAGTACTATTCTAAGGGATAAAGAGTCTTATCTTAGGCAAGGAGTCTGCAGACAAAACGGCATTATTTTTCCATAGCAGGAAGGGTACTGGCCAGCCAGTGAAATGGCTGAATATGTTGGCCAAAATGTTAATGCAATTCCAGGCTGCATCAACAGGCTGTATCAAAGGAAGTAGTAGTGCCGTTTTATTGGGCTTTGCTCAGACCACACCTGGAATATTGTATCTAGCCCTGTGTACCACAATTCAGGAAGGTTATTGACGAGCTGAGATGTGTCCAGAAAATGGTGACTGACACAACCATAGGTCTGGAAACCAGGGCCTATCAGGAACAGCTTAGGGAGTGGGTATGTTTAGCACAAAGAAGATTGACAGCCAGCTTTCAGTTCTTGAAAGGAAGCCATGTAGAAGATGGCATGAACTCTGCTGCTCCAGGGACTAAAATGAGAAACAATGGATTCAAGTTGCAAGAAAAGAGGCTCCATCTAAACATTTTGAATAACTTCTTTACTGTAAGAACAATTCAACAGCAGAAGGAACTGCCTCAGAGAGTTGTAGTTGGGTGCTTTCAAGTCTTTTCCGACTTGAAGTTATTGTAGGCCCTTTTCACATGCCATTTCCCATGTGAAATGGCCACGGGAGCACTGTGGGATTGCGAGGATGGTTCCACATGATGTTCTCATGATTGCACAACGCTCCCATAGCGATCCCGCGGCAATCACAGATTATATCATTTTCGGCTCATTGACAAAAATGACCCGTGATTGCCTATTCCTCCCACGTCCCACCTGCACCTACCTGGCATACGGAACCTCAGGAAGCGCGATGGCCGTGCTTCCTCCCCCAGCGCAGCCTGGGAAAGTACCCAGCTGCGCTGTGGAAGGAAAGGGAAGAGCTATCGTTCTTCCTTCCACCCACCACGGAGCTGGTGTGGAGGGAAGTGCAGGGGACATGATTCCCTCCCACAAGAGGCTTTTTGCATGATTCCCATGTGATGGCAGCAAGAAAAGGTAAGATGCAAAAAGAGCCATAGCGTTTTCCGGGAGCTGAGAGTGTGTCATGCGCCCAAGGTCACCAATGAGTTTCCATGACCAAGTGGGGAATTGAACCCTGGTCTGCAGGGTCATAGTTCAGCATTCAAACCACTACCCCACTCTGGCTCTTTCAGAGGAAGGTTACTCTCCTTAGTTGGAAACCTTAACTGGAAGCCTGGACAGGGTCACACTCCCCCAGAAGGGCTGTGTTCGCAGCTTAGGGGGGCTCCTGGATCCGTTCCTCCACATGTCAACTCAGATAGATTGTGACAATCAGGAGTGCTTATTATCAGCTTCAGCTGATAAGCCAACTGTGCCCCTGCCTACAACTGGAAGACCTATAGTTGGGAGTGCACATGTTGGTAAGGTTGGACTTCAACAATAGTGTTGTACATTGGGCTACTTTTGTACCAAGTTTGGAAATTCCAACCAGTCAAAAATATGGCAACCAGATTGGTTACAGGTACATTGCGGAGCGAACATATCACACCAGTATTAAAATTAGTTTCTGGACAAAGTACACAGCGTTGGCTATTATCTTTAAAGCCCTACGTGGTTTGGGACCAAGTTACTTGCAGGATTGCCTCCTCCCATACAATCCGCCCTTTATACTCAGGTCCTCTGGGAGCCATTTACTTAAAGGAGCCAGGACTAAACTGGCAATGGTCACCCAGGGACCTTCTTGTCAACCACCTCTAGTCTGAGGAGTGACCTGTCAGAAGAGATTTGACAGCAAAATATACTGTCCAAATTTTAAAAAGTACTAAAGACTTACCTCTTCCAGCAGGCCTCCCCAGTCACTTTTTAACTATGGATTTTAAACTGATCTATTTTAAATGGTTTTCTGTGTTTTTAGCGTATTTTAATTGGTGATGTGTTTTCAGCTGCACCTTTCAGGAGTGTTTTAGTTGTGTATTCCTGCATGGCAAGGGCTTGAATTAGATGACCCTTGCAGCCCCTAACAACTCAAAGGTTTTGTGATTCTATTTTACCTTAGTCTTAAACCCAGTTGGTAGTCCCAGTTAGAGTAGTCCCACTTATATCAATGAGAACTTAATAAGAGCATTGATTTAAGGATTGGGAATAATAATTGGATTGAGGCTTTAGTGTCCCACAATGTTTCAAAAGTATGGTTCTCTAGTGAGGTTGCTATTGGTCTCATAAAAAGGGGAAATATTTGCATAAATTAGGACCCTTTCTGATTACACAGTTATAGCAGTATGATTCTACTGTGTTTGCCATGGTTCCATCTTATGGAATCCTGAGGTTTGTAATTTAGGAGTGGGTACCTAGAATTTTCTGCCTGATGGATATAATTCTTCACCAAACTACAAATCTCAGGATTCCATAGAAAGACACCATAAATCAAATCAAAATTGATGGTAAATAACAACAAGAAGTTTTGAATGGGTCTTCTCTGAGGTAGGATTCGATCATGTTTGTTGATTTTAATATTGCGATAGCTTAGTTTGCTCTTAGCTATGCTGGAGGTGGCTTGATTACTTTGTTGAGTGGATAGGCAGGATCCAAATTATTCTGACTTATGGCAACCCTAAGGCAAACCTATCACAGGGATTTCTGGGGCTGAAAGTGTGCAATGCACCCAAGGTCACCCAGTGGGTTTCCATGGCTGAGTGGGGAACCAAACTCTGGTATTTAGGGTCATAGTCCAATGCTCAGACCACTAAAGCATGCTGGCTGTTGAGGGTACAAATACAACCAACTAAAATTTCTGAAGAGTCTTTAGGTATAGACATGTTTTCAGCATGTGGTGGTAATCTAGCTAGAGACTCCCAGCAACAACAGACATTGGCAGACAGTAGCCATCTCCTGAAATGAGAAGCAGGCAAGATGAACCACGTTGTGGAAAAGAAAGGTATCATCATAACCCCTTCAACTCATCAGGAAAAATCCAAGTATGAGTTTGTCCAGCATAGATCAAATTATTTATTACTTCTAAGGCTGCAGTCATTGATATAACTAGCACTTCTAAGTAAATACAATATATTAAGGATAAGCATAGCAGATAATTCATGCTCATTAATTCTTTCTTTTAAAAAATCTGAAGGGTAGGGAATTCAAATGTGTTCCAAACATCTTTATCAGTGGCTTTTGCGTGCAGCTCCATCATCATTCTAATCTGAGGCAGACATCTTGCTGATAAATGAGTTTTTCTATCAGAAACACCCAAAGCCTCTCTATATCATCACAACCTGTTAAATTATTGAAAGTTAAGATCAGACGCAATCTTTGCAATGTACTTGTTGCCAAATAACCCACCAGCAACAGCTTTGCCTTTGCTTTGGGAAAGCTCTTTCAATTTAATATGACCTTTCTTCTCACCCCAGGTGGCAGGATTTTGCTTAATATTTTAACATATAAGCCCAGCAATATCTTGTTTTGTTACATCTTCAGTTCTGGAAAATAAACCCATTCATTGTAGTCATGTTGATCCCATGAGCTCATGCCATGCCTATGGCTGCTACCTTATACTTACATGAATAAATAAGTGTATAAATAACAGACTCCTGTCTTCTGCTGTCCTAGTAGCAAAGTCAAAAGTATTAGAGGAACAACAGAAGAAAAAGTACAAGTTGGAAACAGTACTGTTTTAGCCTACAACTCCCAGAATTCCCCAATTAGCATGGTTTTGGCCTACAGCTCCCAGAGCCCTCTACCCAACTCCATCAAGCATGGCCATGTTCATGGAGGATTCTGGGAGTTGTAGTCAAAAGAGGTACTGTTTTCAAGCTCTGCGCAGGACACTACCAAAGGATACTGTCATTGTCCACTAAGAATGACCACCACAGCAAACAGAGTATTGTGATATTCAAAGCGTGAACAGAACTCAGGAAGCCCATACCTTCTCCCATGAACATGTTACAAACCAGCTGGTAGGACTTCTTCTCTCAGTTTTGACAAGGAGAATACCAGCAGTCACAAACTACAAAGGTCTCTCTTAGGCAGGACTTCATATATCTTAGGCAGCATCCAGGGTAAGAGCAGACATTTGTGCACTGAGTTTGAGTATTGCCCTTGAATACAACTGCAAGAGAGAGTCACAAATCCACCTACAGCGCTGGGGACAAACAACTAAGGCTGTCTCCCTCCTGCTTAAATGCCCACACAAAGTGCCTTGCTCCTGTTCGCTGAGCTACAGGGATTGCGGGTGCAGTTATATGGAGAGCTAGTGGCTGCTACCTCTGCCCCCAACCAAGTTTCTGACTTATTTTCTCTGGTCTTACACACAAAAGAACAATAGGGCCCTAATGAGCATGTCACCTTCTACGCCCTCAAGAAGGACAGCTTTTTCTGAGAAACAGCCAAATAACCAGACGTTTCTTGGTTCAAAGGCTGAAGGCCAAATTTATTAAGTATAAAAGTATAAAAATATAAAAATCTGCTGCAGCAGGGTGCCGGAGGTTTGCAACAAAGGCCAGAGGCTTGTCAAGGCCTTTTTATCCAGGTAAACAGCATACATGCCCACTGCAGCATTTTTCCATCTATCACAGACCATCCGCCCCTTATTAGGTAATGTCCAGAAACTTCTGTCCATATAGGGAAATGTCCACAGGCGCAGCTAATATGAGGTTTCCTCCCATCACAAACTACCTTCCAAATAAGGCAATGTCCACAGAGATGCTTCAGATGAGGTAGAGTCATGAGTCAGCAGACGGGAGGGGCTAGAACTCCAGTGTATGTGACCACCTCCTAGCCTGTAATGGAGGTTGTCCTTCCTTCACTCACAAGCACAACTGAGCTCAGCTTTCAACCCAACAGACACATGCTCACCAAAGCACAATAGGACAGTAAAGCCTTAGTGAGCACACACACAAACCTTCTCCCAGCTCAAACAAGCAGGCTTACCCCAACATACACAACAACCGTAAATGAACAAACTCTCCCAAAAGACTCTCCAGGGCTGGGGGAGGTTTAAGCCAACAGACACAAGCTCACCTTATGCTGTCTTCCATCACACCTATGTGAAATGCCTATTGGCCTCGCCCCTGTTTGCCGAGCTCCTGTTTGTGCACCACAGGGGATAAACTCAATCAAGGAAGCTATGGTCCTGACTTTGGAAGACCACCTACTTTGTGCCATTTTCAGTGCTGGCTAATGATCTTTTTATTTCCCCAAAGCTTTTAGACCTCAGTTTAAAAATAATCCATGAAAGATATTTCTTGATGTTGTGTAGAGGTTTCTGTTATGCTGCCTTTTATTCTCCAGTTTGTATTTTTCCTGTCTGTAATTGCAACTCATGGGTATGTTAAGCTGTCAAGAGAACTATGTAACGGACTCTCACTATTCACAGATTTGTAATATAACAACTGAAGGTGGATTCAGCACTCATCATTAATACTGTTGCTTGGAAGTACCAAGTTCTAATGAGAGACTGAGTCCTTTCTGACCATTTTAAAAACATTCCAGAAAAACAACAGTTTTTGGAGCACCACCCTCCTTTACATACCCTCCAACTGTCTTGATTTGCCAGAGAAAGTCCCACTTATATCCTTTGTCACCCCCATTTTTGGGAGCTACATTTTAAATGTCCCAGTTGCTCTCTCCTCCTCCCAGAAATGTATAGAAATGTTTCGAAATACATGCTATTTGTAAGTTGTTCGCCGCCTCGATCCATATAGAGAGGCGGGATAGAAAGAAAGAAAGAAAGAAAGAAAGAAAGAAAGAAAGAAAGAAAGAAAGAAAGAAAGAAAGTAAGTTTCCCCTTTTCCCCAGCTTATTTCAGTTGCTGAAAACTGAGTTCAAAGTACAAAAGTAGTTTGCTCTCAATAACTCAGCACAGATGGGGGCGGTAGAGGAGAGGTGTAATTTAGCTCTAGCAAAGGCAAACTGCTGCAGCCTCTCCAAGCTTTTCTGTTCTTCTCCCTCAATAACTTTTTCCATCTTCACCACACTCTGATAATACCAAGCCACACACATCCCAATTTTCATCTGTGAAATCTTTGATGGTATGCATTTATAGTGGATGTTGAGTCTTGTAGGAACTGGTAGGTCAAGACAATTGACCTGCCTTTTGGCCTAGTCAATCCAGCAAATCACTAGTTTAAAATAATGACATATTTTTCAATCAGCTGCTCACTTGGAAAATCTTTTGGATGGCCAGTGGGTTTGTTTTTCAAAGCAAAGCAGAGAATTACAGCTGGAGGTGGGGAAAACAAAGCAATTACCCAAGTTATACTGAATGCTTTGCTCCCTATTTTCACCTTTCTTTCTACCTATACTTCTGTTTTCTTTTAAAGCCGGTGATGACAAATAACTAGTTTAGAAACTGCCATGCAATAAAAGCCACTTGTTTTAAGAACTCTGCTCACAAAAGGCTGCTTTCTTTCATTCCTAGCTTCTCTCAGAAGGCGGATTCATAAAAATAATGGCTATTTCAGTTCTTTCATAGGCTATATATACTTACCAGCAGCTTTTGTTCCATTCTCTTGCAGATGGCAAGAAACTGGAATAATATTAGATATTAGCAGGCCTAATGGTCTGACTTAAGGCTCTTTTATGTGACTGCAAATGTTATTCAACAAAATCCCACCCCACGTGTGTAGGTACACATACACACATTACAAGATGCATGCACTAAAGAACCAAAATATCTCACCATTTTAGAGGGAATGGTATACCATTTTATTACAAATCTTACTTTTGTATTCTTCTGCTTTCAAAAACAGACCTTGCAACTTTTGTAGTACCCTTGGGAAGACAGAGATTGAAGGCTATTTGGAGATGCAGATGTTGGTGAAGCACTGTTCGACCCAGTAAGAAGCTTGTGTGTAGAATGTAGCCCTCCACATCGCGGGTTTAACATTCACGTATCCAGAGGCCCATCTAGGGTAGGGCAAATAGGGCAGGTGCCCTGGGCGCCAATGCCGGGGAGGTGCAAAAGGCCCCTGGGAAGCAGTGGTGGGAATGGCAACAGAGGAGGAGGTCGCTCAGGAGGAGAAGGAGGAAGATGAGAAGGAATGGGCAACACAGGCAGCACCCACAACCCCCTTCCCATCCACCACCGGATGTTGGTCAGACAGAAAGTGCCTCTCTCTTTCTCTCTTTCCCTCTCTTTCTCTGCCACCACATCGTCAACATCCAGGCTTTGGAACAAGCCCTGGGGCTGGGTTGGCATGGGGCATCTAGATGGGACTCCTTCTCTCAGCTGGCTTCTCCTCCTGGGCTGCCAATCTGTGCCAAGGGACCAGCAGCAGTGGCTGGGGTGTGTGTGCTGAGGGAGTGCTTGCTCTGTCTATCTATCTATCTATCTATCTATCTATCTATCTATCTATCTATCTATCTATCAATCTATCTATCTCAGGGCCAACATGTTTTCCCACTTGCAGCTGTGATATATGTGAGCGGTCCCTGTGCCCACCCTTTCATTCATACTAGTCTCTGAATGCTTTTAGGGCTTTCACCAAAGTCTTAGCTGAAGGATCTATGAATAGATGTTCTAGAGATGGCTATCAGTTCCTAATTCCCTATCCGCAATGCAGTGGAGCATCACTGGAATTTTAAATTCTCATTGCTGATACTCGGCTTTGGTGACTGTTAAGTGGATCTGAACCTTCCGCCCTCACATTCTCAAATATTTACCTTACTTTGCCAGTTCATCAGATTTCATCCAGTGACTCAACCTAGGAGTAGATAGAAAGTGAAACTGAGAATGGGATTACCCAGTGGTATCATGGCAAATTTTAAAGTGCACCATAACTAACACAGTCACCCTAGAGCAACACCATTGCAAAAAGTCCAAAAGTACAGACAGTTATGTTGATGTAAAAACAGGGTGGAAAACTTTTGGGAATTTGCATCTTTTGGGGGGTATTTGCATCATTGTTAAGCAGACTCAGGTCCTCAAGAGAACTGGGCAGTTCCATAATGTCTGCATTCATTAAGTGTTTCTTAACACTTCTGTTACATAACTAAGGCCATTTCTCCAGTACACTATTACAGTGCTATGATTCCACTTTCAACATCCTATGAAATCCTGGGATTTGCAGTTTAGGGAGGGACAATTAGAATTCTCAGCTAGAGAGCTCTTTGCCCCAGTAAACTACAAACCCCAGAATTCCACAGGATATTGAAAATGGAATAATAGCATTATAATTGTGTAATGCAAAAATGTCCTCAAAATGGCCACAGTCACATAATGTAGACTGTGATAGAGGATTCCCACATAGGTCTTTTGTATATTTAATGGGACTTGCTGACTCAGGACCAAACAACATCCCAAACACAGTCCTGCCTCCACATTTGTGACTTTGGTCTTTGCAAATGTGATGATTTGTGAGGCACTTGTGTATGTTCCCACCCCACCCGGGCAAGTATGAAGGGGAGGTGAGAGGACAATGCAGGGAGAGAAGGAAGGTGCATGGATGCTCAGATAAATGACAAGGTGATGGGATGGACACTGAGGGCAGGGAAACCAGGCATGTGCCTTTCCTCCCCATGCTTGTGCAAATGACAAGAGGATGGGAGGGGATAGCACAGGGAGGGAAGGCATGAGCCTGCATTTCCTCCCACTGCCTGCTTACCTAAGCAGGGGAAGATATTCAAAGTTTTTCCATTTTCTTAAGGATCCTGCACTTCATACCCTTATGAAAATGGAGGGCCCACTGCACTTTGAATTACTGTCATGCCCTGTTTCCACAGTAGGGACTCTGGCAGGGTCTGAAGCAGAGGGCACACCAGCAACTGAAACAGAAGCCATGCCAAGGCCTGCTGTACAGAGGTTGCAGTGCCGGAAACAGACAGGGGATGGTGCCAGCTCCAACAGAGAGTCCTGCCTCTTCAGATACAGAAGAACACTTACCGAGAGCCAGCTTCACACAGCACAGGCAGCAAAGAGAGACCCAGCGTCACTCTCTCAGAATTTATAACCAGCAAGAATCACTCAAGACACAGCTGTGCTAGGCTTTGGGTCTATTTAGATGGTGTCCTTCCCTTCCAGGCATTGTAAGAGCTTATGTGATCCAGCTTGCCTTGCTGGATGCCTTGACAAATACTCGGATTGACCCTGGACACTCCCTTGCTGTGAAATGCTGCTGGACTTTGTTTATGTTGAACTTTATTTATCACCCCTTGCTTACTGCCTGGAAGTAAGTAACAAGCTGGGAGATATACAGTTTGTTTTGTTTGATTCATCAGCTGTGCCAGAACGGAGATAGGACAATTACTACAAAGATAGCTCCCAATTATACATCATTGATGGTAAAATCCATTTTTCTCTCTTATGTGGTGCCTCTGTAACTGTCAATTTGCAGGTAAACCTAGAGGGAAACATTGGAATTAGAGACTGAGTGGAGGTTACAGATAATGTAATAATCCCTGCTAATCAAAATATCCTGGACTTTGACTCTGTGAGCCTTGGGCCCACTACATCACTGGACCTGTTTTTGAGAGCAGGTTCTGAGGACATAAGGAAGTCTGCCATGGTGTACACCTTCTCTCCCCAAAGCAGAAGCCATCTCCAGGCTTTGGGAGATTGCAGTGTCTGGACATGACATTGCCAGTGGGTGCTATGTGCCTCTGAGGCTCTCCAAGATGACAAATTGGCTGCAGTTAGAGAGTTGGAAAGGCAACATGTGAGAGAAAAGTGGGTTTCTTAAAGGCAGAGGAGAATGTACTGGAAGAACAGAAAGAGAGGGAAGAAGAAGAGAAAGAAGTGACATGAAGAGAAGAGCAGCTGGGAAGGAAGGGCCCTCCTGAGTCAAAGGGTCTTTCCGCACTACACTGTCATAGTGCTATTATTCCACTTTCAACATCCTGTGGAATTCTGGGGTTTGTAGTTTACTGAGGCCAAAGAGCTCTCTGACTGAGAATTTAAAGGCCCCTCCCTAAACTGCAAACCCCAGGATTCCATAGGATGTTGAAAGTGGAATAATAGCACTACAACAGTGTAATGTGGAAAGGCCCAAAATATGTGTGAGGAGACAGAAAAGTAAGGACAGTCTAAGAAGAATAGAAAGTTTAACAGCAGAGGAAGGAGAACAAAAAAAATCCAGGCGGCAGCAGCAGTCACCTTTAGAGGGAAAGAAGAAGACTCCATGGAAACAGGGAAAATTGTGGCAGTGGGGAAAATCTTGCAGGAGTTGCAATGTGGGGAGAAACATTGAACTCCTCACCTGCTGGAGCAGCCAGGCTTGCTTCCTCATGCTCTGGAAACTCTATCATCATCATTTTAATTTGTATCCCACCTTCCTCTCAGAACTGGGATTTAAGGTGCCTTGCAGTTTAAAAGAGCAATACAGTTAAAAACATCCAAAAAGTGAACTTTAAAATGGAATTGAACCAGCCACAATATTAAAACACTTAAAATATCTAGTTAAAAGAATAAAATGCAATCCAAAAGATGAAAAAGCTATTTAAAACAGTACAGTTTAAAACTATACAGCACCTTCTAGCACCATACAGGGCTTTGGCTACCTACTCTGAGGGGAAAAAAGGAAACTGAAGCCTCCACCACACAAAAAACAAAATGAAAAAACAACAACACCGAAACAAAAACAGGAATGGAGAATGGAACACAGAAAGGAAGAGGCTGAGCCTGTAATGGGCTTATTTGATGTACTTACCTATGTGAGAACCTACGAGCCACAGTGACGAGGGAGACTTTAGTTTCTGTTGATACTTACCTTCTTGAAAGAAGTCAGCCAAACCCTGCTAATAGTCCCTAGCCATTTCTACATGATGTTGCTGTCCTGTAATGGGGACATGTTGCTGCCAGTCTATGAGTCTTGCTTTCACACAATGTTGTTGTGGTCCCACTGCCAGTGAGTCCCCACCTGTAGTGATCGTAGGATATTCCATTACCAGAAAAAATCTGGTAACAGCCTGGGATCGCATGATGCTCCCATTGCTGGCAGTCATGAGGAATGGGCGGAAGAGCAATCTAGGCATTTCCTTCCCCAATGCAGCACAGGAAAGAGGCCAGCTACACTGTGGAAGGAAGGCGTCTGTAGCTTGCGCTCCCCTCCACAAGCAGTGGCCAGGTGCGGAGGGGAGCACTGGGGACACGCTTCCATCCCAGCAAAGGTGCTGCTGGGATGACGCTAGGACAATGACAGAAAAAGGTAAAGTACGGAAATGACCCCTGTGATTAGCAGGGCTGTTGGAAAGGGTTGCCTTATCCATTAGACACTTTAGGCACAGTGCTTCGGGCCAAGAAAAAATTGTGACCTACAAAAACAACCCTCGTGATATATCAAGGTGAAGTGCATAGTTAAATACAAGAATGCCTAGGACCTACAAAACCCTTAATGTGGTCCTGTTGTTGAGCCTGCATAAGACTTACAGCCCATGGAAGTAACACAGTAATCGGTACATTCACAAGCCAAACTGGTCAGTTTTGACTCTCTGTTAGCATGGATGCCAGAAAAGGGGGCACAACTCTGAGAGAGGTGGACTCATGCATGGTTGCAGCTAGTAAATCTGATAGGTGGCTTGCAGTAGATTGGCAAGGGTTTCCGAGTCACAGTTCCCACAGTGTTACTCCCAGTTAGGGTTGCCAGGTCTCAGGGCCTGACCTCTCTCATCCAGTTCTCAAAGTGAGAGGAAGGAACCTCAGGGCAAGAACACTGCCCTGAAAAATGTGTGCATGCATGTTTTCCCAGTTCATTACACTTTTTAAAAAAACAATGGCATACTTTGTGCACTGGTAGTTAATGCTTAATCTCTTATGCTTAATGGCATCACCAGGAGATGCTCCTTGCAACATCACCCTTTAAACATCACCAGGGCCTGTCTTCCGTGACATCACAAGAGCCCATCCCCAGGTCTCAGACTTTGGCCTTAAAATTTCAGGGCCTGTCATAGTTCTGATCCAGTAACCTATTCACAGTTGTAGCTGCCAGAATGGAAATAGCAAGATATGGAAAAATGATTAAGGAGGAAACAATAGCTGCCATTTTTGAAAATGTGGAAAATAGGCTTACTGGAAAAATTAACATGGCACAGCAGGCTGGTTAAAGGGGATTTATTTATGGAAATATGGTTTCCTTTCTTATTGTGTATAAATTTATGATCCCTAGAACAGCATCCTCCAAATGTTCGCTCTCATTTTTGGAAGGCCATTGTCTCCTAAAATTATGACAACAATGGCAACATTTTAATCACTTACCAGCTGTCAGAGATTGTTTTACAGAGACAGTGGGCATGATGTGGTGTCAATGCTCTGTTTTTATACCACTGCAGTTTTTCATTTCCAGAATGGAGGGCGAGTAAGTTTACGTCCTCTCTCTCACTGTACACACATGCCTGGAATTTAGCAAGGAAAATTATGAGTTAAAAACAACAACTGTCACACATGATCTTATTCTGGTTACTTATCTCCTAGTCTATGTTCTTCTCTTTAAAAGTGTGTATGTGAGGGGTCTTCAACCATGTTTTTGTATAGCTCTGCTGGCCAGTTCTAGAAATTTCAGTTTGTATAATTAGACAGAGATGTGAAGGTTTGTGTGTGTGTGTATATACATGTGTATATGAAATTTTTGAGGCCTACATACCGTAAAGGCACCAAATCCCATCTGATCTTGGAAGCTAAGCAGAGTCAGCCCTTGTTAGTAATTGGGTGGGAGACCATCATCAAATACCAGGTGTTGTAGGCTGTATTTAAGAGGAAGAAACTAGCAAAACCACCTCTGAGTACTCCTTGCCCAAGAAAACCATATGAAATTCATGGTGGTCGCCATAAGTTGACAGGTGACTTAAAGGCACATAACACATATAAAATTTGAATCCTACTTTCAAGCAAAACAAGGTTGGAAATTGTGTGACCCTCCAGACACTGTTGGACTTTAAATCCTAGCAGTCCTGAACAGCATGAGCAAAGGAGAAGAATGCTGGGAGTTGAAACCTAGCAATATCTGGACAGCCTTATGATTAATGCTCCTGAAGCAGAGAGAGAAATTGAGGAGAAGCAAGAAATGGTTCTCTTCAAAATGTATTTTCATATAGAGATGGAAAGAATATTTGAAAATATTCCCCAAGAACCATGGTTTTTGAGTTTCAAAAAACCTCAGTGAGAATAATTCTGGATTGAGGAAAATTTTTGCAGTTCCAGACTTAGACCCTTTCCACAACTTACCTTCATCTGGCGTGGTCGTGTGGGGATCACATGAGCAGCCTCTTCTGTGAAGCTCTTGCGTCTCTGCTGCTTTGGTTCTGTAGGAGTTGCCGGCCAGCCGGCAGGCAACATAAGGGCTCTGCCTCTTCCTTCTGCAGCGCAGCCAGGTATTTTCCCAGGCTGTGCTGGGGAACGAAGTGTGAGGGCCGTGGCTCCAGAGCTCCACATGCAAAATAAGTGTGTGTGGGGCCCCGGAGCAATGTGCAATCGCACATCATTTTTGGTTAAAATCCGAAAATGATATAGTTCGCGATTGGCGCCTGCCGGACCTGGCAGCATTGCGTGATTGCAAGGACGTTGTTTGAAACATTCCTTGCAATCATGCGATGCTCCAAAGGCCCTTTTGCATGAGAAATGCCATGCAAAAAGGGCCTCAGTCTGTGTAAAATTTGTATGGGGTTGTTTTGTACTGAAAGCAGCACTTTCTGCACAGGTGACTGAATTTTCTGCACACAAAATAATATTTCTAATAATAGAAAAATATTATTTTCTGCACAAGCAAAAGCTGCTTCCTGCACAGAAAATGCTGCATCTGAGGACAAAATGTGAGGAAGGCTGATTGGCACAGAAAACAGCATTTTTTTTGCGTAGAAAATAACAATCCACCAAGTGTAAATTTTGCACAGGATTATTCCTGAATCACAAATGGACTTCAAAGACTGCATGGGTTCCACAGACTTCCTCAAAGCAAGAAGAAAACTCCTAGAATTGATCATTACTTCTTTTGAGAAGAAAATTACTACAGAATTACATCCTTGCTCTCATATAATGTGACCTGATAAGATGCTTTGCTTGTCATCTAGTTCCTTCTCTCTCCATTTGCTCTCACACTTCAAGTACATCATTCACTTGGTTTGGCTATGGGGACTCAGAACAAAATGAATGGTAGCATTTTAGGTCTCTAAAGTCAGTGGAGTGTGTTGTTTTGACTTTGCTCTGGGCTCTCAAGGCTGAAGCAGAATAAGAAACAGTAGCATTACTACTGATCTTCCTTGGAAGATGGGGGCAAAGTGAAAAAATAGCACCATAATCATCTTGATGCTTTCTCTTGGATCCCAGCCTGATGTCTGCTGGCCATAGAAAGGGTTGTGTTTCTACCAGATTTATGATGTCCCAAAAGTCAACTGAAAATATTCTAGTGTTTGACAAGCAAATGGCGGGTTGTCCTATCTTGTAGTGGTTTGTTTCTCAAAGCTCAAGAGAAGGGCAATATACAACTCTCTTACTTCCAAGTGGAGGAAGTTAAGGCCATTATATAACTTTGTGTTTGTAGAGCTAAGTGCTTTTGAATGCAGCGGAGACCTAGGGATGTTATTTAAGGCCATTCCTTGGCAGGCCTATTTAATGCTTCTGTTTTTGAAGCCTGGGGTCCTTCTTTGTTTTGCAAAGGACAGCTGCCTGAGCTGAGACAGGCACACCCTGTTTAATCTGGTAATACATGGGCTGAGAATTGTTCAATCAGAAGATATTGCTGAAGTTAGCAAAGCTTAATGGTGCATTCCTGCAGGTCAAAGAACAAGGATGTAAATTCTGAATGGCCCACGATGGCCTTTGAGCAAGCAGCTAACTACAAAGCTTTCTGCATGGGGAAAAAATAAGAAAGTGAAGCAAATACGTGAGTGCTAATGCAAAGAACATATACCCATCCTATTTTTTTGTACTTTTCAATTGTAGTATTTCTCAACAGGCTTCTAAGATCTACCTTGTTGTTTAGAAGAACTTCAAGATCCATCAACTGGAGTCAAGAGCAAAAGATATTTTTTGAAGGGGGTGTTATGTGTCTTCAGATTGACTCTGACTTATGACCATCCTATCACTGGGCTGTTACCCCAAAACATGGGTGATTCAGGGGTCCACCTATGATGCCAGTACCTCCACATGATGGTGAGGAATTATTTAGCTCAATTAGGAGGCCTGTGAGTGGAGGGTAAATTTACAAGATCTTCCACCAATGTTTAGGGGGTCTCAGTGAGAAAAAACCAGCCAGAGATTTGGAAAGTAAACTAAAATATGTTTTACTGGGGAATTCAGTCAAGTGTGCACAAGACCCAAACATTCACACACTGGCACAAGTCTAAATGAAAGAAAAGAGAGGAAAGTTTCAGGGGTTTTTGTGATAATTACCAATCCAGAAAGCAGCAAAGAAAGCAGCAATGCGGCTTTGACTTGCACCTAAGGACATTACTCATTTGGGAATCAGAAATCAGAGTGTTATTCAGCAAGCAAGGTACTGTGTCCAACTGCTCAAAACTGGGAGTTTTTATACCCAATTTCTACCTGGAGGGCATGGGTGTGAATGGCTCTCCAACCAAGTAAACAACGAAGGTTACAGAGTGGATAATGAAGTCCGGATTGTGTTAATGATCTTAGTGTTAGGTGACAGAGTTAATGGCTGTTGTGATAGCTCTGTAATGGTGGACAGGTGAGGGGACAATGAGGGAAATGCACAGGTCAATGCAAAGAAGGGCTGAAACAGAGTAATTACAGCTTGGTTAAAGCCTATTATCTCAGGAGTTATCTGATGCTTGTCCTGACAATGGCCATTTTCGCACTACACTGTTATGGTGCTATTATTCCACTTTCAACATCCTATGGAATCCTGTGGTTTGCAGTTTAAGGAGGGGCATTTAGAATTCTCAGCCAGAGAGCCCTTTGGCCTCAGTAAACTACGAACCCCAGAATTCCACAGGATGTTGAAAGTGGAATAGAAGCACTATAACAGTGTAGTGTGGAAATGGCCAATGACTTGGCTATGCCTAGAGGGGATCTCTGACCTACTTTGCAACTCATGTGTTCAGCCAGTATCTTCCTCTTATCGAGCTTAGCCATACAGTCACATCAAGGTACATTTTATATCAAAGCCAATTAATGTACCTTGCCAATTAAATCATATTTCACCAATTAAACCATATCAAATCTGGCTGGTGTGCAGGCTGGTAATAAGCCCTTCCTGGCAAGATTTATTCAGAGAGGGTTTGCCATTACCATCCTCTAAAGCTGAGAGAGTGTGACTTGCCCAATGGGTTCCCATGGCCTGACACAGATTGGAACCCTGGTGTCCTAGAGTCCTCGTCCAGCATTCAGACCACTATATCTCACTGGCTCTCTGCAAAAGACCTGCCCTTTATACTTAAAATGAAATCCTGCACTCATAGATATTTTTGAAGCAAAAGACAGAGAGCTAGCATTATGCAGTGGTTTGAGCACTGGATGATGACTCTGGAGACCAGGGTTGAAACCCTTGCTTGGCCACGGAAATCCAGTGGGTGATCTTGGGCAAGTCACACTCTCTCAGCCTCAGAACTAAGCAAAGGCAAACCCCCTCTGAACAAATCTTGCCAACCAAACACTGTGGTAGATTCACTTTAGGTTTGCCGTAAGTTGGAAATAGCTTGAAGGCACACAGCAATAACAAATGAAAGACTTTAATGAATTTGGTGAATTCTTCCAAAACAAATGGAAAGGGGAATTTCTGCCCTATGAAACACCCACATCCAATTACTATTTCCAGTATGGAAAGGACCAACTTGTACATAAATGGGACTGAGATGTGGAGGACGCTGAAACAAACAAAAAAAAGAAGCAGCCCCATCTCAGTATTGTCATAGACGGATTCATAGAGAATCAAATCCAGACTTTTAAGGGTGAAACACTCTGAGTCTTGAATCTGGATACAGTTTTGTCTTTTGTAAGTTTTCTCATGATCATTTTTTTTAATAAAAAAAAATCTTAAATATTTTTTATCCCAAATATGAAGAAAGTAACAAATATAGAGAAATTTGTATGAAAAAGAAACTGAAATATTTTTTTTTCTATTGCTAGGCAAGAATCAGCCTGTTGAACTGGGACCAGCATCTAGTGAAAATACTTCAAAACAAGTCATGTAAGAGGACAACATCCCTGCTGTCCTTCTGCCTGTAGATAAATACTGTTTTGTTTAAGGAAGCTTTTGGGTTTTGTTGTATGTGGCAGATAAAGCTTTTAATGAGAGTTTAGTTTTTTTATTTTACTACGGCCATTTCTGCACTGCACTGTTATAGTGCTATTATTCCAATTTCAACCTCTTATGGAATCCTGGGGTTTGCAGTTTAGGGGCATTCTCAGCCAGAGAGCTCTTTGGCCTCGGTAAACTACAAACCTCAGAATTCCACAGGATGTTGAAAGTGGAATAATAGCACTATAATAGTGCAGTGTGGAAATGGCCATATGTTTTAGGTTTATTTTAGCATGTTCTTAACTAGTTTTTAATGTTGTTTATAACTGTTTTAACTGTTTTTAAAATAGAATTTAAATAGAAACATAGTTGGACTGTGTTTTAACTTTTGTGTTAACAGCTTTTTAATTATACTGCATTTTTGAGATGATGTATTCTGCCTTGGATCCCATGTTGAGATACAAATTAATTAAATAAATAAAATGTAAATAAATAAAATATAGTGCTAGAAAAGGCTATTTTAGGACTATGCAGCAGCCATGTTCCATAAGTGACTCTGTGAGCTCTATTCCCAAGAGTAACTTTATTAAGCTCTGAGAGTACTTATCAATACCCGCTGACCAGTGGGCTGGCATATTCTGCAGTGGATTTTTTTTTTTCAAGGATTCTTTTTAGAGGTAGCCCCATGCCCTATATGTTAAAACAGACTGGTTTATAAGTATTCAGAAAAGCATGAGAATGTAGAACCCAGGAGGTCGTGTTGTGGTGGAGCTCAGTAGTTCAGACATATTTAGAGCAGAACTCAGAAAGGTGGGTGTTTTTGGACTACAGATCCCAAAATTCCCCCAACCAGTGGCTGGGCTAGTTATGGAAAACCTGAGCTCTAGAAAGGGTAAGATGCATGTTCTCACATTCAGCAAATGGATAGAAGGAAGCTTTATAAATAGGTATTAGTCATGGTTGCTATACAGAACTTTCATCTCAAAGGAGTATACCATATGCCAGGTGTCAGAACAATAAAAAACTTAACAGCAACAAACTACTGTCTTGTCTGGTCATGTAACAGCCTCTGGTTGAGATACCAGAGGTCTACCAAATTCAGTTAGAGGCTGAGCTGACCTTCTTTATGACCCTATTTTTACATCTCAAAAGAGCTGGCTAGTTGAAACCAGATGGGCTATTTCAAAATAGAGCTTAAAGCTGGGATGTGCATCCAAAAACAATGCACCCAATGTTTGCTTACTCAGCTTCCTAACTGGATACTGACTGTAACTCATGCTGTAAGGGGCAGTGCTGAACTATTTCAGAACAGAGGAATTTGCTACACATACTTTTACACGATGTTTTGTCCAGCATACAGATTTTGGCGAATATCTCTCCTTTAATATATACTATGCTATTTTCCCTATAATATGTGTTGCTTGTATTATTATTTTTTTAAATAGAGAACTGTGTCACAAAATCTGAAGGAGTGTAAACACTAAAAGAAAGCCAGCATGGTTTGAGCACTGACTACAAGTCTGGAGACCAGGGTTTGTTTCTCTGCTTGGCCATGGAAACCCACTGGGTGACCTTTGGCACATCACATACTCTTAGCCCCAAAAAACCCAGTGACAGAGTCGCTTTAGGGTCTCATAAGTAAGTCAGAAATGTCTTGAAGGCCCACAACAACAACAAAGCAGTAAGGAACTTTGGCACAAAATTTAAAGGAATTTAAAAAGTGAAAACTGTTTGGGTTTATGTCTTGGTTTGGGACATGTGGAGAGGGCAAATTTACATTACAAGGGAAACCAAGCAAATTTCCTTATCTTCTGTGTTTACCCAGTGAATTTTAGGGCTATGTGGGCATTCATTCTTGGTTCCTAGATCTAAGGCCCTTTCTGCAACTTACCTTCATCTGGCGTGGGGGTGCGGAGATCATGCGAGCAGCCTCTTGCAAGAGGCTCTCACGTCCCCACTGCTTCAGCTCTGCAGCGGCTGCCTGCCTACTGGCAGGCAACATGAGGGCTCTGCCTCTTCCTTCTGCAATGCGGCCAAGTATTTTCCCAGGCTGCACTGGGGAAGGAAGCACGAGGGCCACAGCTTGGAGCTCCGCACGGACGGTAAGTGTGTGCGGGGTCCCGGAGCAATGCATGATCATGTACCATTTTTGGCTAAAAGCTGAAAATGAAATAGAGTGCAATCGGTGCCTGTCAGCCCCAGCAGTGTCACGCGATTGCAAGGATGTCAACTGAAACGCTCCTCACAATTGCGCGATGCTCCGGAGGCCCTTTTGCATGGCAAATGCCATGCAAAAAGGGCCTAAGTTAGCCATCTGTCTACTACATTGCTCTAGCTCTAATGACCATGAGGAGCAGCCTGGACTCTTAAGAACAGCATCGCCAACAACATTTTAACAGAGTAGAGAAGTCAAAACAGGGGGTGTGATTTACATAATAAGCTATCTTATTGATCCATCTTGCTCAGTTTTGTCTGCATTATCTAAAAAGCTGGTGTCCCTAATGGCTAAAATGCCAGACTACACTGCTGTGAAAATCCAGGTTCAAATCTCCACTCAGCCTTGAAACTCACTGGTTAAGGACCAATCACTGTCTCTAAGTTATTGACAGGATAAAATGAGTGGGAGAAAAGTTTTAGATCCTTCCTGAAATCTTCTTTTGCTCTTCCCTCTGATCAGAAGTACGACAGTATGTAAGTTATTTAAACTGTAAATACACTGCATAGAACCAGCTGTGCTTTGCAGGCAGAAAAGCTGTTGGATGGATCTGAGCTTTGCTTTGTAGGCAGGAAAGCTGCTGCATGCAACTAAGCTGTGCTTTGCAGGCAGGAAAATTGTTTCATGGAACTGAATTGTGTCTTACCGGCAGGAAAGTTGAGATACCAGGGTTTACTCCTAAATGGACATTTCTGACATTAAGCTATGTTTTATGTGCTTGACGGGGAAAAAGTCCAAACTCCTAAGAATCTTTCCCTGTCATTTTGGTCCTGCTTATTTTGTCCTTGACTTTGCCCTGTGTCTTCAGTGGTTCTCTCTCACTGCTCTAACGCAGCCCCAAATACTTTCCCAAAACTGAAATCACCGCCTATCTTAAAAACAACACTTCATCTTTTCTTAGTCACCCCGAGCAACTTTGAGAGATGATGAGAGATGATAGGATAAAAATGTAATTCAATGATGATGATGATGATGATGATGATGATGTAGCTATGTCTTTTTTTGGATTATAGAATGGGAATCCTTACCAGTCTTGCCACAAAATGTCAAGGGCAAGAGGTGAGACTTTCTGTGTGCAAGGAGAAATTACTGGTAAATAGCAGCAAATAGGAAAATGTAAGTCATTTCCACACTACACTGTTATAGTGCTATTATTCCACTTTCAGCATCCTATGGAATCTTGGGGTTTGCAGTTACGGGAGGGGTATCTGGTCCCACCCGTAACTGCAAACCCTAGGATTCCATAAGATGTTGAAAGTGGAATAATAGCACCATAACAGTGTAGTGCAGAAATGGTTGTAGTCCCACCATTAGCAGCTGCTGATTGTACATGTTCAAATTATACTTTGATGACTGCCCTTGGAAGCAAACAACAGAGATCTTTCCTGTTGCCCCTTCATTTTCATTCTTAAGCAGCACAAGAACGTGGACTTGTTTGGATAAGGAGGATTTGGAGGGATGGAACGTACTTGTCAGGAATGTGATTGGGTGATTTTTGGTATTATCCAAAGCCATTCCAAATGATTGGCTTTGCACTGACCGTTGCTGATGAGCATCCTTGCAGATCAAGAGTCCTTAAAATGATATTGTTCCCTCTTTGATCTGGCCAGCAGAATAATGATTTTCGACACCTGGAGCCCCCTTCCTACCGCCCAAAAAATGCTTTCTCCTACCCCTGCTGGCTATACAGTTTTGCAGTGCTGAGCACTTTGTTATTCAGTTGTTGTTGTTGCGGAACCGTATAAGTCCTTCCAAAGACTGTGTTGATCCTAGAAGTCTTATAGTTACATTCTTTGATGAAGCCTATAACAGGATTAGGAATATACATGTCCTCAACATCATTAAGAGTTGGCCTCATAAAAGGGCCACATTTCTTTCTGAACAAGACACCCTGCTTCCCAAGGATGGTCTTGAAAGGGAAGGGAAAATCAGCTTCAATTGATTTTCCAGCTGCCAAGTTCTTACCACCCTAAATTTGACATATCTGCAATTTTTGGGGGGCAGGGAGGTAAATTCTTCAAAAACAAGCTGATATTAAATTCTTCTCCATTTGCACTATTCACCTTCAAATGGAATAGAGAGGACCACATTGTACTTGCCTGCCACAGAGATGTTAAAGTTGAGGAGACTTTCAGAAAGAAGACATGGCAACACTGGATGAATGCATGGCAGGTGGGATTCAGGTGAAAGATGGACAATGAAGAAAGCAGACAGGAAGAAAACCACCTCATTTGAAATGTGGCTCTGCAGAAGAGTTCTACGGATACCACGGGCTGCTTAAAAGACACGTGAATAGGTCTGAGAGCAAATCAGGCCTGAATTCTCCCTAGAAGTGAAGATGACGAAACTGAGGCTGGCATACTTTGGACATGTCATCCGATTATGCAATTCACAGGAAAAGAGAGTAAATGATAAGCAGTAGGAAAAGAAGGAGGGATTGCACTACAGGTGACTGATTCAATGAAGGAAGCCACAGCCCTGAGTTTGCAACACCTAAGCAAGGCAGTTAATGGCTAGAACTCTTGGGAATCTCTCATTCATCACTGCTGTTGTTGTGTGCCTCCAAGTCATTCCTGAATTATGGAGACCGTAGGGAAAAATCTATCACATGGTTTTCTTGGCAAGATTTGTTTGGGAGGGGGTTGCCATTGTCGTCTTCTGAGGCTGAGAGAGTGTGACCCCCAAAGTCACACTGCAGGTTTCCATGGCTGAGTGAGAATTGGAACCCTAACCTCCCAGAGTTTTAGTCCAACACTCAAATTCCTACACCATGGTGGCTCTCTTTGCCATAAGTTGCAGTTGAGTCAATGGAAAATAACAACAACAAAGGACACAAATCTTCATAAATTTCATTCTTCTGTTTAAGAATGAATAATTTTGCCATTTTCCTCTAGACAATAAGATAGTCTTCAAAAATGCAATTTTCAAGGGCTGTTGGCACTTTGCGACTTAGGGCCCTTACATACTTCACAATTATAGCACTATGTTCTACTTGGCAACATCCTATAGAATCCTAGATTTGCAGCTTAGGGAAGGGGTTTCAGAATTTTGAGCCAGGGAGTTCTAATGTCTGATCAAACTACAAACCCCAGAATTCCTTAGGATCCAGCGATAGCAATTAAAGCAGACTGTACTGTGAAAGGGCCTTTGTACTGTGAAAGGGCCCCTAGGCATTACAAACAATTAAAAAAATGGAAGGTTTGCAGAGAAAACTGTGCTTTGGTGTAGAAATACTCATCTGCTGATGAAACCTAAAACTATGGCCCTTTTCGCACTGAGGCTTCTAGCGCAAGCGGGGGAGGGCAGCTTGCGCAAGAAGCCTTCTCCGGGAGGCTGCCGCTTCCCCCCCCTTCCTTCCGCAGGCGAAGGAACGAGCGGGGAAGCGGCAGCCTCCCGGAGGCGGCGGCAGCTCGCGCGTCCGTCATTCCCCCCCCTGCGCGCGAGAAAGGAGCCTGTCCCCTCCATCCCCCCCGCGCGTGAGAGAGAGAAAGGCGCTCGTCCTGTCCGCCCCACCCGCGCGCGCGAGAGAGAAAGGCGCTCGTCCCGTCCGCCCCCCCCGCGCGTGCGATAGAGAAAGGTGCTCGTCCCGTCCGTCCCCCCCCGCGCGTGCGCGTGAGAAGCGGGAGTCGCGTCACCCCCCCGCGCACGCGCAAGAAGCGGGAGGCTGTCGTGAGCAGCCCCCCGCCCGCGCGAAGCAGGATGCTGTCGCATCCGTTGCGCTAGCGCCCCGCCCCTTCCTTCCGCACAGGCGGAGGGAAAGAAGCGCGACCCGGCCGCCTCTCCGAAGCTCCGCACGAAAGGTAAGTGCGGGTGGGTGCCGGGAGCGTTGCGCGAGCGCGGGGTGATTTTCGCTTCGACGCGAAAATCAAAAAACCCGCGCTCGCGCCGCTTCAGCCCCGTGAGCCCGGCGGAAGTGGGAGTGCATCGTGCGGAGCGACGCTCCCACTCCCGCGAGGCTCACGGGGCTGTCGCGCGAGAAAAGGCCCGTGCGAAAAGGGCCTAAATTAGCCTTTTTGGCCATTGCACCACACAGCTGACTCATAGAGAAGAAAGATCACAGTAGATTTGTGGTGGTTTTAGAACAAGAATTTGAACCATATGTCTCAACAACTTCATGCCAGCCTGGCCAGTGAGGAATGATAATATGCCACATGATTCTCACCTAAGAATGTAAACAATTTTTGGAAATATTCTTATACTCGAGATTACTTTCTGCAAAACTCTATAGATGTTGCTATTTCTTGTAAAAAAAAATGGTTTGCTCAAAAAATAACTTCAGCCATGCAAAATAAATAAATAAAGTTGCTGAAAATGTGTAAAAACTGGTGTAATCTCAGCCAACTCTCCAAATATTTTGTTCTTGCATGCTAGAATGAAATAAAGGTTTACTTCCCTAGTCTGCCCCTAGATTCCTAGAATCATAGAGCTGGAAAAGACTACAAGGGCCATCAAGTCTAACTCTTGGCCAGAATACACAGTCAACACATTCCCATCAGATGGCCAACCATCGTATTTAAAAAACCTCCAAAGAAGGGTAGATACTCCACCACACTCTGAGGCAGGATACTCCACTGTCAAACTGCTCTTATTGTCAGAAAGTGCTTCCTGATGTTTAGAGGGAATCTCTTTTCCTGAAGTTGGATGCCATTGGTAGCAGAAAAAAAGGCTTGCTCTATCCTCCATATAATGTCCCTTCAAAAATTTAAACAGGGCTATTATGTCTCCCCTTAACCTTCTCATCTCCAGGCTAAACATAGCCAGCTTCCTAAGCCTCTCCTCATTTGGCATGGTTTTCAGGGCTTTTATCATTTTGATTGCCCTCCTCTGGACATGTTCCAACTTGTCAGTATCCTTCTTGAACTGTGGTGCCCAGAACTGGACACAGTATTCCAGGTGGGGTCTGACCAAAGCAGAATAGACTGGTACTATCATGTCCCTTGACTTAGGCCATTTCGCCTCCCTGAACTGCAAACCCCAGGATTCCATAGGATGTTGAAAGTGGAATGATAGCGCTATAACAGTGTTACTGTAGTTTCTAGTCTGGGCCTGTGGTATATTAGATATCATTTGATATCAAGAAATTGGACATCCCAAACCGTTCCTCTCCACGTGCTTGTGAGGGCCCTGGACAAGCACACACATGGGCATGGCCAAAAATAGCTGAACAATACAAAACAAATCCAGGCAGGCCAGGTGGACTGCAGATTCAGGAGACCTCCAGGCAAGTACACTTTAAGATCACATTGTTACCCTGTTCTCTGGGTGTCCCGGGAGGGGCACCCAAATAACCAAACAAAAACACAAGATGGGGAAATTAACTGAAGCACTCTCTTAAGCTCACGAGAGGCAGGGTAACTTAGCAGGGATCTTGTAACCCAATGTCTACGGGGTCAGGTCAGAAGAGCCATCAGACAGGTTTTAAAACAGTAAAAATGATATCTTTATTAAAAGACAAATGACAAATAAGACAATGCAAGCACACAGCTAACTGGGAATTGGAAATGAGAGTTTTCGGGGGAAATGGGTGATACAACACCTTTTCTCATAGTCCTGAAGAGACTGGAGGTTGCAGGGAGGAAAGCTCAGCGTGGTTCGCTGAGGGGAGCTCGTCAGACAAAATGGCAGCAAGACAGGATAGAAGTCCATAGCAGTCAGAACAGAACGAGAGGTCCGGACGGGACAAGCGAGTGATCCGAGGTGGGCTCGGAATCAGGGAGTTTTTATAGGGTGGATTGTGCCTACAGGCCATGCCATACTCGGTGAGAACAATGCGGGTTTGGAACAGGACAAAGCTTTGGCAAAGGTCAAGTTTTACATGATTGGCTTAGCGCTGGTTTGACAATAGTGTGGCCAGTATGCAAATGGCTTGGCATTGTAAGGGCGTCGGCTCGAGGCCGAACGTCTTTGTGTAGAGTCACGCTTAAGCAATGGGTGTCTGCAAGAGAGGTCCCTGGAGCGACAGAGTGGCGTTAATCTGCCTAAGTGGGAGTTGGAATGCCCAGCACTTACCGGCCGCACCTGTGTACGCGCCTGTCTGGTGGCCTCACAAACACATGGAGTGGGGTGGCAGAGAAAGGTCAAATGATTTGATATCAAAAAGAGATATCTAGTGCTATCACCAGGTGGGCCTGAACCACAGTAACAACATTATGTATACACGCAGCTTACAAAAGACTCCCGGACCCTGAGTGAAGAAAAGACAACCTCCATTACAAGCTAGGAGGTAGTCACATACACAGGAGTTCTAGCCCCTCTCGCCTGCTCATTCATGATTCTACCTCACCTGAAGCATCTCTCCCTGGACATTGCCTTACTTAGAAGGTAGTTTATGACTGGAGGAAACTTCATATTACCTGCCCCTCTGGACATTTCCTTATATGGATGGAAGTTTCTGGACATTACCTAATACGGGGCGGGGGTGTGTGTCTGTGATTGGTGGAGAAATGCCGCAGTGGGCGCGTATGCGGTTTACCTGGATAAAAAGGCCTTGCCAAGCCTCTGGCCTTTGTCCCGAACCTCCGGCACCCTGCTGTAGCAGACCTTTATATTTTTGTACTTAATAAATCTGGCCTCTAGCCTTTGAACCAAGAAACGTCTGGTCATTTGCCTGTTTCTCAGAAAAAGCTGTCCTTCTTAAGGGCTTAGAAGGTGATACCCCGAGCAGGCAGCTTGACAAGCTGAATATCCAACTGTGAAGCACTCCTCGTTTGCATGCTGTCTGCGCTATTGACAACGCTGTCATAATTCAATCATGCAAAGTACTGACCTTTTGGAGGCTTTGTCTCCAGCCCCAAACCCATTGTTTTCCCCGGGAACAGACTAGCCTACGGGCACATTTTCCCCTATAAGACCCCCTGATTTTGAGCGTTTCTTCAGATCGCTCCTGGCTTCCATCCCACCTTGCTGCTGCTCTGTTCACCAAGCCTTCCCCTCAGCTCCACGTGCTGAGAATCTCTGCTCCAACTGACTTTTCTTCTGACTAACTGGGCTTCAGGATCAGGTGTAGTATTTCCCCTGAAAAATCCCACTCAAAATCCTCTATCCAACTCCTACTTTTCTTTCACTAGGTCTGTGTGAGCGATTGCATACATACATTGTGACTGTGTTTCAAAATAAAGAAAACAATTATTATTTACCTCTGTTTGATTATTGATTCGGCCTGACCTTGTAAACATTGGGTTCAAGATCTTGCTAGGTTGCCCTGCCTCTGGCATTGCTTTGCTTGTGCTCTTGCTAATTCCCATTCCCCTGTAATTGGAGCACATTGAGGTGTCCCTCACGGGACCCCAGAAATCAGGGTAACAACAGTCTAGTGTGACAATGGACCTAGACACTATACTCCTGTTGATGTGGCCCAGAATCGCATTGGCTTTTTTAGCTGCTGCATCACACTAATGACTCGTGTTCAGCTTATGATATACTAAGACCCCCTAGATTATTTTCACATGTACTGTGGTCAAACCAGGTGTCACCCATTTTATATCTGTGCACTACTTTAGAATGACCTGTTTTATTTGAAAATGTAACCTGAGGGCTCATTTCAAGATTATCTGTGAAACTCCTTGAAACTAGATCCTTGTCCCTATCCTTTTAATCCAAGGACAAACATGTGGTGACCCAGGCAAATTTTCAACCTAACCCCCTCCATCACACCAGTGGCTACAGCCTCCCAACAAACCCAAATGGCACTGTTTCCCTCTGCAATCCATCTGAAAATGGTAATAGGAAGCAATGTGATGTCACTTCTTTTCCCCATTTTGAGAGGGACTGCAGAGGATAATGGACATATTTGAACTTGCTGTAAAGTTGTAGCCATCTGCAGTGGTGGGGTGGGATGGGGTGTCCAACTGAAAATATATATGGCTTTCTTGAATGTTTTTGGGGTGCATTTTGTGTGTCTTCACTCATTTTGGGGGGCTTTATGCCTGGTCTAGGGCCAAAACTTGCTAAAAAGATCACACCTTTTTAAAATGGGGGGGGTATGAAGCTTTGGAGATCAAGTTGGGGGAGGCTGGAAGAGCCCCATGGATAGCACTGTGCTCATTCTCACATTCAGGTCATGCTCAGAGACTCCTTGTTTTAAAGCCCTGTTTCTTAAGACATTGTGTTTTGGCAGTGGAGACCCAGCTTCCAAGACTGGGTTATGGCCCGAACTCATGTTTCGGATTACTGGACGATGAAATAGTCTCAATCAACAACAGATCATGGAACAGGAGGTGGGGGTCATACCATGGAGCCAAGGTAATGGAGAAATTAATGTCATTTTCATCTATTCTAGTTTACACAGCATTCATAACATCTTAGACAAATAAGCATGAGCAACAGAGCAGGAATTTATGTTCGAAAATAGAGGAAAGAGTTCTTTTCCCCCTTCCAAGGTCACATATTATGAGTTCCCCAACCCAAATGAAATGAAAACTGGAGTTAGAGTTATGTAACACTTTGCAGACTTTGGGAGTTCAGAAATCAATTCCTGTTGTTTTTGTTTGGAGTTGTCAGGGTGATCTTGGAGTTCAAAATGACATTATGAAGGTAGAGGTAGCAAGTTTTGAAGTCAACTTCTTGCAAGAACTGCTTGACTGTAGGAGCTGTTCAAGAATGCCTCAGAGAGCTGTGGACTCTCCTCCTTTGGAGATCTTCAAACAGAGCTGGATGGCCATTTTTCAGGAGTGCTTTGGTCGTGTTTTCCTGCATGGCAGGGGGTTGGACTAGATGCCCTCAGGATACCTTCTAACTCTGCGATTCTATGAAATACAAGAAGAAAGAAGCCACAAAGTTTTAGAACCTTGCTGTCAAGAGACAAAAGAAGATGATAAATAGGACGCCATATAGGGCAAGGGATGAAGAAAGTTGTGGTTTAACACATCTAGAGGGGAACAGCTTGGGTGCAGCTGGTGTACAATAACACACTCTAAGTTTATGTTACCAAAAAAGAAAAGAAAAGAAAAAAAAGGCATGCCAATTCCCTATTGGGTTCGACCTCCATTTCTTCCCCATTCTTTTGTTTCTTCTCTTGGGCTGAATCTTAGACAGTTAAATTGTAAGCTTCCTGGAACAGGAATGTGTGCTTTAGCACTTGTAAACATGACACCTGTATTGATGGTACTATGTACCAGTGACAAAGTTAGTCCCCAAGGGCTGATCTATTATTGTAATTATTATTCCATCACGCCACCTTAATTTTTTGAAAAAAATAAAAATTGTCCCTGCATGTACCCTGAGGTGGTGGAGGTTCCTCTTTTTCTGCATTTTTGGTCCCTGTGTGACCCTAAAAGGTAGGAGACTTTAAGGTCCACCCACAATAGCACTGTCTCCTTAGAATTTAGGGAATTACAGCTCAAAGGAGGCCTGCAAGAGGAGGGTAACAAAAAAGAATCTTTTCACTGATGTGTACCAGTACTAACTATAGAGAGCATTCCAGTTAAAAATTAAACAGAGCACAGCATTTTAGTGGAAATTGGAAAACACACAAGAAATCAGACACTCTCAAGAACCATAGAAAGCTATCAGGAAATGTAACAAGAAAGGTTGGATAGAGAGAGAGTGGGTGTAAAGGGTGATAGTTACCAATCCTGAAGCAGATGGTCAAAGCGGAGTGGTTCAGACAGTGTGTCTGAGGGTAGTACACAGGAAAAGAGATGTGGGTACAGCGGCGGAGCTTCGAGTGTGTGGAGGGGAGTGGGAAGGGGTGGCACGAGGGGCGGGGTCACTGTGCGCGGGGGAGTGGCTGTGATGTGTGGTGGTGTGGCCAGGGTGTGCAGGGGCATGGTTACGGACCCAGATGCCCCAAAAACACTGCTGCCCAGGGCAAATCGCTCCCTCTGCCCCCACGTTCCTATGTGACTGTCTGGGCGCCATGTACTATGTCCAAAGTACTACAGTTTACTGGGACTGGAGCTGGGGTTTGAATACTCTATTTCTTGCCCCGAAGGAGGGTGCGTGGGCAAAATGATAATGACTTTCCCATGAAACTGACAAAAGAGTTTAGCATGGGCTGACTGCCGTAACTTTAGGTGACAAAACATTGTTGGGAGTCATGACAATCTCTTAAATGTTTTGGTCAGATAGTGTGAATGGCAAGGGGTTCAGTAGGATATGCTCATAGTAGGGGTCCTGATTGCTTCACCTATGCAGTTTCACCTGTCATTGTTTTTGGGAGTGTTCACAGCTTACAGTTTTACTTCTAGTTTGAAAACAAGATTGTCCTGGGCCTAGAATTCCACAGAAATGGCCCAAAGTCTGGTGAAAATTCCTTGCTAGAAACTGCAGATCCTCCAGCATTTCACAGATGAAAACTGGAACATGTGTGGTTATGCAACATCAGAATGTGGAGCACACAAGCTAGAGAATGCTGCAGCAGTTTGCTTTTGCCTGAGCCTTCTGGGAAGGGTGCATTCCAAGTCTCCTCTTCTCTCATCACTGCTGAGTTAATGAAACGCAAGCTACTTTTGCACTTTGTACTCAGTTTGTAGCAACTGAAGTAAGCTGAGAACCATGGGGAAAGTGGATGGAGGAAAGAGAAACCGGGACATTTCAAAAGCAGCCAGAAAAAAGTGAGATGATGGAGGATTACGAGGGACTGCTCCTGCCAAATCAGGACAAGTGAAGGGTATGTGCTTGCTACCAGAGGCATTTGGGGGTAAAAGAGAGAGTATTTTGCCGAGGGTGTGGCACTCCGGATGTGGGGGAATGCAGCCCCCTAATCCCCCACAGGTGCCCACCCTTGCCGTGCATACTGATTTTATGTGATTCCTGAGAGTCAAGCTGCAGTTTAACGTCAGCCATCAGACAGCAGGACCGACTGCTTCCGTTCGCTTCTTTTCAGCCCTTTATCATGGGCTTGGCCAACACAGCTGTGTTTAACACAGGCTGTTTCCCCTTGTGCATGTTCTTTGTATTGCAGCACTTCATGTTTACCTTTGCCAGCTTGGCTGCTGTGCCCGCTACTTAAAGGAGGAATGTGTGGGAGAGGTTATTCAGGGACGTCATTCTGTGTAAACCTATGTTATATTTTGAATGGAACTTAGCAGTGGGAAACTGGGCTGTGGGCTTCAAAGAGGAAGAACGATTAAAAGCAGAAAATTGAACTCCTGAGGCACAGAATTGGGGGAAGAGGTTTTAATACTTGTCTACTGCTGCCGTTCCCCTCCTGTTAAATCCAGGCTAGAAGCGGCTGCTTAGTTCCATGGAGCACATATGCTTCCCCTCGCTGTTCTCCTTTACCAGCCCTTGTTCCCATTAGTCCTTGTTTTCAATACTGTCTTTTGAGGCTTTTACCTTAACTTGGGGCGAGAGTCACATGGCTCTCCAAATGCTGTCAGTCTCTCAACACTCAGCATTTCTTAGGCTGTTAGCTGGGACTGCTGGGACTTGCACTCTAATAAGATCAAGAGCAGGGGTGGCCAACCGAGGAAGGGTACAGAGCCATAGTAGCCCCAGGAGACGTTGAATGGCCACATCCCCACTGCACCTGCTCCTGCAAAACAACAACAACAACAACCACCTACTACTACTACTACTACTACTACTACTACTAATAATAATAATATTTGAAGGTCTTCTTGGATCATTTTAGGTCCAGAAGAGACCTTTTACAGTAACAGGAAGTCATTCCCTGTTCATTCCTTGTTTCTCAAAAGTCTATCCTGGGTATATCCTGGGTATAAATTGCAGGTGGGGGCAGAAAACATCCCTGTAGGGCAATTTGAGGCCATTTTTTTTGTGAAAAATTTGCATTTCTTTTGCCCCAGTGAGGCCCAAGGGAGCGCCAAACTGGTAGAATTGTTCTGGTAGAATTGTCCCCTAGAAGTAATTTTGGGACATTTTGGAGAAAAATGTGGGTTCTTTTTAACCCTAGGGGAACCCTAGGGGCCCACAAAAATGCCCCAGGGGCCACCTTTTGCCAACTCCAATCTAGAGGAATGCATTATTCCCTCCCCTGTTATAAGGACAGTACACAATTGCAGTACTCTTTCCTCTATATGATTCAGCAATGTGATGTGGTAGCTAAAAAGATTAATACAATTTTATGCCAGAGGATTACATGGTTTCCTTGCCACCTTTAGTATCTTCCTCCTTCTTTTCCTCTCAGTTCCTGCTTTCAGTTCAACGTTGCTCCTTCTGCACTCTTTCAGCAGCAGGGCTTTGCAGTTACTAGTCAGAAATACCGGGCTATTTGTAATTAGTTCCTTTTCACAACTGCACAGTTGTAAACTACGTGAAGTTATGGCTGTAACTTAACAAGAGATAACAGGATTCCTTTTTTTGTGGTGTAACTGTAACTTTTAGTTAGCTTGCTAGTTATGTGGGTGCAGCCTCAGTAAGCAATGGAGGAGGAATATCACACAACCCAAGTGCTGGCTTGGGTTGTACTTCACACCACTGCTTCACGCTCTTCTGTGATTGTTGAAACAATGAGGGAAGAAGATGGGAATTTTGTACCACAGGTCACCAGCTTGTAGCATTCAGAAGTAATAAAAAAGTAGCAATGCTAGTTACTTTTGGAGAAGAGGAAAGTAGAGTATACTGTTATTATAACAGTAGCTACAGTTGGCCCTCCACACTTGCAGGCTTGACTTTCACGGTGTTACCCTGATTTCTGGGGTCCCTTGGGGGACACTTCAATATGCTCCATGTGTGGCACGCCTGTATGTTTTATGGAAAAATTGCAGTAGACAAAGATTTTATCCATCATTTTATAAGGAAATTGCTACTTAGAATATGGAATGACTACAAGAAGAAGAATATAAGGCAGTTACCTAATTTGGTCTCCCCGCAAGAAGCCTTTTTTGGGAGATGGAAAGATACAGATAAATGGTTACGATATGAAGACTTATTAGACATAACAGATGACTCCAGTGTGAAGATGAAATCAAGAGAGAAATTGGAAACTGAAGGAATAAAATTAAGCTGGTTTCCCTACAGACAGCTAAAGGAAAGATTTCAGATGGATGTACAAACCTATGGAATACAACAAAAGGAACAAATTCATTTACTGAGAATGTTAAGAGAAAATTCACCACATTTACTAGCACATTTGTACAAAGAAATTTTACAACAAGAATGTGAGAAAGAGACAGTTAAAGTTGCAATGATACAACGGGCACAAAACACTGGACACTCAATACAGTTAGAATGGTGGGAACAGAGCTGGCAACGTACACAGAAATTTACCGCTGCCCAAAATTTAAAAGAAAACTATTACAAACTATTTCATAGATGGTACATGACACCAGAAAAATTAAAGACAATTTATAAGACAGGCATAGGTCAATGCTGGAAATGTCAAGAGAACTGTGGCACATTATTTCATATGTGGTGATCATGTCCTAGAGCACAAAAATACTGGAAAGAAATACATAAGAAAATAAGTTCAATTTTGAAGATTCAATTCGGGATGACACCTGAATTTTACTTGTTAAACATGACACATACTCTAGATGCAACACCAGCTAAGAGACATTGGAGAATTATATTGTATATGGTGACGACGGCTCGTATTGAATATGCACAATTTTGGAAAAATGAAACTACACCTACAACGGAACAGTGGTGGACAGCTTTTATGGAAAATAGAAATGCGGACATACTTACATAAAGATTGAAAGGGAAATCAGAGGAGGACATAAACAAAGAGTGGAAGATTGTTACAGATTTGGGTTGGGGGTAGACGGAGGGCATTACATTTTTCATGATAACAATTATTATACAGTTAACAGTTAATGAAATATCATGCAGCAAGTAAAGTAGAGATATATAGCAGGAACTAACAAATTATAGATTATTAACATTTTATTGCGATACGTGATATAACAAACAGAGGGAATATCAATAATTGTAATCCAGAAAGGAAAGGAAAAAGGAAAAACATTACATGTAACATTGCAGAAATTACTGTTTGTTTTATTTGTTGAAATTTGAATAAAATTATATTAAAAAAAATGCTCCATGTGATGGGGAATGGAAAGTAGCCAGAGCACGAGCAATAGCAATGCGAGAGGCAGGGTAACCTCGCGGGGTCTTTTACCCAGTTTTTACAGGGTCAGGCCAAGCCAAAAACCAAACAAGAATGTCCAATAAATTATTTTATTGAATGAAAATCTCACACAGCAACGCAATAACTCACACACGGACCCAAGAGCTATTAAGAAGCAAAAGAGAGGAAGTTGGACAGGGGGTTATTGAAGAGATGTAGTTGGGGTAATACTGCACCTTTTCCTGAAGTCCTGGGTCTGGGAAGGCAGCAGAGAAGTGAGGGCTGAGGGGATCACTCAACAGACGGTGAAATAGTCTGCTGGGATGACTGGGAGCGATCCAAAGAACTGCTCAAAAACTGGGACTATTTGTAGGAGAAAAAGTACCTGGAGCACTAATCCTTTCCTGGGGAGAACAATGGGTGTTGCAGTGGGCACGAAACTCAACAATGGTAACTTCCTTTGTGTGATGGGATTGTAAGGTGTTGCCAAAGTCTCAGGATCTTCGGCTGTGTTTTGTGGTGTGACTTTTGGTCCTCGCCTGATGGAATATTTGCTCAACTTGGGGCAGACACACTAATCCCTCAAGTTGGCGTCTTGGGGCTGAGGACCCTTTGTTTATTGTGGGTTTACACATCTTGAGGTCTCCTGGGGCTATGTGACTAGGGATTTTACTGGCCTGACCTGGTTTTTTGATCCTTTGACCATTGCTGCCTGTGTGCCCATCTGGGTGACCTCTCAGGCACATTGAATCATATTTTAATATCAAAATTGTAGACCCTGGGATAGGGTTTCTCCAGTGGAATAACAACGGTTTTGATTAGTTAAAAGTTTCTCCAACTCCATCCGCTGCCCCCCCCCACATACTCACACACTCTTCAGGTGTTTCTTTTCTGGGAGAACCTTCCCCCTTGGTGGCTCCAATCAGGCCAAGCAGCCCTTTAAAAATCTGCCTCTGGTCTTTTTGCTCCACCAGCCACTACCTGGCCAACTGAGGATGGGTTGCAGCCCAATTTCTCAGCACCACAAACCCTTTACTGACGCCCCCACACACCCCAGGAAAGACACCCTCCCCCTTTCTCTTGGCCTGGTTTGGCCCCTGCATGTCTGTTCCCCCCAACATACACACATCTTGGTATTTGTAATTTTTCCACTTTTGCAGGGGTCCTGTGCCCCTAGCTCTAGTGAATGCAAATACTTTCACTTGCCTCTGTAACAGAACTGTAACCAATTACTTTTTAAGAGCACATCTTTCCAAGCATTGACAGCCACTAGGCCACCAGGGCCCCTGAACTGTCCTACCCTGGGGGCTCACCTTACAGTCTGGAAAGCAGTGTTGGATCTTTGCTCTATTGAACCTCCAGCATCAGAGACAGTTTACCAAAAACTGGTGCTAGTCATGCCTCTGGAAGCTGCCATGCATTAAAAAATTGTCATGCGAATAAAAATGTAGAGACCTTACGCACCCTATACACCTTTGCCATCTAAACTCATTTGTTACTGGAGGCTGTTGTTTCTTTTGGCTGATGTAGTTTTACTCGTGTTCTTATGTTTTACTGGATTTTACTGTTCATAAATCATGGAACCATGGAATTGCAAAGGATCTAAAGGGCCATCTAGCCCAACCCCCCTGCCATTGCTAAAGCATTCCTGAGAAGTGTTGTGTCAAGCTGTTTACTCACTAGGCTGTCATAGTGCTATTATTCTACTTTCAACATCCTATGGAATAAACTGCAAACTCCAGGATTCCATAGGAATTTGAAAACGGAATAATAGCACTATAACAGTCTAGTGCGGAAATGGTCCCAGAAAGTGGTAGTTTCTCTTTAGAGTATTTTAAACAATCTGTTCCACTGCCAAACAGCTCTTACCATCAAGAAGCATTTTCTATTTACCTGAAGCCTCCTTTCTTGCAATATGAATCCACTGGTTTGGGGCCCAACCTCTGCCTTCTTCCATTTTCTACATGACGGCCCTTCAGATATTTAAAGATCATTATCTTATCACCTTTCAGTCTTCTCTTCTCCGGGTTAAACGTACCCAGTTCCCTCGACTGTTCTTCACAGCGCTTGGCTTCCAGACCTTTTACCATCTTGATTGCCCTCCTCTGGATATGTTGAGCTGCATTTCTTTCCTTTTTTTGATCGTTGCCACTCTTAGCTGTCCTGAGGAAGGTCTTCCAGCAGAATGTTGGGACATAAAATAAATAGCATAAAGAACCTTTGAACAAACTGATTTATAATGTAACTCAACTTACAACTTTTAACAAACGGACTTAGGGCCTATAACATAGAGACTGATATAGAAACATGCAAACTTAGTTCCACACTAGACGGTTACAGTACTCTGATTCCACTTTCAACATCCTATGGAATCCTGGGGTTTGCAGTTTCGGGAGGGGCCAGTCAGCCCCTCCCGAAACTGCAAACCCCAGGATTCCATAGGATATTGAAAGTGGAATCAGAGTGCTATAACAGCCCAGTGTGGAAATGGCCTTAGACATCATTACTACACATTAAGTAGAAATGCAGGGCGTCTCAGCATAGCAGGGAAGACCAGAGAACCTTCACGTGGACATGGTCAGTTCTGTGTCCAAGTACTAGGTATAAACAGGCCATGCAGGGTGGCTAGATGAAAACAGGGCAGGGCTCCTTAACCTTTAATAGTTGAATAGAAGCAGGAATTTCAGCAAGTGCTGCTCATCAGCAGATGAGGCTTTGTTAGTTGTTTGAGGTGGTTTTAAGAGGAGGAGGAGGATCACGTGGGTCAGTGCTGGCCTGTTGTATCTAGAAAGAAAGAAAGAAGGAAGGAAAGAGAGAAAGAAAGAAAGAAAGAAAGAAAGAAAGAAAGAAAGAAAGAAAGTCTTTCTTCCAGCTTCCTGGCAGAAGGAACTCAAAGAGATGAAGGAAGAGATTCTGGAAGACTAGACTGGAGAATGTGTGTATGGCCATGTGACCAGAGAGAAGAGAAATGCTGGAGTTTTTAGAAGCTGGACATGGCAAGGGCTGAACTAGGACCTCTTAGTCCCTACATGCAAAATAGCTGCTCTGGCACTGATTTGTGAATACCACTCTTCTTAATTCTAAAAGGAGGAGTAGTACAGGGTGCAATTATTCAGCAGTACTAAAAAAAATTCTGTATATGCTCAGAGGCACTTGTATGAGTTTATGAAAATACTTCTAATTATAAATTCTTCACTTTTGATTTACTGATTGATCTTTGTAGCCAGCTATTGCTGTACTTCATTGTTTTCCAGCTGGAATGAATCCATCCAGAGGGGGAAAAATAGAACAATGAAATAATGGTTTCTGAGAGTGAATGAAAAGTACCTATACTGGTTCTGGAAGAAATAAAATAAAAAAATATGCAGATCAGTGACAAAACAGGTTGTTAGAGTCCAACCAGACAGTTTTTAGATGTGTTACATTACAAATTGCACTCTACCCAGATGTCAGATTGTGTGATTTGTAGTCCAACTCATCTGGAAGTTGCTAAGTTAGGCTAGGCTGTCCAAAACACTGAATTTAATAACCCCTTCAATTTGCATGTGTGTGTTCATGCCTTCATGTAGCCTGTTGCCTTATGGCTACATCATAAATTTCATAGGGTTTTCTTAGCCCAGGAATACGCAAATGTGGTTTTTCCAGGTCCTTTCTCTATATGGGTATTCATTGGCAATCTCCTATCCAAGTACTAACCAGGGCTGACCCTCCTTAGCTTCCAAGATCACACAGGATCTAGGACCCTTAGAGGGTTTAGGTAAGACTTTCAAATGCCCGCCCCTAAGACATTTTGATGGAGGTAATAACAGTGCAGGGTAATAACAGTGCAGGGGCGGTGGTGGCACAGTGGTTAAATGCCAGTACTGCAAGCCACAAGGTTGTGAGTTCGATCCTGCTGGGCTCCAAGGTTGACTCAGCCTTCCATCCTTTCGCAGGTCGGTAAAATGAGTACCCAGCTTGTTGGGGGCATGTATAGAAAATGTTTCAAAATACATGCTATTTGTAAGTTGTTCGCTGCCTCGATCCATATGGAGAGGCAGGATACAAATAAATAAATAAAAATAAATAAAAAATAGGCCAGCAATGACAACCAAACATGCCATTCTTTATGAATTCCTCAATTTCTTGAATGAATGGATGTGCGAATTAAAATTAATTTCCATTTCCCAACAATCACTGTTAACATATTAATTTCTGAAACCAGCATTCCAAGTTCTGTGGTACCTATAAATAAAGGTTCAGTTAATGCATGCTAACAATAGTTAACAATATAATTTTACACAAGGTGATCCAGAAAATAAAAGCCATTGTGTTGAATAGGAGTTACTTCTATGTACATCTGTACAAGTCTCCAGCTTAATTTAAGGTTTTTTAAAAAGAGATCAAGAAGAGGTAACCTGAAAGCCACATCTTTTGGAACATATATGCTCGGAGAAACTCTTGTCTTGATTGAATCACCTTTTGGATGGAAGATCAGGCTTAAGAATGCCTTTTGATTCTTGTGGTGGTGCTCTGAGGGTGGAACTATTCAGGATAAGTCTAAGGTCCCTTACAGAAGACCAAGGAAAGCTCCCCCCACAGGTCATGACTGCTTTACCACCATAGAAAGTAAGTTTAGTGATGCTTTTAGCCCTGCATGAATGGGCATAGGTTCAGGTACAAAAGTGTTCTAAGGCACTATATCTTAATCTGGGGTCCAAGGGTTTTGCGGAGTTCATGAATTAAGTTCAAACAAAAGTTTTTTTAAAAAAAGAAAACTTCCTGCCACAGACTCTTTTAAGATAAAAACTGAATCTTTTCAATTGTAGTTAATTGTGTATTTTTTGTTCCAGATCAGTCTAAGACATCTCTCTCCAATGTGATACAATAAATGGCAGGCATTTATGTATATCATTTCATGTATATTTTTCTGGCTGTGGAGGGGTGTTGGTGGTCCATTACTTCAGATTCTCAAAGAGGTCCGTGACTGATTTAAATGCAGGGCTTGAAAAAGTTACTTTGGGACACTACCCTTCCCAGAATCCCCCAGCCATTCCCCCCCCCCAGGCTGTAGGATGCAAACCAATAATGGGATTTAAGCAATCCTCCAGAGGTTGCTGGACCACAGCTCCCAGCAGCCCTAGCCAAGAGTGAGGAACACTGGAAGTTGTACCCCAAGACTCTCTGGAAGACCCCATGATTCCCATCCCAGCTTTAAACTTACTTAAGCACACTGATTGTGCCCAACCTCTTGCACCATTTCTGCAATACACTGTTATAGTACTATTATTCCACTTTCAACATCTCGTGGAATTCTGGGGTTTGTAGTTTAACTGAGGTCAAAGAGTTCTCTGGCTGAGAATTCTGAATGCCCTTCCTTAAACTGCAAACCCCAGGATTACATAGGAGGTTGAAAGTGGAATAACAGCACTGTAGCAGCTAGTGCAGAAATGGCCATAGTCAAAGGTTAGCACAGCTGGGAGACCTACTTAGAGCTAATAAGGGGTTGGTTTAGGTGGGTTGGTGGGTGGGGAGGATTGGGTATGTTTTTAATGTATTTTAATGTATAATGTATTTCATGTTGTTCGCCACCTCGATCCATGTGGAGAGGCGGAATACAAATAAATTTTATTTTTATTATTATTATTAATAAACAAATAAACAGGTGATTGAAACAGGAGCCATTTCCCTACTACACTGTTATAGTGCTATTATTCCACTTTCAGCATCCTATGGAATCCTGGGGTTTGCAGTTTAGGGAAGGGCCCCTCCCTAAACTGCAAACCCCAGGATTCTATAGGATGCTGAAAGTGGAATCATAGCACTATAACAGTCTAGTGCGGGAATGGTGAGGATGTTGAAAGGGGAGTACTAGCACCATAACAGTGCGGAAATGGCTTTGGGTTTAACAGCTGGATGCCAAGCCGCCATTCAACAGGTGAAGCCTTCAGCGAGTCGGAGGAGGAGCGTCACCTAGGGGTCTTTTTATTGGCCCACTTGCCTTTCCAACACTGGCCATTTCCGCACGAGCCTGTTATAGCGCGATGATTCCACTTTCAACCTCCTCTGGAATCCTGGGGTTTGCAGTTTTGGGAGGGGCCAGCTGGCCCCTCCCGAAACTGCAAACCCCAGGATTCCAGAGGAGGTTGAAAGTGGAATCATCGCGCTATAACAGGCTCGTGCGGAAATGGCCTCTGTCTTGGGGCGTCCTCGTTTGGAAGACAAGCCCAGCTCTGCAATCTCCAACCTACCCAAAGTTTTCCGAAAGTTTCCGAACCGAATCTCGCCCCCCTTCGGTACCCAGAGAAAGAGAAACGGGAAACACGGGTCCTAAAGCAAAGAAAACTCCCCTCTCCCCCCAAAAAAAATAATAAAAGAAAATTCCACCGGGCCAAGCAAGCGAGCAAGCAAGCTCTCCTTTCTCTTTCCGTCTCGCTCCAGACAAAGGAGCCCGTCGGCGCCACCCTGGAATTGTCTGCGAGGCGCGCAGGGAAGGTGGGGAGGGAGGGGGGAGGCCAGATTTCTCCCCCCCCGGGGGGCAGGGAAGGGGTGGAGGGTCGGAAAGGGGGAGGCCGGAAAGAGGCGAGGGAGGGGAGGCTTGGCGGCTGAAAAGGAAGAGCCCTTCCCCGGCTGCCCCCTAAACGCTGCGCTCCGGAGCCAGGGAAGCGACGGCGATCCGCTCCAGACGGGACCATGGCTCCCTCCTGCCGGGGCTGGCTCGCCAACGAGGGATGCAAACACCTCCTCCTGGTAAGGCAGGCGGAGAGGGGAGGGAGCCTGGGGATCGGGGGCGCGCCTCCGTTTTTTGGGGAGCGGGGGCGAAGGCGGGACGGGGGCGCGCGTAACGCGGCGGGGCTCTGGAGCCGGTGTGGTTTGGTGTCCTCTGGAGCACCCCGGAGGGCCGGGGTCGGGCCTTAGACGGCCTGGATCGCAGGGGTTCGGAAGGACCCGTGGAAACGGGGAGGGCGGCGTGCTTCGCGGCAGGTGAAGCGTGTTCCTGAGCATGTGCGGTGAGCTCGTGTCTGTAGCGCCGTCCAGGGCTTTGAAAGGGCTTGGGGCGCTTTCTGGCGCGCCGAAAAGTTTTGTGGGAAGGCGGCACCCGTTAGAATCGCCGGTAGCGCTTGCTCGTTCTCTGGCCGTTTCCGCGCTAGCCACTTATAGCGCGATGATTCCACTTTCAACATCCTCTGGAATCCTGGGGTTTGCAGTTTCGGGCCCCTCCCGAAACTGCAACATCCTCTGGAATTCTGGGGTTTGCAGCTGGGCCCTCCCGAAACTGCAAACCCCAGGATTCCAGAGGAGGTTGAAAGTGGAATCATCGCGCTATAACTGGCTAGCGCGGAAACGGCCACCGATGCACATGGGCTAGGAGAAAGTTTTTGCCCTTTGTGTGACAAGCTCCATAGAATGATATGATAGTCATGGGAGGGGAAGTCAGATGCTGGGTGTTGTAGTCTGAAAAGATAATTTTGTTTGTAAACTTTAAACATGTATTAAGTGTCTGATAGAAAACAATCTATGCCATAAATAGCTTTTGTATACACTAGCGTTTGGTAACCCCTACAACAGTCCTGTAAGATAGGTGGGTACGGTTATACCCATTTTGCAGATGGACAGGGTAGTTGGAGAGAGAGATGTAGCTGTCTGACCGTGGGACTGTGACCCTGGAGACTAGGGCCATTTCCGCACGAGCCTGTTATAGCGCGATGATTCCACTTTCAACCTCCTCTGGAATCCTGGGGTTTGCAGTTTCGGGAGGGGCCAGGTGGCCCCTCCCGAAACTGCAAACCCCAGGATTCCAGAGGAGGTTGAAAGTGGAATCATCGCGCTATAACAGGCTCGTGCGGAAATGTGTTAGGTTCAATGCCCTGCTCACCATGGAAACCCCCTGGATGATCAGGGGCATGTCACACATTCGCAGCCCCGGAAAACCCCATGGTGGGTTCACCTTAGGGTCGCCATAAGTCAGAAGTGGTTTGAAGGCACACGGCAACAACGAGGGGGCTTGGAGTATCTGGTCAAAAAATAAATTCCATTGAGTGCACTGGACTTAATTCCAGAAGGGAAAGGATTGCAGCCTAAGATGATAACTAGAGAACAGAGCTTGGAAAAGTGAATTGACTTACCAGGCTGTCTGAGGGATTCTGGGAATTGTAATCCAGAAAAGTGACATTCCCAAGGTCTGCTAGTCAGTTCATGACAGAGGTTATGGCTAAATTCCTTCTTTGCATAGTTCCTCTACACGGCATCTGCCACTGGAGAACTGAAACCAATGTACACTTAGAATCCTAGCATTGCAATGGACTACAAGGGCCACCTTGTCCAAGCCCCTATGTGTGACTTTTTTAATTTCACTAGCCTCCATTTGAAATTTCCATTTTGGTGGCCAGACTTAGAGACCAGTGCTTTTTTAATATGCTGGGGGAACTGGTGAGACAGGATTATCCACTCTCCCCTTTTCTCCCTGTTTTGCAATTCACATTTGCTGAGTAAGGCATTCTGGAGGCATCTGCTATTTGTCTTGCCTGTTGTAGGCTGGAAGGTGCAGCTACAAAAGGATTTGATACAACACAATCCCATTCTTTCCCAGCTGAAACTGAATTGTGTTTGTTGCCTGCCAACAGCCTGCTGCAACCCAATACTTCTGTGGTTTCCAGGCATTCTTCGCAATCCTCTCAAAGGTGATACTGCTAAAACAAATTCTAGCTAGATGGAGGACAAGGAGGGGGACTGGGCAGGCTGAAAAAGACTTTAAAAAGAAGGAACTTCTTTGTCAGAGGCTTTGTTAAGTAAGCCCATAATACAGAAACACTGGTTCCATTTCAGAAATGTTCTGTAAGGGAGAAGCATTTACAATATTGTATGAAAATGAAACTAAAGGTAGAAGTTTTCCCCTAGATCCGGCTGTCTATCAGGCTCCAGATTCTGTGCAAAATTATCCAGGAGTAAACCCCACCTTGAGAAAACCAATGTGGTATAGTGGTTTGAGTGTTGCGGTACAATCCTGGAGAGTGGGATTAGATTCTCTGCCCAATCATGGAAACCCACTGGATGACTATGGGTGTGTCACACACTCTCAGCCCCAGAAAACTCCATGATGGGTTCACTTTAGAGTTGCCGTAAGTCGGAAATGACTTGAAGGCACACAACAACAACAAACCCTACCTTCTTTACATACTTGTGGTATGCATAGGATTGCAATCTTGTGTGTGTGTGCGAGTGTGTGTACGTGTCTTCAAGTTGCCTATCAACTTAATGGTGATCCCATGAATTTCACAGGGTTTTCTTAAGCAAGGAATAGTCAGAGGTGACTTTGTTAGTTCCTTCCTCTAAGATATAGCATACAGCACCAGGTATCAGTTGGCAATCTCCCATTCAAGTCCAAACTAGAGCTTACCCTGCATAGTTTCTGAGATCAGATGGGAGCTGGTGCCTTTAGGGTATTTAGTCCTCACTGCTATGCAGGAATACCCAGCTAAAGCACTCCTAGAGATGGCCATCTAAACTCTGGTTAAAGACTACAGTGGAAGGAATGTCCAGTGCCTTCCATTTATTTCCATAGCACTTATTTACAGCCCCAGCACATATGGGATTATAGAACACTTTCAGTACTAGGGAGATGAATTCTAGGATAATATGAATTCATCCTTTTTTTTTATTCTAATCAAGATAGAGTATGCTATGTTTGATGAACAGATGTGCAAGTGTATTTCCGAAGGTCTTGATGGGAGTCTGGGGAATAGTCCTGCTGACTCCAAGCACATTGATTGCTGCTGATCTTCTCTTAAATCACTCATTCATTTTCTCTTGACCAGTCATCTGGCTTGTTCAACTAGGATGTCTATCACACATGATAATTAACACTTTGATACTGCTTTAATTGCTGTAGCTGTATCCTATGGAATCCTGGAGTTTGCAGTGTCAGGAGGCACTAGAGTTCTCGGGCAGAGATTTGTAAATGCTTCATGAAACTGCAAATCTCAGGATTCCGTAGGATGGAGCCATGGCCTTTAAAGTGATATCGAAGCAGTATAATTCTATAGTGGAGAAGTGACCTACATTTGTTTCCTGCCAGTCTGTCAAGAAGTTCAGTTACACATATCAGCCATGTTCAGGCATGATAACTGTGGAGTGTGAAAGACCTTTAGGTCAGGGATGGGATTGTAGGGCTGTAGCTTCCAGCATTCCTCCCCATTTCCTATGTTGGTTAGGGCTGCTGGGAGTTGCAAGCCAAACAGTATCTGGAGGCCTACATGATTCTCACCTTGCTTTGGAGGTATGACTCTCCCTTAAGGTATGGGAAGCTCCTGCTCTGATTCTGGACACGCCCCCATCACTTTATTTGAGATTATAGTGGTTGACTGGCTGTGCTATTAGAGTAGGGAGGATGATGTTGTGGTAGAGCATCTGCTTTGCATGTTAAAAAGTCCCAGCTTAAAACCCTGATCTCTCCAGTTACAGATATTAGGAGCCCCATCCATACTGCAGTTATAGAGCTATTATGTCACTTTAATGCCATGGTTCTATCCTGTGGAATCCTAGGATTTGCAGTTTAGGAAGGGACATTTAGAATTCTTGGCTACAGAATTCTCAGTGCTCATCTATGGAGCTGTTTAAGTGGAATAATGGAATAAAGGATGGAACTATAGCTGTTAAAGTGGAATAATGGCACTATAATCATGGAATGTGAATGGACTGCTGGGTAAGTGATTTTGGGGAAAGAAACCTTTCCCTGAGACCTTGGTTCCTGCAGGTCAGAACAGATGATACAGGACTAGATGGACCTAATATATGGTAGTTTCCTATAGAAAGAAAACAAGGAGAGACTATAGCTCTGTGGATGAGTTAACAGACTTTGCATGCTAAAAGTTCAATCTCTGGCATCTTCCATTAGAATAGAGATGGGCAGCTTGAGTTGATTCAGCAGCCGGTTTTATCCTTGAACCCTCCCTCCCTCATTGTAACTCTCAATTTCCTGCTTGTTTCAAAGGACATTTTTTTCTCCTTGGGGTGTATGGCCCCAAGCCCTGCAAGAAAGGCCTTGGGATGACACATGGCCCATTGGAGAGGAAAGTGGAATTGCTTGAATGTTCTACTTATGGGCATCTTGTAGGCATCTGTCTGGCTACTGTGGGAAACAGGATGCTGTATTGACCTTTGGTCTCATCTGCCTGGGCTTTTCTTATTTTTGGTGATGAGGAAAGATGCTTTGCTTGTGAAGCTGGAGAGCTACTAGCAGTCAGTGTGCACTATACCAGACCAGATGTCTGACCTTATATTAGCTTCTTGTGTTCCTAGCCGCACTTGGATAGCTAGGGAGTAGGGTTTTCTGCAGTTCACAATATAGGTTTTAATAAGAAGCAAGGTTATTTTGTAAAACAATCAGATCAGAAAAAGAAAAATGAAATAAAAAATTTAAAACTCCATTGTTGTCTTTCATAGAATCGTAGAGCTGGAAGAGACAACCAGTGCCATCGAGTCCAATTCCCTGCCATGCAGGAATACACCATCAAAGCATTCCTGACAGATGGCCATCCAGCCTCTGTTACAAAATCTCTGAAGAAGGAGATTCCAACATACTCCAAGGCAGCGTATTCCACTATCAAACTGCTTTTACCCTCAGGAAGTTCTTCCTAAGGTTTAGATGGAATCACTTTTCCTGTAGTTTGAAGCCATTGCTCCATGGCCTAGTCTTTGGAGCAGCAGAAAACAAGCTTGCCCCATCTTCCATATGACATCCCTTCAAATACTGAAACATCGCTATCATGCCACCTCTTTACCTTTTCTTCTCTCAGCTAAACATACCCAGCTTCCTAAGCTGTTTCTCATGGGGCATGTTTTCCAAGCCTTTTTCCATTTTGGTGGCCCTCCTCTGGACACATTCCAGCTTGTCAATATCCTTTTTGAATTGTGATGCCCTAACCTTATGTTAATAGTGTATCGTTAGGACCTGACTGCTACAAGCATGAAGATTTGTTGTTGTTATTGTTATGTATTTTCAAGTTGTTTCTGATTTATGGCATCCTAAAAGTGAATATATCACAGAGTTTTCTTGGTGAGATTGTGCAGAGGGGGCTTGCCTTTGCTTTTATCTGAGGCTGAGAGAGTGTGACTTACCTAGTGTCACCTGGTGAGCTTCTGTGGCTTCATAGGGTTTGGTACCTGATCTCCTGCAGTCATAGTCCAGCACTCACACCACTAAAACAAGCCAGCTCTCTGTGCATAGAATATCTAGCTATTTTTGGATCTAACTGTGTTGCGGGAGGCACTTTCAAATGTATCCAGCACTTCTTTTCAGACTAGAAGTTTAAAATTTACATTAAGTTACGATCTTAGGGAATTTTTTTTACAAAGTATAGATGGTCTTTAACACCGGAAAGATTATCTAAAATGTACTAAGATTCTGCTAATACTTGTTGGAAATACAAACAGAAAGAATTCATGTGTGGTGGACTTGCGAGAAAGAAAAGAAAAAAAATCTGGTTGCAGATTTGCCAAATGATGCAAGATATTTTGACTTTGACTATTCAAATGAACCCTGTACTTTTCTTGCTTGGGCTGATGGATAATCAGACAGACAAGAAATATGGAAGAATTATCCAATATATGATTATGGTGGCAAGACTGACATTGAGACTTGGCTATCAAGAAGATTGTTTAATGAAGCTATATGATTTGGCAGAAGTGGATTAATTGACTGTTTTGGTTAAAGAAAAATCACTGAGTAATTTTAAAGAAGATTGGGACATAGTTATTGCAAATCTGAGAGGATTTGGGGGAAAAAACTTCAGTTTTGGGTTTTGATAATTAGTTGTTGTGTGCCTCCAAGTTGTTTCTGACTTATGATGACCCTGTCACTGGGTTTTCAGGGGACTGAGAGTGTGTAATGCACCCAAGGTCACCCAGTGGGTTTCCATGACTGAGTGAGGAATCGAACCCTAGGCTGTTTCTGCACTACACTGGTATAGTGCTCTTATTCCACTTTCAACATCCTTATGGAATCCTGGGTTTGCAATGTACAGAGGAGCATTTAGAATTTTCAGCCAGAGAGCTCTTTGACCTCAGTAAACTACAAACCCCAGAATTCCACAGGATGTTGGAAGTGAATAATAGCACTATAACAGTGTAGGGCAGAAATGGCCCGAGTTTCCAGGATCATTCATAGTTCAATGCTCAAAGCATTACCCTGTCCTGGCTGTCTTGATGATGATAGTTAGACTTCCACATTCACTAGGGTTACAGACACGGGACCCCTGGAAAAGGGGAAAAAATACAAATATCAAAGAAAGTGTGTGCATGTCTGTGGGAAAGTTGCTGAGGTATGGTGGAGAGAGCGGACACCCACAGCTCAAGCCAGGTCAGGGAAAGTAAAAGTAAAGGGGATACGTTCACATAGTGGCCCTGTATTTCCTCTCTCTCAGTCATCTCCTTCCTTGGGTGTGTGTGTGGGCATTGGGAGAGGGTTTGAGGTGCTAAGAAATTGCACTGTGGGTTGCCCTTAGCTGGCCAGGCAGTGACTGGTGGTGGAAGAGGAGGACCAGAGGTGGGTTTTAAAGGGCTGCACAGTCTGCCTGGATCTACTGCAAGGGAAGGTTCCCCTGGAAAAGAAGCACTTGAGGTTGGGAGTGGGGAGCAGAGGTTGGAGAAACTCTCAAATAATCAAAACTGTGAAGGTAAAACCTGGAAATGTGGAGGGCCAACTGTAGTAGCTTTTGTTAATATGTAGAAGTATATCTTAGGGCCATTTCTGCACGAGCTGTTATAGCGCTATGATTCCACTTTCAACATCCTATGGAATCCTGGGGTTTGCAGTTTTGGGAGGGGCCGACTGGCTCCTCCCGAAACTGCAAACCCCAGGATTCCATAGGATGTTGAAAGTGGAATCATAGCGCTATAACAGTCTCATGCAGAAGTGTTCTTAGTTATACAAACTTGGAGAAGTGGATTTAGTATGCTATAACAATCAGCTGAGGGGCTAGAAGTCATTTTTAGTTAGTTTAGTTTTTTTCCCCTTTATTTTTTGAGTTAGGTAGTTTTGGTGTGTTGTGAAGTTTTAGTAGTTGTTAGGCATTCTGTTTGTCTGTTTTTGTTACGCATTTTGGTTGTCTTTCGTTCCGTTCTGTGTTGTTTTATGTACTTAAATTCTGTGCTTAAGTTTTTGAAAAAAAAAATTTGATCCAGCACACCTTTTGTGCCCCAGCTGCAGAGTTCACTAGCATCTAGACAATCCTACTTATTCTTGCTAGATTTTGTTAACAACTTTCACCCTTGCATATATTTTGTCAATTCTGGTTGGGTGTACACTGTGAGCATAGCCTGGGGAACGCTGCTTGGTGAAGCCGTCTTTGTCACTTTCTGCAATGAACTGCATGGTCAACCGAAACAGCGCATGGTAATGAATACACTGGGGAGCAGCATCTCCTTGCTACCCAGCTTCCAGGTTCTTTTACAGTAGGAGAAAATAAAAAAGGGGGGGGGCTTAGAAAATAAACCATAATAGCCTGTTTTTCTCATAGCCATAGGATGAGACCTAAGGGTATCAAGTATATCAAGTATACTAAAAGCTTATTTGACACAAAAATTAGAAAAAACATACAGCAAACTATTCTGCTAAAAACCACTAAATCACAACAATTAAAAACTGTTGGAACTATAGGGGGAGAGAAGGTAAAAATATGATATACCCCTTTTAAAAAGTGTAGGTAATTTTTCTGAATACTCCCTTGCGTTAAAGATTATCTTCAAACAAAAAGCCGGCAGAAAGGGGATAATCTGTCTCCGTGAAGGGCTAGCTTTCTATTTCATAGAATCATAGAATCCTAGAATTGAAAGAGATCACAGGGGCCATCCAGTCCAACCCCTCTGCTATGCAGGAACACCCATCAAAGCATTCTGAACAGATGGCCATCCAGCCTCTGCTTAAAAAGTTCCAAAGAAGGAGACACCACCACACTTCATGGAGGCAGTATATTCCACTGCTGGACAGCTCTGACCATCAGGAAGTTCTTCCTGAGGTTCAGGTAGAATCTCCTTTCCTGCAGCTTGAATCCATTGCTCCTTGTCCTAGTCTCTGGAGCAGCAGAAAACAAACCCGCTTGCTGCTTGACATGACATCCCTTCAGATATTTAAACATGGGTATCATGTCCCCTCTTAACCTTTTCTTCTGCAGACTAAACATCCCCAGCTCCCTAAGCCACTCCTCATAGGGCATGGCTTCCAGATCCTTCACCATTTTGGTCGTCCTCATCTGGACATGCTCCAGCTTGTTGATATCCTTCTTGAATTGAGGTTCCCAGAGTTGGACAGAGTATTCCAGATGAGGTCTAACCAAAGCAGAATAGAGTGGTACCATCACCTCCCTTGATCTAGAAACCATACTCCTATTGATACAACCAAGAATCACGTTGGCTTTCTTGGCTGCCGCATCGCACTGCTGACTCATGTTCAGCTTGTGATCTACCAAGATTCCTAGATCCCTTTCACACATACTGTTATCAAGCCTTATGTCCCCCATCCTATATTTCTGCATTCCATTTTTTCTGCTTAAGTGCAGGACCTTACATTTCTCTCTGTTGAAATTCATTTTGTTAGCTTTGGTCCAACTCTCCAATCTGTCAAGGTCATTTTGAATTTTGACCCTGTCCTCTGGCATATTAACAACCCCCTCAATTTGGTGTCATCTGGAAATTTGATCAGCAGTGCTCTACTTCATCCAAGTCATTGATGAAGATGTTGAACAGCACTGGACCCAGGACAGAACCCTATGGCAGCCCACTAGTCCCTTCTCTCCAGGATAAAAAGCAGCCATTGGTGAGCACCCTTTGGGTTCGGTCAGTCAACCAATTACAAATCCACCTAACAGTAGCTCTGTCCAGTCTGCGTTTTACTAGCTTCTTTGCAAGAATGTCATGGGGAACTTTGTCAAAGGCCTTACTGAAATCAAGATATTCTACATCCACAGCATTCCCTTCATCTATCAAACTTGTAACTCTATCATAAAAAGAGATAAGATTAGTCCGGCGTGACTTATTTTTGAGAAATCCATGTTGACTTTTAGTGATTATGGCATTTTTTTTCTAAGTAATTACAAACTGACTGTTTAATGATCTGCTCTATGATCTTGCCTGGTATCGATGTCAGGCTGACTAGTTGATAATTATTTGGGTCTTCTTTTTTTCCCCTTCTTAAAGATGAGGACAACATTTGCCCTCCTGCAGTCTGCTGGGACTTCTCCTGTTCTCCAAGGGTTCTCAAAGATTATTTCGAGTGGTTTTGAAATGACTTCTGCCAGTTCTTTTAATATCCTTGGTTGCTGGGATTTACAGTCCCACAACAATTTCTGGAGGCAGCTAGATGCTAAGCAAATGTAAGATTAGCTGCCTATTGCCTTGCCAGAAGTCCTCAGTACTGAGGCCAGAGGCAAAGTAGTGGAACGGGGAGCTCCGGAGGGGAGATGCAAGGTGCACATGTGCCTCCCCTGCATTTCCTTGCCTTTTGTTCTGTTGCTTGCCTTCCTTCTCCGAGCCCAGCAAAATGCAAGGAATAGGAGAAGAAGAATGGGGGGCGGGGAGAGGCATGCACACACCTGGTGAATAGCCAAATTTGCAAAGGTTGAATCCATTAATGCGGAGGGAGGACTGTAAATGCAAATATTTGGAAATCCAACATGTGAAACCCCTCAGGTTTCAAGCATTTTGAATAAGGAATACTTAACCTGTACCCAACAACAACTTGGTAAGGCATCATTTGTGTAACTTTCATATATTTTATTTTATTTAGTTGTTACTGCTGAGAGCAGGGTTGAGAACTGTGCAGGCCTCTAAATATTGCTGAACTGCAGCTTCCAGTCTTCCTCAACATAGCCTGTGCTGATGAGGGTTGCTGGGATTTATAGTCCAACGATATCTGGACTGCTGTGATATGTTTGTTCACTGCCTGCCTTATTTCCATGCTTTTTTATGTCAGCAAAACAGGCACAAACAAGAAAGCAAGCTTTCAATATCTCCAGAGCTCTTTATCAGGCAGGATGTTAACACAAATTGGACTGGGAGGGAGTTGTGATGGGGAATTGTGATAGGGGAAAAAGAAAATGTTGCCTTGATGTTAAAGTCAAGGTATCTGGGTTATGTTCTGAAATGGACTGGAGAAAGAAGGAAGGGTCCACAGACTTCCAAATGAGGCTTTAGCAGGTGGTTTTGGGTTTTACCTTAGGAGTGCTAGGAAGAAGTTTGGTAGGAAAGGTTGACCCTATATTTGGAAATATAGAAGAGGTCTGTAAGCTCAGACCCGTCTGCAGACTGAATAAAAACTTACTTGTTCATTTATTGGTGAAAAAAAGACACACCAAAAAAAATACCTATGATGCTAAGCATCTTCCGATGTGGAGGAAGTTAATTGCATAAAAATTAGGCTAAATCTGATTTACTGTATTTGCTGGCATATAAGACTCGCTTTTCCCCCTGAAAAATACTGTTTGAAAATGGGATATGTCTTATATGCTGGTGTGTTTTATACACTGGCAGATAGTATTTGCTGGTGTATAAATGGGGTACGTTTTATACACTGGCACATCTTATACACTGGCAAATATGGTAAGTTGTAATGCTGAAAATGAGTTCACACGTGAAGATTTTTCTAATGCACCTGTTGTACTTTGTGTTTATTTGATGCCAACTAGTTTATTTATTTAATTTCTGTGCAACCAATGCTTGTGAACTATTCTAGCTCACACACGTACACAAAGCTAGGAACTACTCCAGAGCTACCGTCACTTTAATCCAGTCTTTCTGAGACTTCATCATCTCCTCCAGGAGTCTTGTGCTTTCCCAAGCTAATCACACCTCTCCACTGGAAAAAACAGCAGTCTCTGGTGTTATATCAGTGAAGAATTTCTGCCAGAGGGTGTTCAGTTAGTTCAGTCCAGTCTTTCACAACAAGATGGTTCTAGTGCAGGAGAGTGTGTCACATGTGGTCCTGCAGATGTTACTTGGTTATAGCTCCCAGGAGAAATTGTTTCCAGAGGGATAGTTTTTGTCTGTTGTGTCCACAGCAGTGAGAGTTCTGCAGCACCTTAAAGGCCAACAAGCTCATTATAACCTGTGTTTCCATGGACTGCAGCCAACTTCCTCTTTGGAGGTTTTTAAAGAGAGGCTGGATGACCATCTGTCAAGAGTGTGCTTGATTGTGTATTCCTGCATGGCAGGAGGTTGAGCTCAATGGCCCCTGTGATCACTTCCAGCTCTGTGATTCTGTGGTTCATCAGATGCATGCAGTGCTGTCCAGAATTTCAGGTTTATATACCATGCCCAAATTTGTGGTCTGGGGGATTGCAGACAGTGAATTTATGGGAGTTTAAATGCAGCTACTTAATGAAATAATATTGACAGTTAGGGTGCCATTATTAACAGGTATTTTTAAAATTGTTTTGAAGATAGTGTTTTAGAACAGTGGTTCTTAACCTGGGGTTGAGTGACACCTGGGGGTTTGCAGAGCATCACGAGGGTCCACAAAGCCCTGCTGCTGGACACCACTGTTACCCTGTATGTTGGGGGGTCCTGGGAGGGGCGCCCAGATAGCCAAATAAAACACAAATTGGGGGAATTTAGCTTGAGCACTCTCTTGGCTAAACGAGAGGCAGGGTAACTTTAGCAAGGATCTTTAACCCTATGTCTGCGGCTTCAGGTCAGAGAGCAGGCAAGCAAGTTTAAAGTAACAAAAATGACAGTTTTATTGAAAAATAAACAGCAGATAAAACAACACACACACTAGCTAACTTCGAAACAGAAATGGGGCTTTTAGGGAAAGGCAATACGACACCTGGTCTCGTAGTCCTGGAGAAAAAGATGGGGTTCTGGGGAAGAAAGCTCAGTGTGGCTGGCTGAGGGGAGCTCCTTAGACAGACCAGCAGCAAGGCGGGATGGCAGTCCAAAGTGATCCGAAGAAGTCCGAAGACTGTTTGGAAATGAGGGGTTTTTATAGGAAAGTTTGTGCCCACCGGCCTTGGCATGCCAGGTGAGAACAAAAGGAGTTTAGAGCTGGACAAAGGATTTGGAAAAGGTCAAGTTTGCATGATGAGCTTAACGCTCGACGACAATAGTTTGGCCAGTATGTAAATGTCCTGTCTAAAAGGACTGGTTCGGCTGAGAGCCATGCCGCTATTGTAAGGTTTGAAGTTGGAAGTTCCCTGAAGCGACGAGAGAGGCTTGAGTTGCTGGCCTCAATAGGGTCTGGAGTGTAAAACCATTAGCAGCCACACCCTATCCGTGCTTGTCCAGAGAACCTTGCAAACACGTGGAGTGGGGTGGCTGAAAAAGGTCAAGCTAAGGTCGAATTGTTTGGTATCAAAATGATATCTGGGGTCCTCACCAACAGTGCCATAGCTGGAGTAACACCACCACCAGCAGCAATAAGGATGCAGCAAAAGAGGTGGGTGCTGCAATTGTTCCTTTGTTTGCAAACTATGACTTCAGAGACCAGAGTTTGAATCCCCACTTGGCCATGAAGACCCACTAGGTGACCTCAAGCAAGTCACATTCTCTCAGTTGTACAGATCAGCAAAGTCAACAAATCTTGCTAAGAAAACCCTCATGATAGGGTCACCATAAGTCAGTTTTCAAAGGGGAGAGACATGATGGTTAGAAAGGATCTCTTTCTGTTAGTGGCACTTTATTGTTGTGTGCGTTCAAGTCACTTTTAAGTTATAGCAACCCTAAGGTAAACCTATCACAGTTTTTTTTCAAGATTTGTTCAGCGGGGGTTTACCTTTGCCTTCCTCTGAGACTGATAGGATGTGACCTGCCCAAGGTCACCCAGTGTCTGAGCAGGGATTTGAATCCTAAGTCTCTAGAAGCCTTTAATAAATAAATAGATACTTGAATATTTAAATAAATAGTTGAATATTTAAGTCTAAATTTAAATATTTAAATCCTGAGTTCATTGGGAATCTGCAGCAAGAAATTATATTGCAGGTGGTCCTCGGTAAAGAAAAGGTTAAGAATCACTATCTTAGATGCTTTAGCTGGTCCAAACAGCTACAACCAGATTGCTAACCTGGGCTGGATAGAGGATGCACGCAATTCCCTTGTTGCAATAACTCCATTGGTGGCTGGCCCATTTCTGGGCACAATTCAAAGTGCTCGTTTTGACCTATAACACCCTCTGCAGCTCTCATCCAAGTTATTTGGAGGACTGTATTGTCCCTTATGAACCTTCATTTGCTTTAAGATCTGCTGGGAAGGCCCTTCTCATTGGTCATTTCCACACTAGCCTGTTATAGCTCTATGATTCCACTTTCAACATCCTATGGAATCCTGGGGTTTGCAGTTTCGAGAGGGGCCCAGCGGCCCCTCTGAAACTGCAAACCCCAGGGTTCCATAGGATGTTGAAAGTGGAATCGTAGGACTATAACAGGTTAGTGTAGAAATGGCTGTCCAACCACACTCTCAGGTATATCTGGTGGGAACATGGGAGAGGGCCTTCTCAGTGGCTGCCCCCAGGCTCTTAAACTCCCCTCCCAGAGCTGTGAGACTGGAACCCTCCTTACTTTTTTTTCGAGACAAATAAGGACTTTTCTCTTTCAATAGACATTTGATGATAGATTTTACAAGGTATGTCCCAACTAAACAACATGCTGGGTTTTCCTCATCGTTGAGCATGTGTCTATGTGTGCTCAATAGTTTATGTTTTAATCTGATTTTTTTGATGGTTTAATCTCTTCTTAATTTTTATATTTTGTGACTTTTTAACTGTGTACTTTTTAGTTTGTTGTAAGCCACTTTTAGTCCTGAATTTGGAAGAAGGCGAGATAGATGTAAATATTACTAAAATCATTATTATAGTCATTATTAATATTATTTTTATTTTCTTAGTTGATGGTTTAATGCTTTTTTAACTTCTGTACTTCATATTGTTTTAGCTGTTCTGTTTTAAATTTATATGGTAAGCTGCTTTGGGTCCCAGATGGGATAAGGGTGGGATAATGATTAAATAAATAAAAATCATAGTTCCATTTGCAGTGTGTTTTCTTGTATCCCCTTATGTGTTGTTTTATGTATCTAAATTTGGTGATTAATAAATATATTAAAAATAATAAAGTTATGTGGCCGTTAGAGCATTGGACTGGGGCTTAGGAGAAATCTAGGTTCATGGATTTGCTGAACCGTGAAATTCAGTGTGACCATGGACAAAGTCACTCTGTCTCAGCCTACTTTAACCTACGTCACAAGATGGTTGTTGTGAAAATGAAAGCCAAATATGTCTTCTTGTGGTCACTAGAAGAAAAGCAGAAAATAAATGTTAGCTAATGAAACAAATTTTAGTTGTAATCTGCACAGTTAATTAACTGAATGATGAAAAGAGAACTGATGTGGGAAAGTGTGGTAACATTTTCCGGTAGCTTCTGTTCATTTTCAAAAAGTGCCATGGGTGGCTCTGATTTTGATCAGAGCACAAGCACCAATAACATTTTCCTCGCTGAAATCAAGCCGCTTCTGAAGTTGCTGCTATGCCTCCTGCAGTGAAGAGACAGGTGTTACCCTGTTCTCTGGGGGTCCTGGGAGGGGCGCCCAAATAACCAAAACACAATAACACAACTTGGGGAAATTAGCTGGAGCACTCACTAAAGCTAGCGAGAGGCAGGGTGACTTAGCAGGGATCTTGCAACCCAGCGTCTACAGGATCAGGTCAGTCAAGCAGTCAGATGGGTTTTAAAATAGCAAAAATGATATTTTATTAAAAGACAAACAAACAGTAAAGACACCACAATCACACAGCTGATGGAAGAATTAGAAATAAGGATTTTCAGGGGAAATAGGTGATACAACACCTTTCTCGTAGTCCTGAAGAAGCTGAAGATGGTAGGGAAGAAACTCAGCATGGAGGCCGAGGGAAGCTCGCCAGACAAAGCGGCAGCAAGGCGGAATGGAAGTCCGGAGCAATCCGAGGTGGTCTCGGAATCGGGGGGTTTATATAGGGTGAATTGTGACTGCAGGCCATGCCATACTCGGTGAGAACAATGCGAGTTTGGAGCAGGACAAAGCTTTGGAAAAGGTCAAGTTTAACATGATCGGCTTAGCGCAGAATCAACAATAGTGTAGCCAGTATGCAAATGCAAGGTGCTTAGCTTGGCTTTGTAAGACTGTCAGCTCAGAGCTGGGCACCTTTGTTAGTGTCGCGCTTAAGCAAAAGGATGTTTGCAGGAGAGGTCCCTGAAGCAACGGATTGGCTCTGTTCTGCCTTCCTGGGTGGGGAATGGAATGTCCAACAATTACCGGCTGTGCCTGTTTACGTGCTTGTCCGGAGGCCTCGCAAACACGTGGAGCAGGGTGGCAGAGGGAGGGCGAATGGTTTTGATATCAAAAACAGATATCTAGCGCTATCACCGGGTAGGCCTGGGCCGAAGCAACACAGGCATGTTATAGATATAGCTCTCCTGCCTAGAATAGCTAGTTATATTCAGAAAAACAATTTGAGCTAGGGGAGCGGATTAAGGGAATGATATATAAAAAAACCAGAATTACCATTGTGATCAGAAATCAGCCCTGTGTATCAATTTAAAGCAAAACAGCAAGAACAATAAAACCAATATAAGTTTGCTTTTGGAGCTCTGATCTTCAGTCCCCATCATCATGTCTGGTTTCCTTCCTCAAAACTCACAAATCAGGAAGGAACTCCTGCGGCAAATTATTCTGACAATAAAACAGCAAAAAGCCCTTGAAAATAAAGTGGTATGTGTGTATGAAATATTAAATTTGACAGAGGGCTTTGACTATCACTGGGAAGTGTGTTCTACAACAAGGGTGCCAGTACGGACAAGTCCCTGCTCCCTATAGCTAACTGGTTAGCCCCTGGGGGAAATGGGGGAAGGAAGCAAGTAAACAGAGGAAGTGTGTGTGTTGGTTTCAGCCACACCATCATTTTGGCTTGGCTGCTGTAAAAAAAACAACAATAATTTATATCCTGTCTTTTTTGGAGGCTTGTAACAAATTAAAAAACACAGGGTAAAAAATTCACAAAATATAAAAGAAAGTGATTAAATTATCAAAAAACTAAAACCAGTTGAAACATAAATCATCATAATGCACAGCCGTACATAGTAGTACCAAAAACAGTAGAATCTAGCACATTGATGAGGCAACACAGGTCTTGACCAATCAGTCATCCAAGGCCTGTTGAAACCTGTCTGCAGAAAGTGAATAAGGAGGGTGCCAAAGCAACCTGGCTGGAAATGTCAGCCATAGTTGAGTACAAGGACTAAGGCCACATCCACACTACACTGTTATAATGCTGTTATTACACTTTAAACATCCTATGGAATCCTGGGGTTTGCAGTTTAGGGAGGGGCCTTTAGAATCCTCAGCGAGAGAGCTCTTGGGCCTTAGTAAATTACAAACCTCAGAATTCCACAGGATGTTGCAAGAGGAGTAATAGCACTATTTTTTATTTTTATTTATTTATTTATTTGTATCCCGCCTCTCCATATGGATCAAGGCGGCGAACAACTTACAAATAGCAGGTATTTCGAAACATTTCTATACGTGCCCCCAACAAGCTGGGTACTCATTTTACCGACCTGTGAAAGGATGGAAGGCTGAGTCAACCTTGGAGCCCAGCAGGATCGAACTCACAACCTTGTGGTTTGTGACTTGCAGTACTGGCATTTAACCACTGCGCCACCAGGGCTCCTTCTATAACAGTGTAGTGCAGAAATGGCCTTAGAGAACCAGCATTAGAGATCTGGGTGAATGCTTCACATTGAAAGTGGTGTGGAAGGAAGAGTTGAAGAAAGTGAAGCCATTCCCGCACTAGCCTATTGTAGCGCTATGATTCTACTTTCAACATCCGATGGAATCCTGGGGTTTGCAGTTTCGAGGGGCTTGCCGGCCCCTCCCAAAACTGCAAACCCCAGGATTCCATAGGATGTTGAAAGTGGAATCATAGCATTATAACAGGCTAGTGTGGAACTGAGATTAGTCCTACCATGAGGTGGTCACTCAGGCAATGGATGCTGGTGGCAGCATGAACACTCTACCAGTTGCTCTTGAACTGCCCAAATATTCCCTTCTATTGGATAATTGAGCTGTTGTGACTCCCCTTTCCTTGTGCTCAACTACCTCAGATGTGCTGGAGGCCACTATCCTATCACTAATGCTCATGAATGATTTGACTGCCTGTCCATCTGGCTTCTGTACATGAAATGATGAGAGATGTCGTCTTAGTTCCCCCAGACAGCAAAATGCCTTGGGCTAGCTCTGGAGAATGACTGCTAGGCAGATCAAATAGACAAAAAGGTGGCTTTAATTTGAGAAAACTCAACTTTTCCCTCGACTGGTTTCAAGCTTGGTGATGTTTGGAAATAATTTTCACTCAATTTCTTTAACTCCTTCCCTGTAGGTTCTGTATTTAAGATAAGAGCTCATGAAGTAAGATTGTGTGACTGTGACTCATCAGTGACATACCCTCCAACTGTCCTGATTTGTCGGAGGCTATCCTTGTTAATCCTTTGTCATCCCACTTTTTCAGCTACTTTTAAAATGTCCCAGTTACTTTTTCTTTCTCCCACTTTGTCCCCAGCTTATTTAAGTTGCTGCAAACTGATTTCAAAGAGCAGAGATAGTTTGTGCTCAGTTAATTCCATGGTGGTGGAAGTGAGGGAGGAAGGAGGAGAATAATCTTGCCCTTCCCAGTAGACTCAGGCAAAAACAAATTGCTACAGTATCTCCTAGCATGTGTATTCTCCTTCAGTTATGGTGTTTGCCACCTTGACCATACTCTGATGTTGCTGGCCACAGGTGTCCCAGTTTTCACCTGTGAAATATTGGGGGGTAATACAGTGCAAAGCATTGGAAACTTTAGCACAAGGCAGTGAATCATAGAATCATAGAATCATAGAAATGTAGAGTTAGAAGAGACCACAGCGGCTATCCAGTCCAACCCCCTGCCATGCAGGAACACCCTCAAAGCAATCCCGACAGATGGCCATCCAGCCTCTGCTTAAAAACCTCCAAGGAAGGAGACTCCACTACACTCCATTGAGGCAGCATCTTCTACTGCCGGACAGCCCTGACTGTCAGGAAGTTCTTCCTGAGGTTCAGGTGGAATCTCCTTTCCTGCAGCTTGAATCCATTGCTCCTTGTCCTGGTCTCTGGAGCAGCAGAAAACAAGCCCTCTCCTTCCTCTGCGTGGCATCCCTTCAAATATTTAAACATGGCTCAGATCTTCCACTCACAGGCTGTAGCTATGGAGAGAAGGCAAAATGAGAGCATTGCAGCCCAAACAAGTATTCTGTTCCCACAAATGAAATTCTTCTGTCACCAAATGTCTAACAATGCAGAGAGTGAGACACTGAAAATTGTTAACAACTAGGATTTTTGCATCTGCTGTGTTTGCATTCCCTTGGTCACTTTGTCTTCCCCCTTTGGATGTCCAAACTGAGTTTCTGAATGCTCAGCTAATGTATTACCAGTATTACCACGGTATGAGAAATCTGAAAGGTGAAACAAAATTTCATTGGGGGCAGAATTATTATTCCTCCACTCTTCTCCCACATTGCTAAACCCAGTTCTGTTGTTAAAAATGTCTTAGCTTCTGAGTTCTAGATAATCTGATGCCTGCATTGATTTTATAAGGGGGAGAAGGGGGTGTTTATATCTCTGAGTTTTCTACATACTGTAGATTTTTAAAAATCTTCCTTATTTTCTCTTCTCCCCCTCCACTTTTCAGTTGCTTTGGCTGTCTCTCAACGTGGGGCTGTTTTGGAGAACTTTCCGGCTTTATTATCGTGAGCCACAGTATTACTATTTGCATCAGATGCTTGGGGTAAGTGGAGGAGGACTCTTTCTCTTTTCCCCTTTTTTATTTTCTTAGGACTCAGGGAATGCAAAGGAAATGGAAAATCTAGACTAATGGGGAAGACTTGGGGCTTCTCAGTGACTCATAAGAAAGGGAAAGCGGGGAGGGCATTTGTTTGGAGCCTGAGGGAGGAATTCTGGGGGTTGGTGAGTGGGTGGAGAGAAGACAAAAGGACCTGTTTCTGGCTTGGAATGAAGGGTGGGGGTCTGTCAAGGGTCTGGGAAAGCAGAGCTCCCCCTCTGCTTCCCGCCTCCTTCCTTTGTCCTCTCTCCCTCCAGCTCCCAGCTGCAGGCGTTATCTGGCATATGAACTCCTTCAGCGGATGGCTGGACTTTGCAGGGTTAGTCATGGTAACTTTAACCAATCTCGTGGGCCTGTTCCGGCAAAGCTTTCATGCTAGCCCTCCTGATGTATTTTTCTCAGGGGAAGGGAAGTTCTGTCTTTCTTATTTTCTTCATTTCCATTATTTCATGAATGTTCACATCCTTACCATCTTGTTCTCATGACCTGGTGCATTAGTTCAGAAAAAAAAGAAAGTGGAGAGAAAGAAAGAAAAGAAAAGAAAAGAAAAGAAAAGAAAGACGGGAAGAAAGGAAAAGAGTAAAAAAAGTGCTTAGCTCTGTGTGTCTGTGCATGCAGATTTGTTCAAGATGTAATTCTTCACTATTTTTCCCCCTAAATGAAGCAACAAGTAATTTTAGAAATTTTATTCTCACTGTCAGAAAGTTTTTGAAAACTGCACAGTTTTTGAATTTGGGACTTATCTAATATCTAAAAGTCAAAGTTTGTCTGTTTGTCCATGTCAGGCAAAGAAGACTTCATATGATTGGCTGTGTCAGGTGGGAAGACCTCATACGATTGGCTGCCTGTGAAGATTCTGTGGAATCCTGGGTTGGCAGTTTAGGGAGAGGCCTTTAGAATTCTCGGCCAGAGAATAGACTGGTTGCTATGGAGGCGAGGCCTAGCAGCAAGAAGGAGGGCAGTATATTCCCTCAGAAACCAAACCTCTGTATGTTAACAACTCTGAATACAGATTGGATTGGGGAATATGGGGAAAAGTTACAGGTACTGAACAAGAAAGTTTGTGGAATTAGAGACACAGGATCTGAAATCTGTGTATTTCAACAACGTCTAATTCCTAAGGTAAGGTAAAGAAATTCCTAAGTTGTTCTAACAAATATTACCTATGAAAAAATAAAATCCTGGGTCACACATGGGTATTTTGCACGGAAAAAGCATTTCTACTGCAGGAAGCACCATTTTCTGAACAGACTGTTTTCTGCACAGACTGGGTTGTTTCCTGGGCTGAAACTGCTGTTTCCTATGTAAATTTTTCTATGTGAAACATGCAGATTTTGTGTAGAAGCAGTACCAAACTGCAAGCATCAGTCTTAGGCTCCAGTCAGTATCACAAATCAGGTTGTTCTTCTGTTTGTTACATCTGTAGACTATCTTCCACTGAACCCAAGAAGTCATACATGGCTCCCCCTGTTTTTTATCTTCACAACTATTTTGTGAGGTAGGTTAGGCTAAGAGAAAATTGCAAGCCCAAGAAACTCATCCACTGAGTTCCATGGCCAAGTGGAGACTACAACCTGAATCTTCTAAACTCTTATTCTGTACTCACCACATTGGCTGATGTAGCTTCCTTTTGTTATTTGACCTTGTGACTGGAACCTGCAACAAAATGTTGCAAGAGTTTAAAAGAAAACCTCTGGTTGAATGTCTTGGCAAGCCTTTTTTCATAATATTCTATTCCTCCTTCCCCTTTTCTCTTCCCCCACAAGCTGACACAGATCCTATTCATTTGTGAAGTCCTTGCCAATGTTTGTGATCTTACCTCCCACAAAAAGACATCACTGTTATTCCCACTTTACAGTTGAGGAAACAAGACTGAGACCATTTCCGCACCAGCTTGTTGTAGCGCTATGATTCCACTTTCAACATCCTATGGAATCCTGGGGTTTGCAGTTTCGGGAGCGGCCACCCGGCTGCTCCCGAAACTGCAAACCCCAGGATTCCATAGGATGTTGAAAGTGGAATCATAGAGCTACAACAGGCTAGTGCGGAAATGGCCCGTGTGACAGCTCCATTCTTTCCCTAGCTGCCTTTCAGAATTGCAATTTCTTTGTTTTTTTGGATAGAAATGTTTACCTTTTAGATTGAAACTTTTATCTTTAATTGTTAACATCTTGTATAAGTTTTGCCATTTAAATTTTCATCCACTTGGTACCTTGCTTCACAACATAAACAGCAAAGGCATTGCTCACAAACTGCCAGATTTACCTTTCCAGTCACTAGGGCTGAGGCACCTTCCTTTTCATTGTAAGGTTCATATGTATTTAAAAACTGCATTTTTCATTCTGATTAATGACTGAGCCAGTGGCATTGAATTATATCAATTTCTTTGTCATTTGCTTTAAAGTTATATGAGCCTTTCCGACTACACTGTTATGGTGCCATTATTCCGCTTTCAACATCCTGTGGAATCCTGGGGTTTGCAGTTTAGTGAGGGGCATTTAGAATTCTCCACCGGAGAGCTCTTTGGCCTCAGTAAACTGCAAACCCCAGAATTCCACAGGATGTTGACAGTGGAATAATAGCACTATTAACAGGGTAGTGCTGAAACGCCCTAAATCGTCTGTGGTCATGATTTTTTATTTTCTTAATATTCAACTGTAAACCTAATCTTTTTCCCCGGCCTTCCTCCCAACACCCCGGAAGAAGGAGTTTTGAGCTGCTATGCCATCTGCGGATATGCAATGTGGGAATGAAAGAGCTTTCTTTCTTTCCAGGTTGTCTCCTTATCTATTTGAGGCATGTTTCGTTATTACATAATAATTATGATCTTTTTAAAAATGTCTAGAATATGTCTTAAAAGTTTACATGCTGTTAAGACTTAAAAGAGAATTTTTATAAAACCATGTTCAGTTGGTATACAACCCCAGAGCTAAAATGCACAAGGGAGTTAATAATAAATGTTGGAAATATTCTAAACATGTAGGATCATTGTACCAAAATATGGTGGATATATAAAAATCATAGAAATCATAGAAATGTAGAGTTGGAAGAGACCGCACGGGCCATCCAGTCCAACCCCCTGCCATGCAGGAACACCCTCAAAGCACTCCTGACAGATGACCATCCAGCCTCTGCTTGAAAACCTCCAAGGGAGGAGACTCCACTACACTCCGAGGCAGCATATTCCACTGCCGGACAGCCCTGACTGTCAGGAAGTTCTTCCTGAGGTTCAGGTGGAATCTCCTTTCCTGCAGCTTGAATCCATTGCTCCTTGTCCTGGTCTCTGGAGCAGCAGAAAACAAGCCCTCTCCTCCCTCTACATGGCATCCCTTCAAATATTTAAACATGGCTATCATGTCCCCTCTTAACCTTCTCTTCTGCAGACTAAACATCCCCAGCTCTCTAAGTCTATCCTCATAGGGCATGGCTTCCAGGCCTCTCACCATTTTGGTCGCCCTCCTCTGGACTTGCTCCAGCTTGTCAATATCCCTCTTGAATTGGGGTGCCCAGAACTGGACACAGTATTTAAGATGGGGTCAAACCAAAGCAGAGTAGAGTGGTACCAGTACCTCCCTCGATCTAGACACCATACTCCTATTGCTGCAGCCAAGAATTGCATTGACTTTCTTGGCTGCCGCATCACACTGCTGACTCATGTTCAGCTTGTGGTCTATGAAGACTCCTAGATCCCTTTCACATGTACTGCTACGTGTGAAAGGTGTGGAAATGTTGGTTAGCAATTAATGCATCAATGCAAAAGATTCTGAAATTTCAAATTAGATTTAGGCCTGAATTAATCCTGTTAGATATGATTGATATGGAAGATAGAAAGGAGAGAGAATACAGAATCCTAATATGTTATATAATAACAGTGACAAGACTGGTATATGCAAAGAATCGGAAAAACGGTAAATCCCCAGGTATTGCAGAATGGATGGAAAAATTGTTGGATCTGGGAGAGTCAGATGAATTGACAAATTTAAAGAAAAGTCTATAGAAAACTTGTTGAAGAATTGAAAACCTTTTACAGACTATATTAACTTAAACAGAGAAGACACAGTAATTATAACTTTTGGTGTTTAAGAGAAAAGGAATAGAATAGAATAAAAATAGAATAGGTTAGGGTAATATAAGAAGGGGTAGGTAATAACAGAAACGATTTAGAGAGGAGAAACTTTATATAGTTTGAACTACAGTTAAAGAGCGATGGGAATTGTTTTTAAATGTTGATGTTTTAGTGTTATTTGTTTGTTGGTTTTGTATTGTTGGTTGGTTGGTGCTGTTGTCCAATTTGTGGTATTATTTAGAAAATAATAAAGATTATTACAAAATTTCTAGGATAGAATGTATCCCAGATGTTTCATCAGTTTGCTGTCCCCTGTTAAAAAAAGGATGATAACAAGAGTTCTGTATGTCTTCTTCTCTAACATTAGTGCAGCCTCTCTCTTCACTCCCACCCACACATCATGGAAGTGAGGAAAATTGTAAAGCTTTGCTCCTTCAATGCTTGCATTCCTCTATTACTGGCCTGTTTTTTAAAATGATGGGGTGAAGGAGCAGAGACCTATAGCCCTCAAGATTTTACGAGTGAAAATATAGATGTGCTTTGTATAACTAATTTCTCCTATGAAAGATTATTCTCTTCCCCTGGTCTTGACCTAGCTAGGAAAGTGAAAATCAGTTTCATTTTTTCTCTATATTTGAGGGCTGTTTTTCCCCCCAACCTCAAGTTCTGTCTCCCCTGGTTAGGAAGAAGTTTGCAAAGTTTAATAAAATTCTCATCTAAAAAGAATTGCAATTTTGATTGCAAAATTAGGCCTGTTGTTAGGGAAGGCCTCAAAGAGTGTTGTTAATGCATTCTGGATAGAAAAATGCCCCCCCCTTTTTTTTTTTTTTTTTGCTAGAAAGTTGGGAGCACTGGGGAGTCTGGAAAATGCAACCTAACCGGATTGAAATTGAGTTCTTCTCCTTTCTCCACTGGCTAGAATCAACAATTGTTCCTACCACAAAGGAGGAACATATAACCACCTGCTATTTAGGTGTTAAAAAGGAGAAACCTCTCAGGAAAAAAGAGATGACAGCCCTTGTTTTGCACTAACATCATTAAATGCACAAGGATTCAAATCCAAAGATTTAAGAGTGAAAGGCTGAAAGTCCACGGCTAATAATTCTTGACACTTTCTGTTTCTCCCATGTTCCTTTCTTCCTCTTCATCTTTGTCTTCATCTTCAGAATCTCACTTTCTTTCTATCTTCAATGCAAAGAGGTTGTAATTTTGGAAAAATCTTATTTAAAAAGACCACATGGAAACAAAATCCTCACTCGTCTCTAGACCTAGAAGGGGCTGGGGCCAGGGAGCATACAATAACAGTGGCAGTTGTAGTTGGCAGTGATGGCTAGTGGCTGCTGTATCGGTGGGATGATGAATCCACCCTGGGTTTAAGTCTGGATTGTAGAGCTGCTTTCCAGCGTTCTGAAAACTACGGTCCAACTATGTTCAGCACTCTGGACAGCTCCTTTGATACTTGAAATGAAACTTGACTGGATTAATCACTCCCCTGACTTGAAAGTTACCAACTGCCAGTGGTTGTTGAGGGAACTAGATGTTCTGCCTTACCTGTACTATCTGACAGACTGTTATCTCCGTATAACATCCTGCCTGGGCCCCGGGTGCCTCAGGAGAGGACCTTCTCTCAGTCTCACCAGCTTCACAGGCACAGCAGGTAGGGATGTGAGATAGGGCCTTGGCAGTAGCTGTCTTTAGGCTCTGATATTCTCTTCCTGGGGAAGCTAGAATGGCCTTCTACTTGTAGTACTTCTGTTGGGAGATAAAAATATCATCATCATCATCACTATTACTACTCCTCCTATTGCAGTAAGCTTTTGAGAAATGATCATTTTTGAAGAAAGGGCTTTCAGGAAGTTGCTATACTATTTTGATTGTTTAAACTGTGCTGTTTTTTACCTGCTTTTTATGATTTTTTAAATTTTATATTGTTTTTAAATGTTATTCGGAAGCTTCATTCCATATTAATGTTGGTATTTTGTATGTTTAACTGTGTGGTATTTGAATTTGTAAGCTGCCTTGAGGTCCAGTTTTGGGATCAAAGTGGGATGTAAATGAAATTGTGAGAGTTGCCAGATTTCAGGGCCTGGCCCTGAGTCTCCAGTTTTCCTGGATCATCTCCAACCAGGAAATAAAGGTGTAAATTCTTCCATTTTGGTGAGCTCAACTCTTGGAAAGAGGAACAGGCTGTGTGAAAACCTTCAGCTCAGCTAGTAGAGGAACAGCTTGTTATAGGTTCCAAAGCAGAAACTGATTTGTTGTTGCAACATGCAAAGATTGTCCAAGTAGTCTGTGTATGTATGTATGTATTTATTTATTTATTTATTTAGCATTCTCCGTGCCTCCTGGTTGTGGTGCCAGGGCTCACCCTCTGCTCTGCTGCACCTCTACTTTCTGACTAGAAACAAATAAGTTAGATTAAATCTTCCTTGTCCTACCTCCCCAAGTAGATGAGAAGGAATAGTCTCTTCATTTCACCTCAACTGGGAATAGCCCCTTTAGCTAAGATTTCTTTCTTAATTTCTAAATAGAAATATATGCTCTTTGTGTGTGCGTTGGTTGGTATGTAATACATAACACTTAAGGACATTGCCAGGGGATATCCATCACTCTCAGTTTTTGGCCTGAAAACCTGAAGGTCTGGAATGATCTGAACTGGCTACCCTAAATGTTATCGTTGTTGTTGTTGTTGTCACCACTGCTGCTGTTAATACATTAGCCTGTTGCCTTTAGGGGAATAGAGGACCGTGTCTCATTGCTAGTGCACAGAAGCAAGGATGCAACTCTCAGTCTGGTTGGTTTATGTACTGTTAGGCTTGAAATTTGGTACTCACTAACTTGCCATAGAATTAACACTTGGTGTTGATTAGTATTTGCACGAGTCAGGGCTGATCAAACAACCTTGCTTTAGAATTGTTTGTTCTGCCTAGTACATGTCAGTGGTCAGTATGTGCATAAAGGGAAGACATTGCTAATGTCGAAGATGTCTTCAGGGATGACCTGGGATATTGACAGGGTCATGTAGACTCAAGAAGTTAAGGGGCAGATAGGAATGTAATGCATGTACAGACTGTAACTTTGGTGATGATGATGCATGAATTCTCTTTCATGTAAGCATTTCTTAATATAAACATGAAAATGGTATAAGAAGGGAGGCCTGAAAGAATAAAATCATCCTTCCTTATCACTACTGTCCGTCAGTAGTGATACTTGAATGGATCCTTTGGCCAAAGTTACTGTGTGAATGTGTTTTCTTTTACTCTCTTACTTTCACATTTACTCTTCCTACTCTGTGTTTGGGGTTTAATCCAGCTCCATGTCCACCTGGGGATATGGTGAAGGTGTGGTTTATTTGTCTACCCTAACAGTATGTGGATGGATGTGGCTACCATCTCATCTGTCAAAACTCTATGGTCATTTTGAAACGTTCAGACATTAAGCTATATGGAGTATAGTCAGCCTTCCCCATTTGCTAGGATTAGGGGCACAGGGCCACTGCAAAAGTGCAAAATCACAAATATCAAAATATCTGTGTGCGTCTGTGGGAGGAGGGCTGAGGCATGGTGAAGAGAATGGGCATCCAAGGTCCAAACCAGGTCAGGAAAAGGAGAGAGAAAGGGGGTAGTCCTATACCTATGATAGTCCTATACTTCTTCTGTCACTCATCTCCTTTCCTGGGTGTCAGGGGATGCATGAGGAAAGCATTTGTGGTACTGAGAAATTGGGCTGCAATCTGAGCTGGATAGGCAGCAGTTGATGGAGAAAGATTAGAGATGGGTTTTTAAAGGGCTGTATGGCCTGATTGGAGCCTCTGAGGGGGAAGGATCCTCCAGAGAAAAAACACCTGAGATGGGAGGCAGGGGTTGAAGAAACTTGCATATAATCAAATCCGCGAAAGTCAAATGCATGAATGTGGAAGGCTGACTGTACTTTGTTTCTTGTTTTGGGGAAGATCCTGCTTTCACTAAACAGTTTATCTTTCTCTAGGATCTGTAGAGCAGCGTTACATAGTGGTTTGAGCTTTGGACTACAACTCTGAATATCAGGGTTCAGTTCCCCACTCAGCTGTGAAAGCTCATTGGGTGACCTTGGGCAAGTCACATGCTCTCAGCCCCAGAAAACTGTGTGATAGATTCACTTTAGGGTTACCAGAAGTTGGAAATGACTTGAAGGCCTACAACAACAACAGGATCTGTAGAGTTGTACTGCAGGATAAGTGTGATAAGTGAATTGCAGCTCAGGCCTGACTATGAACTGAAATGTACAGTGAGGAGAATCATGAAATGAAGTTGGACTGTAGCGTTTCAGAACAGAAACCACAACATCACATGCTTTTTTTTCCTTTTTTCCTCAGCAAGGAGATATATTTTTAAGAAATGACCAGCATGGGCATAGCTCAGTTAACAAAGCCTCTGAGAAGGAAGCTCTTTTTTACAAAGTCTTTTGACATTCTCTTTTTCCTCCTTGTCCTCTAATTAGATGGATGATTTTTAGCACTATCTACATTGGGAAGACTGGGAAGAAGGTCTGGAGAATAACAGATTTTGGGTGTGAGGTTGCAGCAGCGTGGCTGCAGTGAAAAATGCAATAAACAAAACTTGAGCTCAGAAGGAGTGGAGTTCTCCCATAGCCTGTTGTACTATAGCTGTATGTGGCTGCCTACAACAGGCAAGATTAACAGAAGCTGCTTTCAGAATTCCTTAGCAAATCTGTGTGCGTAGAAAACTGAGAACGAGAGAAAGAGAGAGAAGTCTGCCTCACCAGCTTCCCCCAGCATGTTAAAATGCAAGTCAGCTCTCCACATTTGCTAGGGTTAGGGGTGTAGGATCCCAGCAAAAGTGGAAAAAATGACAAATATCAAAAATGTGTGTTTGTCTGTGGGAAGGGGGCTGAGGAACAAATACCCAGGGTCCAAACCAAGTCAGGGAAAGGAGAGGGGTTGACATGGTAGCCCTATATTTCCTCTCTCGCACTCATCCCTTTCTTCAAGTATGGGGGATATTGGGAGAGAGTTTGTGGTGCTGAGAAATTGGGCTGCAAGCCCCATCTTTAGCTGGACAGGCAGCTGCTGGTGGACGAGGGACAAAGGCAGGTTTTTAAAGGGGTGCATTGTCCTGGAAAAGGAGCACCTGAGTTTGGGGGGCAATGTTAGGAGAAGCTCTCAAATAATCAAATCCGTGAAAGTCAAACCCCCAAATGTGGAGGGCAGACTGTATATAGATCTGTAGGGTTTAGCCACTAGAATGGAAAGGCTAGTTAAAGAAGAAAGTTGTTTCTTGACTTTGTAAGGTCTTGCTTTGGGGGTCCCTGATATTAGTATGCTTTGGATGGGCACCATACCTAATTGGCATGATATTGGATTGGCAACTGTTTTAACTGGCTCTGACATTAAAATCAGACCTAAACGGTGACGGAGAAGTCAAACCGAGGAAGGGAAGGAATTTGACTGTAAACGTGAGAAACAATAGGTCAACTCGAAACTTCCTCCAGGTAAGACTGAGTCATTTGTCAGGCTAATACACACTATTCCTGTGGATAATAGGCTTAAATAGAAGCTGGAATTTTCCAGGGAACCCAACTGTGAGAAGCCCACCAGGACATTGATTGACAGATGTCCGTCCCTTGTATACCTGGACTCCTTCCTCTTGCCTCACAGCATCCACAATAGAGAGCTAGTACAACAGTCACCATGTCTTTGTCCTCCAAACACTGCGAATGTTAGTGGGTTGATAGTTCATGGTCTGTGTTGCAACTCCCATTGTTCCACGCCTGAAACTGCACATACCTTGCATTGCCACAGGCCATTTTCTGGGTATAAATACTCCTGATTTCAGGATGCCCAGTGCAGTCTCTCAAAGGTCTACCCGTTACTCTGTCCGTCTGGCTCTTGAATGAGAACGGTCGTTAGGTTCTACCTAAGCAAACCACATTTCAGCTTCTTCATACTCTTCTGGACTGGTAATTATAAACCTCCTCAAAACCCTCAGGCTCTCTATACATTTTCCCCCTCCCTTTTATTCTTCAGTTAGCTCTTGTGTGAATGTTTGACTGTGTGTATCTTGTGTGCATGCATAAGTGAATTTCCCCCAATAAAAACACATTTTTAGCTTACCTTTTAATCTTTAGCTGGTTCTTTCCCTGTGTGTGCCCGTAAACACTGGTAGCAAGGTCTCGTTAAGTTACCCACTTCTCTCAAGCCTCCTCTTTGAGCTAATTCATTCCTACTTTTACCTAGAGGTACTGGCATCATGGGGTGGCCCTTGTGGCACCCACATTTTGGGGTAACAACTGATGCAAGGCTTACCAGACTTGGTTGTTTCATTTCACATAGGTGTACTGTTAGTTTTGAAGAAGTTTACAGAAACACATCGAACTGCTCTTTGTTTTTGTGAAGTAGGAATCTATCTCTACTCATGCCACTTTGTTTCTACCTCTGATACCGAATTTTTCCTGTTAAAGAAGTAATAATGCCCACAAGCACATCTACTTCATTTGCTGAGGTTAACCTGTCCCCAGCCCTGTAATTTGAAATGGTAAAGGGAAGTCAGGGTATGTATTTCAGCTCTGAAGGGCTTGTTATGCCTGCTAAGCATCTCCTGTTGATGTCAGAAGGAACACGACTGCTGCAAATGTCATTTGGAGCTCTTTTGGAAAGCAGATTGCCAGGATTGATGAGTTACTTGTGGGCGGTACAGACATGTGCTTGGACACTACATTCATGCAGAGGCTGTAGAGTAACCATTGCCAGAGGAAGAGTGTGTCTGGCCCTTTGTCCCGTGTGATGCTATGTGATCTCAGCCAGCTACTGGAAAGCAGGGAAGCTGCTGGGTCACAGCTGGGTCTCTCTGTATATGCCTTCTCAAGTGGATTCTAGGACTCCACTCACATTTTTTTTCCTTTGATTACAAAAAAGAACAAGACTTAAATTTCTGTAACCCAGTCTCCTTTCAGAGATTTAAGGGAAAACATGCAGGAAGTATTCTACCCAGTAAGGCAGAGCTTTCCAAACTTTTCATGTTGGTGACACACTTTTTAGACATGCATCATTTCGCGACACGGTAATTTCAGTTTTACTAGCAAACTGGAGGTTAAGCTAACCTTTATAAGAGATACAGACACATACATAAATTGTAATAGCAAAATGTATGGGGACAACATATCTCATGAAAACCTTTCACATATTTTTAAAAATGTATGATTTATAAATAATAACATACATTTCCAAGATTGTAGGCGACACACCTACACACTTCAGGCAACACACTAATGTGTCACAGCACACCGTTTGGAAAGCCCTGCAGTAATGTATATGTATATGCTTTTTGAGAGGGCTCAGAAAAGTTGCTTTTTTGGACTGCAGCTCCCAGAACCCAGTGGCTTTGTTAACTAGGGGGGATTCTGGAAACCATAGTGCATAAACATATTACATGAAAGCTCTGTTTTGTTCATAAGAAAATCCAATACAAATTCCTAAATCTCTTTCGTTATGTTTGGTCAGAGCTTGAAAAGGTAACTTATTGGACTGCAAGTCCCATGATTACTGGGGATTCTGGGAGTGGTAGTCCAAGAAGCAGTCTTATCTACATGCTGGGTGTCTGTGCATGGGTAACATTTGGATTTCTGTACAGAATCCTGCGTTCTTCGAATTGGAGTGGGTTCTTTTGTTGTTTTAAAGAAATAAGGTTTTCTGTTATTTTCCTGTTTATTTTATTTCTACCAATAAGTCTGTGTCCCAGCTTTAAGATGAAAATATCCCTGCATTTTTCCTGTAGATAAAAAGCCAAATTTTAACCCTTGCTGTTTTTGTTCAGCTAGGATTGTGCCTCAGCAGAGCTTCTGCATCTGTCCTTAACCTCAACTGTAGCCTGGTCCTACTACCTGTGTGCCGGATCCTTCTCGCCTTCCTTCGAGGGTCTCAAAAAGTAAGAGAGAACAATCACAGAGCACTTGGGTCACTATGAAGCAAATGAGTGGTTATGGGCAACAGCTTGCCCCTTGGCCTGAGCTTGCAATGTGTTGTGGGCTGTCGAAGGATGAGTTTCACCACACTGCCATTATATTCATTGTTAGAATATTTATTTATTATTTAAGATTTTCATTCCTCAACTACAGATTGTTGTACTTGTCTCTTATCCCCTCTTGGCTGGATGGTATAAATTATGCAACCCACAACATTTCTGTACTATACTGTTATGGTGTTATTATTCTACTTTCAACATCCTATGGAATCCTGGGGTTTGCAGTTTAGGGAGAGGCATTTAGAATCCTCAGCCAGAGAGCTCTTTGGCCACAGTAAACTACAAACCTCAGAATTCCACAGGATGTTGAAAGTGGAATAATAGCACTATAACAGTGTAGTGTGGAAATGGCCAACAAATATAAGGAGCAACCATATCATAAATGTCTGACATGTAGTTATTCAGTATGACTCCTGTAGAAGATAGGTGGCCTGTAAATGTTGGTAAAGGTGATATCACACAAATATCTTTTTCATGGATTATTTTAGTAATTTATTCTACAGATGTGTCACTGCTTCCTTGCTAAAATGATTTTGCATTCCAAGTTGCTGGCACTCCTTCATGCTTCCAAGTTGAGATGGTTGTTCCTCCACATGTTGGCTACAGAATTCTGGGAGATGCACTCCAAACAAGTAGCTTTTCTAAATTCTGCTTTAGTTTAGCACAAAATTGAGCAGCTTCCTACAAAGCTCAAAGAAATGAAGACTAAAGCCATTTCTGCCTAGCGTCACAGTCTCGTGATGGGGATGCAATGGCAGTCGTCTGGAGGTCATGCTTTCACACAGTGTTGTCGCGGCCTTGCTGCCAACCCGTCCCCACCTGTCGTGGAAAAAATCTGTTAAGTGCCCATGATCGCACAATGTTCCCATCGCCACTGGCCATGTGGAGGGGATGGAAGCGCAATGACGTGCTTCCTTCCCCAGCATAGTGCAGGAAAGAGGCTGACTGCACTGTGGAAGGAAGGCATGTGCCACTTACGCTCTCTTCTGCAGGGAGCTGGCCGGGTGCGGAGGGGAGCATTCATGTCGTGCTCCCATCCCGGCAAATGGGGATGTCCGTGGGAACTGTTGAGGTGTGGAAATGGCCTGAGAGATGACATGATATCCATCTTTAAAGATCGGAAAGGATGCCATGTAGAAGATGGAGCAAGCTTATTTTCTGCTGCTCCAGAGACTAGAACATGGACCAATGGATTCAAATTATAGGAAAAAGAGATTCCATCTAACTGATAGGAAGAACTTGTTCAGTGTTAAGGAGTGTTTGACAGAGGAACAGACTGCCTCAGAGAGTGGTGGACTCACCTTTGGAGCTCTTTAAACAGAATTTGGATAGGTGTCTTGAGCTGTGTATTCCTGCATGGCAAGGGGGTTGGACTAGATGGTCCTTGTGGTCCTTTCCAACTCTGTGATTCTGTGAAAAACATAGAATGACCACACTGGCTAGCAGAATGGTTGGAACAGCAGTCTGAAAAAGTAACTTTTCCAAACTGTGCTGTAGATCAGAGCAAAGCTGAGCAACTTCCCTCAGAGTCAGAGCAGTAGATTGGCTGGTGTCTGAACCAAATTCATGTGTTCTATCTGTGAAACCCCCATCCCATCCGTCAGCTGCATGCAGCAAGATGCAGGTCCCCAACAACTCTCACTTTCAACTTGACCTACTGGCTGGTACAGGGGCCTGGCAGTGGTCGTGTCCCAGCCATGGGGGTAGAGCTGTGGGGAGGTTTTACCCTTCCACCTCTCCCTGGTGCCATTGCATTGCATAATGGTGCTACAGGACAAAACTCCAAAGGCCCATGAGATGGGTTGTAGCTCACTGGAACTGTTGGTATGCAGATGGTCTTGGATTTGATACTCAACATCTCCAGGGACCCATTCACACTACATAATTATAGTGCTGTTATTCCACTTTAACTGCTCAAGTTTTGTCCTGCAGAATCCTGGGGTTGGTAGTTTGGGGAGGCACTGGAGGGCTCTGGCTGAGAATTCTAGATGTCCCTCCCTAAACTTCCAATTCCAGGACTCCATTGGATGGAACTGGGGGAGTTAAAGTGGAACAACATTGCTATAATTCTGTAGTATGAATGAGCCTCTGGTAAGGCTAGGAAAGAATCATGCCTGAAGCTCTGGAAGGCTTCTGCCCTGGTAAGCTAGGGTCACTCCATGTTTTCTCTCAGTATAAAGCAACCACCTCTGTTCCTAAATGTAGCTTTCTGAAGACCTACAGAAGTGTTTGAAAATTCTCTCTGGCTCTGTAAAAAAGCTCCCCGGTTCGTGGCGGCATGTTTGACACCTCAGGTTTGACACAGCCCCTCCCAAATTACATATATATATATATGTACATACATGGAAAAGCACTATACAAATGTTTGCTTTTATTACAGGTTGCTTGTGTTCCAGGGTGTGGAAATGGGGGAGGACTGATAGAGAAAATATATGGCACAAGATTCTTTGGACTGTCTCATTTCGGAATCGGAGGGAGAGTTTACAATGCTCCCCAATGTCAGCACCCCACTGCATGTAGATAATGATCATGCTAGAGAATTGTGTTGGCTGGAATTCTTTTCTCCTGACATGCTCGGTTTTCATGGCTAGGAAGGTCTCATGTGGGCTGGCCTTCAGGCACACAGTGACCCACCTGTGATCTGAAATAGTACAGTCCCTGGAATTTGATGTTTCATTTTTTAAAATGCTAGTTCCCCTTAGATTAAAGCCTTAAGCCAGAGATGGGAATTGTGAGGCCCTCTAGATGTTGTTAGACTGCAGATCCCATCACCCCTAATCAGCATAGCCAATGGCGTAGAATACTGGGAGATGCAACAACATCTGGAGTACCACATAGTTCTTACTCCTGTTCTTGGTAATCCCAGTACAGTAATCCCACTAAATCAGCGAAACTTATATATATATATTAATCATTGATTCAGTGAATCCACTGTAACTGTAGACGGTACTAACAACAGAATTTAACTTGGCCTTAAGCATCTAACCAAAATCTACTTGGCTTTTAGTAAGCTCCATTTTTTCTCCATGATTCTTTCCCAGGTTTCTTTTGGGTGAGGAATTCTTGGAGTTGCAGTCCCAACAACTGGGAAGAATGGGAGCTGTAGTCCTAGAATCACAGAGTTGGAAGGGACCATGAGGGCCATCTAGTGCAAGCTCCCTGCCATGCATTAGACAGCAGATGGCACCTACTTGTCTCCTTTTAAAACAAGTGGTGACTTGACATTCTTCTTTTCCCAGGTGCCGAGCCGAAAAGCCAGGAGGCTGCTGGATAAAAGCAAAACTTTCCACGTTACATGTGGTGTGATGATCTGTATCTTCTCAGGTGTGTTGCTCTGGTGGCAGAAGTGTGATCTCTTGCTGTGAAGCACAAGCAGCCTGTGGTTTTTCTTCAGCAGTACATGAGGGGGTACTCTTGCTCCACAGTTCTCTCATAGAAAACTGGAAGTGTTTTACCAGAGTCTTCTATCCCTTGGGAGGAAGAGGTCTGCATTTAAGAACCTCTGAGCCTGAGCTCTGAAGGGCTGCCTTCTATTTTTTTATTGTTATTATTTTGCATTTGAAAACCCTGCTGAAAGCTTGGTGGTATAGAACTGATTCCGGATCAAGTGCAGCCAGTTTAAACAAAGCAGCACAGATGCTGTTGAGGAGAGGGCGGTGTGGGCAGACACAGATTTGCTCTCTGTGGTGGATTCCTGTCAGATATTCTAACCTTACTCTCTTGTCGGTTTCAGCTCTCTGCCTCCACTTAAAAGGCACAGCTATTGCCTTACATGTTGCTTCACTAAATTGCCTGCAGAGAGTAATTTATGAGCCCATTTGCTGAGAGTTAGTCCAAAATAATTTGCTGCTAAAGAGAAGATGGCAACTCTCCTCTTTCTTCAGTTCAGGCAGGACTCACAGTTGAATCTTACTTTTAAGAGCAGAGCAGGCAGGACTCACAGTTGAATCTTACTTCTAACCAGAGTTTGGCAAAGTTCATTTTTTTAGACTACTGCTCCCAGCTGGCTTTTCTAAGTAACAGAATGAATTAATTTTGAACATTTTACAGGCGCTGTCCCAGACACCCTACTCAGTAAATAAAAAGGAAAGAAAAGAAAATTGGGTACATGTTTAACTACCAGAAATTTGCAGCATGAAAAGAGATCTTTCTAGAGCATTAGTAGTAGCTGAGAATTCTGGAAGTTGTACTTTACAGAAGTTGTAGCTTGATGTTTCTTCTTTGGCCAAAGGGCACAATATACTTGGAGGAAGGAGGGTCTGCCTGGGGATTCACAGATGTTTGTTGCTGTTATGTCCCAGTCAGATTGACTTCAGTGTAATGGTGACCCTGTAAATGAGAGACCTCTGAGAGACACTGTTACTAGTAACTCCTGCTCAGGTCTTGCAGATCCAGAGGTGTGACTTCTTTGATTCTATCCACCTGCAATGTGGTTTCCCCCTTTTTCTGTTGCTTTCCACTGTATCCCCTTTCTAATCAGTTATGTCATCTCATGGTGGTATCCAAATTACAATAACCTCTGTATAGTCATTTTGGATTGTTGGGAGAGTTCAGGCTTGATTTGCTCTCTGATCCATTTGTTTGTCCGTTTAGCAGCCCTTAGTATTGGGAGAACTCTCTTCCAGCACCACATTTCAAAATAATTGATTTCCCCCCACCCCCCTTTCAGCATTCTTCACTGTCCAGCTTTCACATCTGCCTGTAGAAAGCTGAAATGCTATTACATAGATGATTCTGACTAGAATATTTGAGAATTTTTTCCTAGTTCCTTCATAGCTGCCCTTCCAGGTCTTAGCCTTCATCAGATTTCTTGACTAGAATTTCCATTTTGAGTGCTGTTTGAGCCAAGGTACAGGCTTCCCACACTTATCTGACAGGTTAGGGACTAGAGCACTGTCAGTAAATGGATTTGGTGGAACCCATGTAGTGTTCCTGTAGGGAACATGAAAGACTTATGGAGATTCACTTGGGACTGACTGTGTGCCCGCAACTTGCAAAGTCTCTCAGCTGACTTGGCACCTCCCCTGACAGCTCACTTTGCAAGCAGTATGCATATGAGAGTGGTTCCAAGTAAGCCTTCATAAGCAGGAAGAACTGATGAAAGAGCAGAACCCTGGTTGAATTAATGAAACTTGTCCCTTAATTTAGAAGCATCAAAAGAGTGAGTCATCAGATAATGGGGTATCAAAAGGTGGGGGCTTCCTGTATAGAAAATCTTAATAATATCAAAGTATTTTGCTTTGGTCAGACCCCACCTGCTATACTGTGTCCGTTTCTGGGCATCACACTTCAGGAAGGATATTGACAAGCTGGAATGTGTCCAGAGGAGGGCAACCAACATGGTAGAAGGCTTGGAAACCATGCCCTATGAGAACTGACTTAGGGAGCTGGGTATGTTTAGCCTGGAGAAGAGAAGGTTAAGAGGCAATATGTTTAAATACTTAAAGAGATATCATATGGAGGATAGAGCAAGCCTGTTTTCTGCTGCTCCAGAGACTGGGGCATGGATCAGTGGAAAAGAGGAAAAGAGATTCCATCTAAACATTACAAAGAACTTCCTGATAGTAGTCCTTTTTGGACATCTAGCACATATATAATTTTATGATAAAATCTTGAGTCCACTTTGCTCTATCTCCAGTTTTTGGTGTCCCCTTATTTGGGGACTGAAATTTATTTTGAGTGCTTCCAGCTTGTGGACCACTGTTTTGTTTCTGCATTTGTTGTTAGATTTCTGTTAAAATTTGGATCCTGTCTTTAAAGATTGAAATAGCTGTATGGGCATGCCATCAGTTCCTGATTTATTTCTCACAAGTACACAAGTACCAAAATAAAAGAAAAAACATTAGCAGCCCAGTGAGAACTGAATGTGAAGTGAGATGCACAATGTTGGGGTAAGTGAGAATGGAATCAAGTGGCTAGCGTCCTGAGCAGCAATATTGCACATTGCAACATTTGTTGCAGACCTCGCTTGTGCTAAACAAATTAATGTTGAGATGTGGGCCTGAGGGATGAAATCTTCAGTGCCTTTAGAAAGACCATTCTCTTTCCTCTGTTTTAGTGATTCATGTTGGTGCTCACTTGGTGAATGCATTGAACTTCTCCGTGAACTACAGCGAACGGTTTCTTGCGCTTAACGTGGCCAGCTACCATGGTGAGGTGAGTGGGCAGAACTTCCTATTTCTTCTTTCAGTTTGTCCTTGGGTGACTTTTAGTAGCAATGCTATCAAGGGCTTAGTGGCCTAGGCTCCAAGGAATCAAAATAAAAGGGTATTGAATAGGGCAATGAAGAGTAACCAAGTTTATTCTTCTGGATCCAATTTGTCGGCAGGAAAAGACTCATCTGTTTACCAAGGCATTTGAGTTTTGACTGTGACAGAAGGTCTTTTGATTGCATTATATTTTTATCATTCTTATGATGTCTTAATGGCCTTTTGAAACTATTTAATCTTTTTAATATATTTAATTGCTTTTTAAAAAGTTTGTATTATCCTGTTTGGGTCCTATGATCAGTAACGGACTTATAGGAGGGCAAAGAAATTGAAACTTAATCCAGACAAGATGGAAGTGCTCCTGGTCAGTTGGAAGGCAGGTCAGGGAAAAGGCATTCAGCCTCTGCTGGATGAGTTTACATTCTCCCTGAAGATACAGTTCTGCTTCTGTGTGTGTGCTTCCGAATTCAGCCCTGAGCTTGGGAGCACAAGTTTTGTCAGTGGCCAGGAGTGCATTTGTATAGTTAAGATTTGTGCATCAGCTGTTCCTGTTCCTTGAGATGTCGGACCTGTCCACAATTACACATGCCTTGGTTACATCCTGTGTGGATCACATTCACATGCTCTGTTTGGGGTTACCTTTGATGAGTGTTGGGAAACCAACTGGTCCCAAGAGCTGCAGCCAGTTTGCTAACTGGGGCTGGCAACAGGGACCGCACAACTCCCTTGTTGCAACAGCTCTGCTGGCTGTTGGTCCATTTCCAGGCACAATTCACAGAGAGAGATGATTATGACCTATAAAGCCTTAAATAGCTCAGGTCCAGGTTGTTTGAAGGGCCATATTCCATTGTATGAACCTGCTTTTGTTTTGAGATCTTCTGGGGAAGCCTTTCTCTCTGTCCCACAACCCCTGCAGGTATATCTGATCAAAACACTGGAGAGAGTCTTCTCAATGGGTCTCCTTTCCAGACAAGTTAGATTATCACCCTCCTTACTGCCTTTTTGTGGGCAGGTTTAGACCTTGTTCCAGCAGCCTTTTGAGAACTGATTTTTTTTATTATTTTTTATTATTTTTTTATTTTTTTTATTAAAATTTTTCATTCTTTTTTAAGGGGGAAACAGGCCTTAGGTAATGTGATGATTTCTATTTGCTGATGCTGTTTTTTTTTTTATGGCTTATGATTTAACTGGGTTTTTTTAATAGTTTTTTAGATTTTTTTTATAAAGAAAAATACATCAGTATTAAAAATAAAGTCAGATAACTTATACATAACACATAGTTTTAAACTACTTTTGTTAGCTTTTCTTAGCTTTTTAACTTCTATATACTGTGAATTTTTAACTGTGTTTGTTTTAGCTGTGTTTGTTTTAACTGTTCCAGGCTGCCTTGAGTCCCAAATTGGGGAAAAAGAGAAGGATGTTGTTGTTACTACTACTACAGGTTGAGCAACCTTAATCCAGAAACCCACAAGCCTCCAAAAACTGAAACTTTTTGCCAGCGGCCATCCACTTCCACCCTTGAGCTGTGGCACTGCTACTCATTTGTCTCTCAGATCTGCAGTCTCTTTCCAGCCTTGCGTTTCATACACAACACAACTACTGAATGAATGTGAGGGGAGGCTGGAGAGAGATGCGAGGATCTGTGAAATGGCGGGAATCCAAGTGTAGTGCTTGGCACAAATCCATGCCTCCCGCCATTTCACAGATCCTCACGTCTTTCTCCAGCTTTGCACCTTGTTAGTTTGCTACTTGTATTGTGTATGAGAAATGAGGCTAGAGAGAGACTGGGGATCTCATAGACTGAGGATATAAGAGATCTGTTACCTATATTTGAAAAACAAAAATGCAGCACTATACAGGAGATCTTGGGGAGCTGGCCAGCCACTGCTTTTGCCTTCGAGGTGACACCTGTGACACACCTGCTCATTCGTTCACGGATTACCTGGAGATTTCCTGTACAGTGCTGTATTTTATGTATGTGCAAATACAGGTATTCAAAAATCTGAAGTGTGAAATGCTGGTCACAGGGATTTCTGATAAGAAATGCTCAACAAAACATTATTATGATGATTGTGATTATGATTATTACATTAGGTTTAACTGTATTAAGTTTTAACTCATATTGTGAGCTCCCATATGTTGGAATAGAGCAGAATGTTCTATCTATCTATCTATCTATCTATCTATCTATCTATCTATCTATCATCTATCTATGGTGTTAAATTTAGTGGATGAAACTAGGGCCATTTCCGCAGTAACCTGTTATAGCACGATGATTCTGGCCGGCCCCTCCCGAAACTGCAAACCCCAGGATTCCAGAGGATGTTGAAAGTGGAATCATCGTGCTATAACAGGCTACTGCGGAAATGGCCTAGGTTTCTTTCTTTCTTTCTCTGCTGACTGTGTTTTTGTTACATTCACCTGTTTTGGCTGTAAGAGAGTGTCAGTTTGCCACTGGAGATGCTGGGATTTGTAGTTCCAGAGTGCTTCCAGGCTGGGCTTTAATCCTGCAGCCTTCCAGTTTCAAACATGCACATCTATGAGCAGCACAGATGGGACTGGTCTTCCTAATCTGTTCATCTTGCCGCTGTTTTATTTTTCTTGTTGAGGAAAAACAAACCTCCCCTAAGTAGGAAAAGAGCTAATAGTTGCACAAATCACATCCTGTCCAGGGTCTTGGAGTACTTACCACTTCTGCTCCAAGGTAGCTTGGTATCTTGGATCTTGTTGTAGGAGAAGAAGAAGACATCAGCCATGGATTATTTGTTGGCATTCAGTGTTGATGTAGCTACTGTTGAGATTTAAATCTTCCTTTCTTTCATTATCGCATGCAAAAATGAATATATTTTTTTTCCCTGCTGGATGAGAATAACTAGAGTTTTGACATATTGGGAGGTGAATGATTTTTATTTGGGGTCATATTTGTTCTGTCAGTCTGAGAGTCAGTTGTTCAAGAACTTGTGGTTTTTGCACTGAAAGCCTAGTTTTGTACAGTTTATTCTGTGCAGAATGCGGTTTTCTTTGTGATAACACACCCCTTGTCTTTTTGGACCAAAAAAAGAAGAAAAAAGGCCTGAAATGGTGGGAAATGTTGCAGCAGTTCACCATTCATTCGATGGGATGACTTAGTGCGTTTAGATGCTCCTCTCATCAAGGAAAGGAAAAACTCTTAATTTCTTTACAGCCTGAGTTTGCCTAGGGAAATTTCAGATACTTAATCCTTGCAAATTGCAATACAAATTGACCTCCTCAGACCAATGAATGAATCACAGTTTAATTACCCACTCGATCATGAACTCTAACTGTTGTGCTGTAGTTTTAATCCATCCAAAACAGGTTGCATAGTCTTCCAGATGCGGACTGCAACTCACATCATTCCTCATCATTGGCTATGCGGGTTGTGGCTGCTGGGAGTCGCAGTCTAGCAACATCTGGAGGGCCACACATTTCCTACTCTTGTATAAACTGTCAAAATGTTCACATAAATACATTCTGGAAGAGGATTCTTCTAGAAAAATAATAAGGCTTGGATGTTATTGGCAAGTCCTAATGGGATTAGTCCCATTAAATCATCTGTTTGAATGTTGAGCCAATACATGGGGAAGCCCAATTGATTCAGTGGGTTAACATTAGTTCGGACTAACACTAGAATCCAGGCCTAATAGTATAAAATTGTGTGTGAAAAATCTATGAAACTGGCACAGACTGGGAATAGATTTGTCCATCCCTGAACCTTTCTTGTAAATAATTACTGAAAAATGAATAGATTTCTAATTGAACAATAATCTTTGTGATGTCTTAAGACTGAGGAATTAATCCTGAGTAAATAACAATCTTGCTGCCTTCTCATGTTATTTTTTTTATTATTATTTATTTGTATCTCGCCTCTCCATATGGATTGAGGCGGCGAACAACTTACAAATAGCATGTATTTCTATACATGCCCCCAACAAGCTGGGTACCTTGAACTAACTCCTTTTCCCTACCAGACTTTCTTAGCTGCTCTGGGGTTGCTCTTGTCCTTTGCTCGCAACTCCTAACCGACACTCCAAAAGGGCAAGGACATGACACATGAGTGGAAGCTGACCATGTAAAATGAAGGTCAGCACTTCATCTACAGCAGCTCTGCTCTTGCTAAGAATACTGATGAAGTTATCCCTGGCTAAGCTTGCTAAATCATTCATGCTGTCTGTCTCTGCTTTCTAGGATCCCAGGAAACTCCTTTTCACTACAGGTAAGTCAGCAAAAGCTTCTGCAGGTTTATGCTGGATCAGCAAATTTCTCAGCTACGCTTTGTGAGAAAGAGAGAGAGAGAAGGGGAAAAAAAAGAAAAAGGAAATGTACTATTATTTACAGAGGCAGAAACATATGTCTTCCCTGATGCAAAGAATGTCATTCCTTACTGAAACTAGTAGCAATGTCTTCTTTTCTTTTCTTTAAAAAAATCCATTAGAAAGAATCAACAGCTATTGCTAGTTAACGTTGTCAATGTGTTCATGAGCATTATCTCTTTAACAAAACATTTGGTACCAGAAGCAGAAGTAACATGAGTAGGGATAGGTTCCTACACCACAAAACAGAAGAGCATTTAGGTAAAACTTTTTTATCCAAAGTTAACAATAGGTACATATGATGACAAACAAACCATCAAGTAAGCCCTGTAACAAACCATTTGGTAACTACTAGAAACCACTAGAAGATTTCTTCCAAAACATAGCCGGGGATGACTTTTTCTTGCACTGCCCTCCACTTAGGATTTCCATTTTGATGACCAGACTTAGATACCTTTTTAATGTGCTAGAGTCTCTGGTTATTCTCAGATACATGGCCTAGTTTTGACTATGAGCTAGTTTTTGTCTCCTCTGCTTTTTTTTTTTTTTTAATGTGGTTGAAGCCTCAATTTTACTAGAACTTAGAGACTTTAGTATGACTTGTGGACTTCCCTTGGTCATGCAAGACAATCTCACATGTTCCAAAGCCTGTAATGAGAGGCATAAGGTTGGTGTTTGATTTCAGCCATGCTTAGCCTCTGTGCATGTACAGTATGGATTTTACAATCCCAGGTAGATACTGTAGCCCAGAACAGAGCTTAAGGGTAGTGAATTGGAATGATTCCACTCTCCACCACCCTTTTCCGAGTACAGTCCTCCCTCCAGATTTGCAGATTTGACCTTCACAAATTTGATTGTTTATGAGACGTGCATTGCCTTTCCTCCCTTCTCCTCCTCCCAATTTGCTGGGCACAGAGAGAGAAGGCAAATGGCCAGACAAAAGGCAAGGGAATGTGGGAGGGAAGCTCACATGAGCCTTCCTTCTCAACTCTGGAGCTCTGCGTTTCCATTCCCTTGTGTCTGGCCCCAGCACACGAAAGGCAAGAGAATGGGAGGGGGGAAGCCCCAGAAGGGAATGAGAAGGGGGTTGCAGGGGGGGAATTATTTGTGTTTTTTTCCACTTTTGCAAGGGTTCTGCACCAAAAATTGTGCAAGCTAGGCAACCATGGATATTATTAGTGGCAGTTCCCACAGTTACAGCGAAAACATAGTTACCAGGAAACATCTATCAGAGTGACTGTTCTCTGTTAACTGTGCAGCTGAGCTCCTTGACAAACTGGCAGGAAGCAAATACAGGTCTCTCCTATCACGCAATTATAACATTTCAGTATCTTGTTAATTGCCATCAGTTTATCCTATGGAATCCTGAAATTTGTAGTTTTGTGAGGTAGAGTAGTTTTTCCTCCTTATAGGTGGGGTACATTCCAAGACCTCCTGTGGATGCCTGAAACCATTAACCCTATTCAGGTCACCAGAATAGCCCTCTAGCTTTACAGAGACTATAGAGAGGCTTCATACTACCAAATAGTATGAAGCCTCTCTGTGATATCTGAGAAGCTAGAGGGCTATTTCTGGTGATGGCAAAGCTACTTCCTGTGGTGGTTTTGATGGAAGAGTAGTTAAAAGGGAGGTGCAGGCAGGCAAGAGAGGTGTAAGTAGCAGGACTCAAATTGGACTGTGTGGATGTCATTACCTGGATACTTGGGGATGGATTGGGGCAAAGAGTGGGAGAGAAGAAGGTGGAACTGTGAGGGAAGAGGTTGACTACAGGTGACTGGAACTGCAGAAAATGAAACCACGGATAAGGGGAGACTACATTGCCATATATCTCTAGTGCCCCACCAAACTACAGATCCCAGAATTCCATAGGATGTGCCTTGACATTTGATCTCAAGTGCTGTGGTGGTACCATATGAAAGAAACTATAGCAGCTGGAATGATATCCTTTTAACATAAGGTGGGCAATGGTGGAACAGTAGGGGGCTGCATCACCAGGAAACCTTGGAGGGCTAAACTTCCCAACACACCTACTCTTGCAAAAAGAAATTGCCTCTCCCAAACTCTCCGGGGAACATGAGGGAGTTCTCACTATGTTTCTGGGTCTTTCTGGATCCCAGCAGGATTTTAAGGGGAAAAAAATAAAAATTGGAACATATTGAACTAAATAACAACAACAACATGTTTTTTATTTTTTATTTTGATTCTTTTTGCTCTGGGGCCCACACAAATGACCCTGAAGTGCTTACATGCTGCATGAAGGCCTCAGTTGGTCCTTCTCTGTCTTAACATCTCAGGGCTACCTATCTGTACCATTGACATTTCTGAAGTTTTCTCTGAGAGAAAGTTGAAAGCCTTCAAGCTGAAAGTCATTAATTCAGTTGAATTCATCCAGATGTGGAATATTCATGCACCATGCATTATTGCTTTGGTTCCTCTCCCCTTGTGATATGTATATATATATTTTTTCCATTTCTCGGGCCACCAACTTTGATAGCGGAATGTCAGTCATTTTTCAAAGTCTTCCTTCTGTCACCTTTGGAAACAGATTCCAGATCTTCCCTTCCAGTGTGTAGGCAGCAATGCTGCTGTGTTATGCAGGTCAATTCTGACACCTTTGCCATTTCACAATAAAATGGCTCCATCATTAAACTGCATTTGATGTGTCTCTGTTTTGTTTTCCTCTGGTCCTGGAGTTTGAATCTCATTTTTAAGACCCCCCCCCCCACTCCTGTTTTCTTTTGGAAATTGCTAAGACAGTAATTTCAAGCAAAAGGTTGCTGTGATTGGCTGAATTAAGAGATGGAAGTAGTAATGCCAATTGATTTCTTGTGGCCAAAGGCTCCTGCAAAACATACGTAATAATGACAGATCAAATATATTTAAAATATAAAGCTATAAATATAAGTAAATGGTATAGCAGTGGTTCTTTACCTTTTCTTTACCAGGGACCCCCTTGTAAGTAAAATTTTTGCCAAGGGCCCTTAAGATTTAACTCAAGATTTAAATATTTAAATTTAGATTTAAATATTCAAATATTTATTTATGAAAGGCTTCTGGCGACTAAGATTCAAATCCTTGCTCAGACACTGGATAACCTTGGGCAAGTTCCTGTTGCTATCCAGCAGCATGGCTTTGCGGGCCCCCTGTGAGGACTCTGCAGACCCCAGGGGTCCCCAGACTCAAGGTTAAGAATCATTGCACGATCAAATTATGTTCAGAAATTTCAGAGGCCTAAAAATTTGATCATCCAGGGACCTATGGAATAGCTCAACAAATTTTGTAATACAAAATTGTAGAGCAAGATAAAATAATTTAGAATTTGCACTCTGATGAGTTTTCACAGAGCTCTCTCGAGTCTTCCTTGCCACAGGGGCAAAGTAGGCTGTGTTATGAGAAACCCTGCTGTCAAGATCCCTCTATAAGAATGCTGTTTTTTCCCCTCTGTCAAGCTATCCACCAACACTATTAAAAAGTAAGACAATAATCTCTCTCTAGGGAATCTATACAGTAGGCAATAGAAGAGATAGCAAGGGAGATCTTGAATTTTCCTAGTTCCACATGCATTAAGAGATGGCAAATGTAAGAGCTGAAAATGTGATTCTGTGTTGAGTCAGCAACTCCTGGTACAAATCTTGCCTTGACCACAAATTTACTAGGGAGCGGGCGCTAGTGGCTGCGATGTCAGTGGGACAGTGAATCCGCTCCAAATTTTAGTCTGGAATTTAATCGTCAAATGTCCAAGGTGCTGAAATCCAGCCCCCACCCATGTTCAGCACTCTGGATAGCTCCCTTAAAGGCTAGACTAAATTCTCAGCAGATTCACCACCTTCATTGATATTGTAGCTGTTGCCTGCCACTGCCACAAGGTAACACTTGCTAAGCCACCATCTTTCAGTTTCTTTCTCCCAGCTGCAGTATGGACATTCATGCATATGATTTGTGTGAATTAGATCAACAAGGGCCCTATGAAAGTAACAGCATGGCTGAGGTGTTCCACATGTACATCTGTATGTATGGAGGCCTCTTTCTGTACAAGGAGTAGGAATAGTGCACTCTATGAGCTGCATGTGGCTATTGGGCAGTTTTAGTTTGACCCATAGAACCCCCCACAGTCTCCACTAGTCTCCTAGCACTCACCACATCAAAATGTTACATATTAAAACACCAAAAAGTATATTCTAAATAAAATAAAATGCTGTTTCAGAATGTTCTCCAATCCAAAACGTGCACCATCAGAATGCCATCAACCGGTAGAGTCATTTTTGGTCTCCTGAAAAGGCAGCCATGATGGGACATGGTGGTCCTCTGGAACTATGGGAGAATTTAAAATCAGCCAGTGTTCTACCATTCATCTCTCCCATCATGTTCATTGACTCCAAACCAGCTGGACTATGAAAACAATTCAGCATTTTCTGATTTGTATTAATAAGTTTGAATTTGGGAAAAGCTAGCCTTTCTGGCTATCATTCCTCAAATTCCCTTAGTTGGCGTGGTCATTCAGTGTAGTTTTGACTTATGTATCGGTCATTTCAGTTGTTCTACTCTAAGCATGGTTAAGTCTTGATCTCACCCATTGTGTGTGTGTGTGTGTGTGTGTGTGTGTATATGTGTGTGTGTGTTTTAGTAGTGCCATGAAGATGTATTTTCCTGTCATTTAGTTTGCCCAAACAGCATTCTTTTTTCCATTCCAGTTCCTGGATTAACTGGAGTCCTTATGGTGCTGGTGTTATTCCTGATGTCTACAGCTTCTACATATGTCATTAGGTAAAATTCAACCTGGCCAAAGTACCAAGTACTCTTGTCTGAAATAAACATAAGGCTTCAAAAACTTAACAGTAACTCGGAATGCATGCCCATTGGCTCTGCTCTCTGGGAGTGCTGGGAGTAGATGTTGAATATGCTGCTGAGGATGGTAGGAGTTGTCATGCAACACATCTGGCTAGTGGCAAGGCAGTGAGAGTTTGCTGTTGAGGCTTAATTCTCATTATCTTTTCCCTGTTAATGGAAGTGAAAGGTCAGATGAATGAAAAAGAAGCAAGTGCATTCAAGTTGCCTGTTGACTTATGGTGACCCCATGAATTTCATAGGGTTTTCTTAGACCAGGAATACTCAGACGTGGTTTTGCCAGATCCTTCCTTTGAAATATAGTCCACAGCACCTTGCCCTTGTTAGTGGGCTCCCATCCAAAAACTAACTGGGACTGACCTTTCTTAGCTTCCATGATCAGTTGTGATCTGATTCCTTTAGAGCAGGGACATCAAACTCAATTTCATCAGCATTATGGTTGCCCTCAAAGGGCTGGTTGTATCTGGAAGACTATATAAATGTATCTATCCTTTTATCATATTAAATAATTGCCTCTGTATTCAATTATTACTGGTTTTAGTAATAACTAGCTCTGAAACTAGAAGTCTAGGAAAAATAATGGCAAGCAGATATTCAAGTGTACAACTATTGTACAATTTATTGAAAAATGAGTTTTGAAAACAAAGTTATTTTTTTAAATCATCAGACAAATGTTACCAAGCACATGAACTTCGTTTAACTTTTTGGTCCCAGTTGAGACCCTCTCTGTACCTCTTTCTGCTCCCAGCTGCCCTGTGCCTCTTTCTGCCCCCCTGTCCCTCTCTGTACCTGTGAGCCCAATCCCCACATTGCAGGTCCCCAGCTGCCGGTATTCTGAAGAGGGGCCCAGCAGCCAGCACTTGTGATCTACTTCTACTTCTGACTTCTCCTCTGTGCAACTCTTGTGAGCTGTGTGAAATGTTGCCATGGTAACCCACGGCAATGCTCTGATGGGAAGACTTGGACAGAGGAGCAGTCAGAAGTAGAAGTAGATTGCGAGTGCTGGCTGCAGGGCCCCTCTTCAGAATACTGGCAGCGAGGGGTCCACAATGTGGGGATCAGGCTCACCAGGTGGGGAGAATGCTGCAGCTGCAGGAGAGGTGCGCAGGCCACATGAACTCATTTAACTTAGCCTGGTGGGCCAGATTCGACCTACGGGCCTTGTTTGACACATGCTTTAGAGTATGTAGGCCCTTCGGTGGATTGAAACTTGTGCCAAATATTTAGGCATTTACCTGGAACTTTAGTTTTCTGCATCTTGTGAATACAATGTGGGAGGAAACACCTATGCCCAGAGAATGAAATATATACTTTATTTTAGACAACAACTCCCAGAATCCTCCAGTCACCACTGTCCTGATCTCTCTATCTTTATTTTCTCATATCTTTCTCTTCGCCTTCTCCTGCTACAGTCTTTGGCAAACCCAGGGCATGCTCACGTTTTGCACAATATACTGTGGGGATAAACAAAATATATGTTTGCTTGGAAGACACTTTTTGAAAAATAGAACCTAAATAGAATCCAGATTTCATCTGTGCAGCTACTAAAAATATGACCCACTCAGCAGCGGTCACTTTCAACACTGTAAAACCCTTTGATTGTCTGGTATTTATGAGTTCTTACTTTATTCTTTCCAGGGTTTCAAATTATGACATCTTCTGGTACACCCACAATCTTTTTTTTGTCTTCTACTTGCTGCTGATGTTGCATGTTTCTGGGTAAGTCATAGCCTCTCTCGATTAAGCACAGCCTTCAAAACGTGTCCTATTAAAAACTGAAGAATGGCAATTGATGTGATGGGCAAGATTGCAGGGCAGAGCAATGCAGACAAAACAATAATGCGGTTCAGTTGTGTGGACCTCGGAGTTTTCAAATGAGCAAAACCACTTCAAGGTCCATTTGAATTGCTGTTGGATGTAATAGGTAGGCACATGTTGATTTCAAGGTCACAAGATACATTGTTGATTTTAACCCAGCAGTTATACTTGGATTTAGGATGGGGATGATCAACTGCCAGGGATTGGGAGGCTCAAATTGTATCCCCACTGAAGGGCTGTATACTCTATTTTTGCCTCCTGTCTCCAGATTTGAGGAGTCCAAAATGTTTAAGACATTCACTTTTTGTTGGGTAAAGAAAGGCCTGCTCAGATCTAAAAATGTTGTCCAGTTTAATCCCACCCCTATGCCTGAAAGTGTGTGACAATGGCTCATAGTATCCATCAGGAGACTTTATGGCCATTACGTGCTCTTCTGGGGGCGGGGCAAACATTTTTTTAGAATTAGTCCCAAGTTTGGTGGGGCATGGAAATCTTTGATGTGCACAAAAGAGCCTTGAAAGCCACATCTGGTCTGCGGGTCACATGCTGCCCAGCCCAATTTAGGGTGAGAACATTTGTTTCTCTTCCCAAACCTTCTTCTGTTCTCTTTCCAGCTGCTTGCATAAACAAGAGATTTGGGTAGCTTTAGTAGCAAATGTATATTTTACTCAACTTGGCTTGGATGCATGTCTCAATGACATTCATGGGAATTTGAGAAAAGTTTCAGAACTCAAGATTCAAAGGACTTGTTTGGAATACCTTTGAATTTATGTAGCTCATCCTATCAACACCCAATATGGTGTGATAATTAGAGTGTTGGACTAGTAGTTCAGAAATCCAGGTTTAAGCTTCCACTAAATTCATTGAGGGCCCTTGACCCAGTCACTATGTCTGAGGCAGACTGACCTCAAAGGGCTGTTGTGATGATGAAGTGGAAAGGAGGAAAGTGATGTACATTGTCCCGAACCCATTGGAGATAAAGGGATATGAAGACAAATAATAAATATTATTAAAAATGGAATTTAGTACATATAATAGCTAGATTTTGAGCCGCCTACTATTATAGAATGTAATGGTTTGAGTGTTGTACTAGCACCCATGGAAACTGACTGGGTAACCTTGGGCAAGTCATACTCCCTCAGCCTTTGAGGAAGGCAAGGGTAAACCTCTGAGAAAATCTTGCTAAGAGAATCCTAGGATAGGGTTGCTGTAAGTCAAAGTTGATTTGAAGGCACATAACAGTGACAACAACAATTAATTATTAGCCCAGTCCTAAATGATTATTTGTTATAAACCTTCTAGCATATATAGTATATCAGAACTTCCCTCACCATTTGGTGGAGTGAGGCAATTGCCTTAGGCAGCAGATGTGAGGGGTGTGTAGAGTGAGCAACCAGCAGTTGCACCTAAGCCCCCCCCCCAAATATTTTCCTCTCTTGGAGGATGGAGTTGTTTGTACCCTGGGACTGTCCTCTATCTCATAAGCTGGCCTGTTGCCCTCAGGTCTGCTTGAGGAAACTGCCTTCAGTGTACACCACATTGAATGTAAGATTTAACTTATGCAGTCTAATCATCCTTTGTATAGTCAGTGGAATGGGATATCATCCTGAGCCAGCAACAGTAGGATTAAACTTTGCTTTAAGCATCTAACCTAAATCTGCTTCACTTCTAGCTAATTCCATTTGTCCTCCTCTCCTGTGCTTTGTAGGGGCTGTTTGGAACTGTTCTTCAGCCTACATGCCTAGGTCATGGATTCTGGCCTTTCTTGGTGTCGTTGCAGCTTGCCTCTAGGTCTTCTAAAGCTTGAATGTAACAGTGACCCCACGTGTTATCTCTGGTCTTTTCCTTTGCCATTTTTGATTTGGAACAATGACAATGGAACAGGTGACTTAATTGTGTGGTCAGGCTGGTTAGTACCATTGAGGTGCTGGAGACTGCTTTTTAGAGGAAGACAATGGCAAAGCACCTCTTAGTAATCCTTGTCTAAGCAAATGGTGGAATTCATGAGGTTGCCATGAGGGAAATAGGTGTGAATAGGCTTCTTCTTCCAGGTTTATCCAACAACAGCCAACCTGGCCAAGTCCCAACCCCATGTGCTCCACTGGTGCCAAAGTATAAGTTGGGCTTATAGGAACATACAGGGCCATGTCCTCAACTGGTCTTAATCACCCTTGTGCTGTTTGCTTCAGTGGAGTTTTGCCAGTTTTCCTCTGCCTGAGGAAACAGTCTGTATAACATTAAGGGTTGAGTCATTGCTGCAACAAGAGCCAGATGGGCAAAGCACTGCCTAAGAATTCATCTGTGTTGGCTTTGATGTAATCCAGAAATGCTAGGGGAGAATGGATGGTTGCACATCAGGCAGGGGACATGGAGCAATTAATGGATCTCTCGTAAACTTTGAATAGAGGGCAAGTTCTTAATAATATTTCCCCCCAATAATGGTAGTTCATTCAATTCAGGTTGAGTAATGCATGAGTCAATGAGCGTCCAGGTCGTGACACTAGCTGTGTTTTGAAAGATGTTGATGCTTTTGTTTTCTTTTTATTTGACTCACACATGATCCAGTCTGTGCCCAAAACAGGTCCATGTGAATTTTATTTGTATTTTGTTACAACCTTTTGTACAAAAGCTTCCAAGGCAGCTAATGGCAATGGCCAGAATTCACCTGGGGACTCGTATCTTTGTAAATAGACTTATGCTTGCAGGAAATAGAATTGCGCAGTTTCACAGCATCCATATTCAGCAAGTTGTTAGCTTACTGCATGGGGGAACCAGCAAAATGTTAGGATGTGTGTCCCCTGTCATAGCATGCTGGGTGTATTAGTATATGTAATAGAATGGACTTGCTAGATCAAGTAAGATGATAGTTTGCTAAAGAGCGAATGCTAGCTGCAACTATGTGTCTGGTTGGAACTTCCAAGACACCAGATGGTTAATAGCTGTATTGTTCAATGTCACTTTGTATCCAGGTAAGAGGGAAGAAGCTCAGAAGGGGGGATGCAAAACTAATGGGAAGGTGTAATGGGAACAGACAATGCAAAGATAAGGGTACAGGAACTTGTGCTAGCTCCCAGGTTGAAAGATATCTAAATGACAGAAGGTCTGGGAAAATACCTGCTCTGGTGGGGTGATGTGACATTTATGACTTTCACCAGTCATTGATATGTGCAGCTAAATTTGTATGAGAAGGTATAAAATCTGTTATCATCCAGTGTACGGTACTCTCAGAAACTTCTAGGAAGTTGCTGAGTTGCTTGCTTTGCTTCCAGTAAATATCTTTGTTCAAACTCTGAGTGAAACTTGTTAGCACAAATTATCCAGGACATGACACAAAATGATAGTTGCACAATGGAACCAAATGCACAATGGAACTGCTGTGCATCAGGATACCCACTAGGGAATGCCAGTGTTCATTGGCAGAGCCCAATGTGCATTGGGACATTCTTGCCAGTGTTCTGTTATGCAACTTTGCAATTCACTAAAAGGGTTCCTTAGTGTCTGTGCTATCTATCTAAATATGCATAAAGTTATTCAACATAGACTGTGAGAGAAAATTCTGGCCAATGTTAGCAGTGAAAATTAAAATATAAAAACAATACAAATCATAAAGATAAAAGCAGTAAAAGTTAAACCTCACCAGCTGAAAGTAGGAGAGTAAAATTGTCTTTGTTGGCATCTTAGTTGCCAGCCCAGTGTCTTTGGAGAAAGCATTTCTGAATTGTGGTGCCACCACCAAAAACCCTCCATAGCTTCTTGCCATGGTTCTAGTCCCAACGTAGGGCAGCTGGAACAGAATTTCTGATGAAGATCTTAAGTATCAAGCATGTTATCATATAAGCAAATAACACATTTTTACTAGTTCTTGAGTCCAAACCTACCAATGTAATCAATTTGTGAGACATCAGTTCCTGAAGGAATAAGATTTCTTTCATTTGCAAAAGCTTCCCTGGTTGCTCAATTCAGAGGAAATCTTACTTTCCAAGATGACTGGTACGTCAATCAGACCAGAGAATACTACCACTGGAAAAGTGGTAGCACTGCTACAACAAATATAACCATCATGCTATAGTGCTGTTTCAAGAAAAAAGAGACGTAATAGTACCTTTCTGTTTTGTTTTGGTGAAACTTCACCTGGAATATTGTGTCTAGTTCTGGGCACCACAGTTTAAGAAGAATACTGACGAGCTGGAATTTGTCTAGAGGAGGGCAACAAAGATAGTAAAGGGTCTGGAAACCAAAGGATAATAGAAGAAGTTGGGCATGTTTACCCTGGAGCAGAGAAGACTGAGAAATAATATGATGGCTGTTTTTAAATCTTTGAAGTCTGGCATAGAATCACAGAATCATAAAGTTGGAATAGACCACAAAGGCCACTGAGTCCAGCCCCTTGCCATGCAGGAATACACCATTAAAATATTCCCAACAGATGGCTATTCAGCCTCTGTTTAAAAACCTCTTAAGAAGGAGACTTCACCACACCTGTCAGAGGAAGCTGGAATGAGTTTGTTTTCTGTTCCTACAGATGGTTGTACCTCAACTGATGAATTTTTTTTCTTTTGTTTTTAAAGCCAATTCTGACTAAACATTAGGAAGAATGTCTTGACAGCAAGAGCTGGTTAATGTTGGAGTGGAGTGTCTCAAAAAGGGTTGGATTATTCTCTCTCCCCCCTTTTTTTTGGCAGTTTTTGTACAGAGGTTGGATGGCTACTTATCAGGGATGCTTTGGCAGTGAATTCCTTCTTTGATGGGAATCCCTTTCAACTCTGATTCGGTAAAAAAAAATGGTGGTTGCCAGCAAAGTAATAGAAAGGATGCTGGTGACCTTTGCCTGCCATGCCTCCATATTGGTCCAAGTCAGGAGAATTCCTCGCTTCTGTTTTTGTGGCCCGTGGAAGGGCTGTGAAACTGAGTGAGCAATTTCAGGCCGGCACTAAATAAAGCTGCTGTTTCTTGGCATTTTTTAGGTAAAGTCTCTTAAGATAACACAAGTGACAGAAGTGACTAATGTAGCGCTGCTGCTGCTGCTGTCAAGTGCTTTGTGACTTTCTAACGGTGTGATAATAGATTGTATTTCTTGGCAAAAGATCAGGGCATTGATAGAATGATTCACTGCAATGTGTCCCTTTCAGGAGAGGATGCCCTGGGTATCTACTCGTATAGCTGAAAGGTTTTCTTTTCAAGTATGTATGATTCAGTCTCCGAGAGATTGTGGCCCACAGTCCTTGTTGGAGGCCCTGCTGGATATCCCAAAAGACCATGAGGCTAGCTTGTTGTGTATATGTGATAGAATGTTCTGTATGGAAACTCTCTGACTGGCTCCACTCTTCTGAGATTCCAGTGGGGCAGCTAAAATAGTGTTGTTCCTCATGGCCTTTGGCCCTTGAAGTTTCTTTGGAGTTCAACTGCCTGGTTTTAAGGGGTGTTTTTAGTTTTTTTTAAAAAAGTGTTTGTCTATATGCAGTAGCCCCTTCACATTGCCAAGGGTTTGGGGTACAAAATCCTTGCAAAAGTGGAAAAACCATAAATAACTCCCCCCACCTCACGATTCCTCTTCCATTCCCTTTTGGAGCTTCCCCCCATTCTATTCCTTTGCTTCTTATCCCTGCAATTTAAGGGAGGGGAGGGGAGGGGAGGGGAAAAAAAACAACCTAAAAGCTTACCAGTACTTTCCCCTTAGACAGAGAAGAGGGGAGTTTTGGAGTTTTAATTACTTCTGGTGGCCATCTTGAAAAGGGAGAGCTATGAGCAAAGAGAGCACCTAACCAGTAAGCAGCCAAGACACAGTAGAAAGTGCAACCACAGTGGTAGATGGCTTTGCTCACCCAAGAGGGAAAAAATGTTCATTTTAAACATAAGCCTTGCAAGCCTGGGGAGGAGGGGAGGAATGCAAGAAGTGGGAGGAGGAAAATTGTGGGGGGAGGCAAACATGTGCCTTGCAAATAATCAAATTTGTGAAGGTCAAACCTGTGAATGTGGAGGGAGGACTGTATTTAATGTTTTAAATGTTTTCCTGTGTTATACATTATTTTGGAGCAGGGAGCCAGCATGGTATAGTGGTGTGAGCACTGGTTTACAGTGGTTCCCCTGGATCCATGGGAGATACATTCCAGGATCAGCTGTGGATGCTGGAAACTGCAGATGGTACTGAATCCTATACCATCACCAGAAGTATCTCTCTAGCTTCACAGGGACCATAGAGAGGGTACATAGTACTGGATAGTATGAAGCTTCTCTATGGTCCTTGTAAATCTAGAAGGCAACTTCTACTGATGCCAGAGCTGTTTCCTGTGATGGTGTTGGCAGAGGGGCAGTTAAAGCGGAGGGTAGGCAGTCAAGGTGCAGGTGGTAGGACTCAGAGCAGGCTGTGTACATGCCATCCCCAGGATGCCAGGGGACAGATTGGGGCAAAGAGTGGGAGGGAGAGAAGTGAGTCTGTGAGGGAAGAGTTTGACTGTGGGCAATGGAAACCATGGAAAATGAAACTGCGATGGGGGGACTGTAGAGTAACTTCAGAGACTGGAGTTCAAATCCCCACCCAGCCATGGAAGCCCAATGGGTGACCTTGGGCAAGTCATACACCCTTTCTGCATCCTACCCTTTCTCGGCACTGGGGTGCGGTGCTTGCGCGAACAGCCTCTTATGAGAGGCCCTCGCATCAAGGTTTCTTCAGCTCCGCACAAGCTTCCTGCTCATGTGGACCCCTCCTCTTCCTTTAGCAGTGCAGCCTGGAACCTTCTCAGGCTGCACTGAGACAGGAAGTGCAACCGGCCCAGCTCCCAAGGCTCCACACGCAAGCTTACGGCGCGCGGGGCCTGGGAGCAATGCGCGACCATGCACCATTTTTGGCTTAAAGCCGAAAATGAAAAAGTGCGCGAGTGGTGCCTGCCAGGCCCTGGAGCATTGCACGAATGTGAGTGCGTTGTGTGGACCACTCCTCACATTTGTGTGATGCTCGAGGGGCCCTTTCACATGGAAAATGCCATGCGAAAAGGGCCATAGTCTCTCAACCTCAGAGGAAAGAAAAAACAAACCCCTTTGAGCAAATCTTGCCAAGAAAACTCCATGATGGGGTTGCCATAAGTTAGAAATGACTTGAAGGCATACTATAGCAACAACATCACCTTGGGAGGCCTGTGGACTGAGAGGATACCTTAAATAACTAAATTTGGAGGTCTTTCATTCAAGCCCCCTGCTCAGTACAGGATCTGCAATACAGAATTCTCAACAGGCGGCCATCCAACATCTGCTAAAATAAAACAAAACCCTCAGGTGAAGGAGAGCCCACAACTCCTGGAGGCAAAGTGTTCATCTACAGAAGAACTTTTACTTTTTAATATTTAACCAAAACCTTCTTCCTTTGCCGTTTCCACCCTAGGTCTATTTCTGCCCTCTGGAGCAATAGCAAACAAGTCTGTTCCATCTTCTGTGTGACAGCCCTGCAAATATTTGAATACAGCTATTATGTTTCCCATTAATCTTCCCTTCTCCAGGGTAAACATGCTTTTTCCTTCCAAACATTCATCATAGCACTTGGATTTCAGACTCATCGCTATCCTGGTTGCCTTTCTCTGAATATCCTTCAGTTTGTCAACGTCCTTCTTATAGTGTAACACTCAGAATGGATGCAAGAATCCAGACCCAAGTTGCAGCCTTGTTTTATGCCTCCTGATTAGGAGGAGGCAAAGCCAGAGTGGTGACCCCATGCAAAGGAAAAAGAGAAAGCTGCTTCTGTCAGATGATTAATTCTGCTGCATTTTGCTATCAGCAATAAGTCATTGATTTGACTGCATGCCATGCAGATAAATGGTAGAGTGACCAGACATAGGCTATAGATTGTTTGGAAGACAGCAAGGCCATTGCAGTGAAACATCAAAGATGCACTATATAGCTTCTGTGGCTGGATTCCTTCTACACTCAGGAGCATCTTATGTAATTTATTTCTCATAGCTGTTTGCATTTCAAGGAAAGCTTGGTAGCATACACTGGTGTCAGTGGACATTTCTCTCTGTCATGCCCTTGCTCAATGAATCCCTTTTGGGGGAGGATCCAGAGCAGGGTTGGGCAACTCTAGGGGCAGAAACCTGGCCCCTGGACTTGCAGGGGTGTTGGGATAGGTGGGGAGAATGGCTTGGAGATTCATTACCCTGCAACCTATTTAAAAGGTGAATTGCTCCCTGGAAGCTTCTAGGAGAGACAGACTATGTTTTCTTTTGCTAAAGGAAAAGATATTCTGACTTAGAAAGGATGGGATGTTGCCAAAACATCCAGGAGCCATGTGTGGCATCAGGTCTGCACCTTGCCAGCTTCTGATCCAGAGTACCCAGGGCCTTGAAGAGCAGATCATCTCTGAAGGTGGACCCTCAAGGGGAAAGGTAACAGAATCTCCTCCTGACAAGGCAGGGAACTGAATTCTTAAATCAGAGGGTGAGCTAGGGCCACTCCCCAGCCTGAGAAAGTAGTGCAGGGTGAAAATATGAGTGAGGCTGGAGAGGATTACTCAGTCTCCGTGAGGACAGTGGAAGAGGAGAAAGCTGAATTTCTTTCCCAGCATTTGTGAGCCACAGATTATTCGGGTTTCCCTGTGCTCTTATTACACAATAAATGTCATATGCATTTTGGCTTTTATTGATACTGTTAATGAGCTGTCTTCAGCATAGGAGAGGTGGCATGCAAATAAGGGTAGAACTGAAGTTGTTTGGGTGCTTTGCACTAAGCTATGCTGATCTGGGTGGCTTTGGGTATCCATTGCAGACATAGGCCCTTTTCACACTGAGGCTTCTAGCGCAAGCGGGGGAGGCCGGCAAGCACAAGAAGGCTCCTCCTGGAGGCTGCCGCTTCCCCTCCTTCCTTCCGCAGGCGAAGGAACGAGCGGGGAAGCAGCACCGAAGGACGCTTGCCGCGCAAGCCGCCCTCCCCCCCTGCGAAGCGGGAGACCTCACGCCGGATTCCCCCCCGCGCACGCGAAGCGGGAGACCTCGCGCCAGATTCCACCCCCGCGCGCGCGAAGCGGGAGGCCTCGCGCCGGATCCCCCCCCGCGTGCGCAAAGTGGGCGGCGTCGCGCCCGATTCCCCCCGGTGCTCGTGAAGCGGGCGGCGTTGTGTCTCCCCCGCGCGTGCGCGAAGCGGGCGTCGCGTCCGTCGCGCTAGCTCCCCACCCCGCTCCTTCCTTCCGCAGGGGCGGAGGGAAGGAAGCGCGACCTGGCCAGCTCCCGGAGGCTCCACACGAAAGGTAAGTGCGGGTGGGCGCTGGGAGCATTGCGCGAGCATGGGGTGATTTTCGCTTGGACGCGAAAATCAAAAAACCCGCGCTCGCGCCGCTTCAGCCCCATGAGCCCAGCGGAAGTGGGAGTGCGTCGTGCGGAGCGACGCTCCCACTCCCGCGAGGCTCACAGGGCTGTCACGCGAGCAAAGGCCTGTGCGAAAAGGGCCATTGTTGTGTTGCTTGGGTCCTGTGGCCATTTCCTACCCCACTCTTTTTACTTGTTTTGGTTTCACTTACCCATGTTGCTATTTTTTTTTATCAGCTTGCTTATGGCAACTGCTGTGACTTTTCATAGTGGTATGACTTGATGCAGGGACATCACGGATGCCTGTAAACAGAGGCCAAGATTTTACATAATGCTTTTGTAGAATAATTCCACACTCATTTGATTTATGTGGTGATTACACTACACAACTGTTTTGTTGAATACCAGTGTTGTGAAACTGCTTGCATATTGGCCAGTTTCTCTTCCAGTTTGTTGGCTTATTGCCTCATTGTACAGTGGAGAATGCCCAGTGGTATTTTCTACAGTACCACTGAATCGAGTGGAGCATTTATTAAACCATTTATGCACCGTCCAATATGAGCAACTGCATGGCTGGAATCCTGGCAGTTCCTTGCAACTAGAGTAGACCCATTCAATCAGTTGTTGAATGGTGAGTCAACATGTGGGTCAATGCAGTGGATTCAATGGCTCTGCTCTGGTTGGGGTTAACAGTAGGATTTAGGCCCGTGTTAAATAGTTAGACTTGTGGAACTCTGTGAAGGCAATGATGAATTGAATATGTCTACTGCACAATGGCAGAAAAGTATAACCATATATGTAATGGAACTTCTAGGGGCTCCTTGATTTTTGTGAGGATCCAGGGTCCAGAACCCACATGAAAGTAAAAAAAAAAAAAGAAAAAAAAAAAGGAAAGTGAATAACTTCCCCCACCTACCCAAGTGAGCACCCCCCCTCCCATTACCTTCCAGGGCTCCCCTCTCCCATTCCCCTGCCTTTTGCTTGAGTGTGCTGCCTTCCTTCCATGTGCCTGGGCAAAAGGCAAGGGAATGGGATGGGGAGCCCTGCTCATGGAGAAGATGCACGTGTGCCTTCACCCCAGTTTCCTTGCCTTTTGCCTGGGTATGCTGCCTTCCTTCCAGGAAGGGTGGGAAGTCTTGCATGCACCTTCCTTCTCTGCAATTCTATAGTTCTAAGTGAACAGGCAACTTGAAGGTACACACACAGAGAGAGAGAGAGAGAGAGACATGTCTTAACTTGGAGGTGATGATTTAAATTCGGGGAATATCTCCTGCAACTTTGATTTTCACCCCCCTATGAAGACAGAAAACGAGAATTAACTAGTGCGTGGTCCTGCATCAGACATTATATGAATTATTGAGAATAAGGTCTGGGATTGGGGAGGAAGACTGATAAAAGGAAATCAGAGGGAAAGTCACTATTTTTAACCTTTTGTGTGTGTCTTGGGGGAAGGGCTGATTTTCCCTATCGTGTTTCTGCCTTTTGTATCTCTTGACTATGTCTTCAAAAACCTATAGCCCTTTGGTTTAATATAAATGCAGCTCTGAAACCAATAAAACAGCATGACTCCCAGAAAAGTTATTTCTGCAAAGAAATAAATGCCCCCTCCCTGTTTTTAATGGAAATTGGAAGTCCCTTTCTATCTTTCTTCCTTTCTGAAGGCTTCTGCCAACCGTAACATTATTAGAATGAGGTGAGTGCTCACTTGGCTTCATAACATAGCTTGGCTCTGGGGCTGCTTAGGCTGAGAGCTGAATTGCTGGACTGAGGGCTTAAGCTGTGGATGAAAGTACACATGGAAATTTTAAAAAAATCCAGAAATTATAGCAAAAACTCAAAGCTATAAATTTCATTTCAGAATTCCATTACTTTCTCCCATTTTGTCTTTTATAGGCTCACTAATATACATGATCTGGGAATACCACATCGGCTTCAGTACTGAAACAACTGGATTGAGGAAACTGTATTTGCCTTGTTCTGTAGGGTAGTTATTGTTGACCTTGTAGGGTTGATGGGAGAGGCAGGGCCTTATCACAGCAAAGTGTCATAAATTGATCTTAAAGCAATGCATTATTCCTGGTTTGGGATCAGTCGTATTGTGTAATGTCATTGCTCACCAGCAGCTATTGCATTGCAATCCATTTGAAATGTGGTCTTTTTTGTTCTATAAATAATCAATTAATGACCCCCTTTCCTGCGACAATCCAGTTAACTGTGGGAGTGTGGTTTCCTCATAGCACTTGCTTCCGTAAGCTGGTCCAGTAGTAGCCATGGTGTGGGCATTCCCAGGTTGTCCCTCTCTCATCTGCTCCCAAGAAGATCTCCTCACAGTAATCTCCAGACCAATCATGGGGTGTGGGGTGGGGAAAAGGACTCAGCAATGTTGTTGTAATGTGAAGGGAAGAACAGTGCGAATGATGCTGCTCATCCACAGATGTTGAAGGGGTGTGATAGAGAGTGTTCATTAAGCTGATACCATCATGGGAATAGCTATAACAGGATTCCAACAGAACAATGTGGTCTTAAGATATGGTATGATAAGGCTCACAGTCTAGAACATGTAGAGGGCACAGATTTGGGGAAGGTTGCTCTAGGAACGTAGAGGGGGTAGGAACAGTGGTATAAAAACTGTGTTTCCACACTGTATTTTGACATGTGGAGCACACAAAGAGAGTTCCGCATTTGTTTTTGTTGATAGTTTCCTTTAAACTGCAGAAATCATGGTGAAAGCGTTAAGATGCTTTCAGTGTCTTACATTAATCACTGCAAAATCCTCCCTGAATTTGCAAAAGTGTGTCTCTGGAAACAGCTTGCTTATTCATTTATTAATGATAAATATTTCTATCCCTTCCTGTATTATAGGATCTCAGGTCACTGTACAGATAAGATCAATTTAAACCATTTAAAACAATTAAAAATGTAAACTAATTTGAATACGGCAAAATCAAAGAAGACAATTTAACAAATGAAAACAAGTTGGAATAGTTTAAAGCAATGCATGTGTCCAGATTTTCATGCAGATTAGTTGGGTTCCAGAGGATTTAATAAAAAGCCATGTTTTCACTTGGCAGAATGAAACCAATATTGCTGCCAATCAGGTCTTCATATTTGCCATGTTAGAGGTAGGAGAAGGTCTTATATGTGCTGTCCCCTAGTAGTAACACAACATTTATGTTGTTTTTATTTAGACTGCTCTGGGTTGCTTAAGACTACTGAAATCACAAAGTCAGTACCAAATGGGTGTGAAACGTGTTGCCTATCTGGTGAACATAGCCAGGAGAGTCCAGGGGACACCCATGGTTCTTTCATACTACACACTTATAGCACTGTGATTCTACTTTAACTGCCATGGCAAGATCCTATGGACCATGGAGTTTGTAGTTTGGTGAGGTACCAGAATGAATGAATATCTTTATTACAGTCATTGACCAGCACAGATCTAGCACTAGATCTCTCTGGTAAGAATTCCACATAGGTCTCCCTAAACTGCAGATCAGAGATCCAATGTTGTGTAGTGGTTTGAGCACTGGACTACAACCCTGGAAACCAGAGTTCAATTCTCCGCTTGACCATGGAAACCCACTAGGTGACTGTGGGTGGATCACACACACTCAGCCCCAGAAAATTCCATGACAGGTTTGCCTGAGGGTCACCATAAGTTGGAAATGACTTGAAGGCACACAACAGCAACAGCAAACTACAAATCACATGATTTCATAGAATGGAACCATGACAGTTAAAGCAGAATCATAGTTCTTTACTGTGTAGTGTGACAAGGCTCCAGGATTCTTGTTTCCAGAACTAAACAAAAGATATACAGGATTGGGTAGGAATGCTTTGCCCATGACTATCCTGCAATGAGGAAAAGGACCCTTCTTTTTTAATATCTATATGAAGTGTATTGGTTGCCAGGTAGACACTTGTAAGGTAGAATTATAGCTTCAGTTGTAGATAACTTTGGCTATATATATATATATAAAGTCCATGTGTCTAGTCCAGTGGACAGACAAAATTGAGATTTTGGTCCATAACTGTGCCATTGACAGTCATCTTGCTCCAAGGCATCTACTCAGTGTGCACTTGCTATAGAAAAGGGAAATTCCATGTTGGACTCAGATAGAGAAGGATTGGAAAATAAAAGTACCCATAGCATACTCCCCTTATAGAAGTACATGTTGCAACCTCATCTGGAATGCATGGGACAATTTCAGATACTGTGTCTGAAAAAAATAATACTTATTTGTAGAGAATTCAGAGACTTGCAGAAAGGGATAACCAAAGTGATACAGGGACTGTAGCAATTCTCCTATGAGGACAGGTTACAGGGTTTGGAGCACTTTAGCTTAGAAATAAAATACAGGAGGTTGTTGTTGTGTGCCTTCAAGTGACCTCAAACCTATTTTGAGGTTTTCCTGGCAGAATTTGTTTAGACGGGGTTTGCCTTTGCTTCCCTCTGAGACTAAGAGAATGTGACTTGCCCATCCATGATCACCAAGTGTGTTTCTATGGCCCTTTCTGCATGGCATTTGCGATGTGATCTGCACGATGCACTCACAATCGCGCAATGCTCCAAGGGCTGGCAGGTGCTGATTGCGCACTTTTTCCTTTTTGACTGGAAGCTGAAAATGTTGCGCGATTGCGCATTGCTCCCAGGCCCCGCACACACTTACCTGGCATGCGGAGCCTCCGGAGCTGCACTGGTCGTGCTTCCTGCCCCAGCACAGCCTGGGAAAATCCCAGGCTGCACTGTGAAAGGAAGAGGCGGGGCTCTTGCGCGAGCAGGCAGCTCATGCAGAGCTGAAGCAGCCGAGACGCGAGAGCCTCTCGCTGGAGGCTGCTCGGCAATCCCCGCACCCCAGCACCAGAAAAAGGTAAGGTGCAGAAAGGGCCTATGACTGAGCAGGGATTTGAACCGTGGTCTCTAAAACACTATACCATGATGGGTCTCAGAGATATATGATGGGTATAAAATTATGCATGATATGGAGAAAGTAGGCATAGCCTCCAGCTGTCCCAGTTTGGCAGGGACAATCCAGATTAACCCACTTTTATCCCACTTCTTCTGCTGCCTTTAAAATGTCTCGGTTTCTCTCTTCTCCTCCCTCTTTCTCAATTCGTCCTCAGTTTACTTCAGATTCTGCAAACCAAGCTCTGAGTCCAAAAGTAACTTAGCTTATGCCTGAGTCTACTGGGGAGGGCAAGATTCTGCCCTTTCCACTCCTCTCCCCCTTTTGAGTGTGAGTTAACTCAAAAGGGGGAGAGGAGTGGAAAGGGCAGAATCTTGCCCTCCCCAGTAGACTCAGGCATAAGCAAACTACTGTAGCCTTTCCTAGCTTGTGTTCTTTATCATTAATATTTTTCGCCATCTTGACCATCTTGATGTTGCTTGCCTATGTGCATCCCAGTTTTCATCTGTGAAATGTTGGAGGGTATGAGTAGATAGGGATAGGTTTTCATCGCTTTCTCGTAAAGCTACAACCCCGGGAGATCGTCCATTGATGCTGAGTGGTGGGAGATTCGATGAAAGGAGTGAAAGGAAGATATGTTATCCATTGAAGCTGAATGGTGGGAGATTTATTGAAAGCTATGTAAGGGATATATTTTTTCACAGAGTGCAAAGTTAGACTGTGGAATCCCCTGCTGCATGATGTAGTGATGACTGCCCACTTGGATGGTTTTAAAAGAAGACTGGATAAATTCATGGAAGATGGACTTATCAGCTGAATATATATTTCCTTCTATATAAAGGGCAGGATGCCTCTCTTTTTTAGTTGCTGGGTAACACAAGAAGAAGGGAGAAGTTGCACTCATGTTCTGCTGGTGGGCTTCTCACAGGCATCTGGTTGGCCACAATGCGAACAGAATGTTGGTTTAGTTAGGCCCTCGGTTTGATCCAACTTTGCTCTTCTTATGTTCTTTACCAGTGTAAAACTGGAACCAATCACAGAGTGGATTAGCATGCTGTGTTGCCTAAACAACACATCTGTTAAGTGAGTGGGCTTTAATAACTTCTGTTTCCCAGTGGTTTGGAGCTTGAGTGAACATGAAAAGCCTTTAAAACAACCTGTCAAGCTGAAAGGGATGTTATTTGCTAATTGAGTAACCGTGGCCACATAGTGCAGGCAACTAATGAGCTGACCACAGATACAAGTTGTTCTGATGAATAATTGCACAGGCTGTGAAACTTGGAAAAAAGATGACTTCCCCTTGACTTCCCCCCACAATTAATTCTTCCATTCAGAAATTAAAGGGATGTTGTTCGAATGTGTATTTTTCAGGAAACCAAAATAAAGAAAACCCGGGATAATCAGGAACGGATTTCTGGAGTGGGATTGTGAGCTGCATTTGCTTTTGGCCTTCAAAACAAAATCCAGGCTCAGAATTTTTTAATTCTAAATGTGTGTCTTTTTGCATCAGACTAAGATTAGTAGATCTTGGAGTTCTTCTGAAACTTTTTTTGAAAGTAGATCTAGCAAGCACAAGTCTCCCCACCGCTGACTCATGTTTGAAGGATGGAATAACAATTTATTTAAATAATACATAAATAAAATATGCAAAAGAAGTATGATCTTCGGGACAAGAATATGGTGCAAAGGGAATGGAATGTCTCAGAGATCCAGAAGGCATAGGAGCTGCTGGATAAAGAGAACTTGCGGTGATTAAAAATGTGCATTTTGATCAATCCATTGCTCATCAGATCTTTTTCAGAGGGGGAATGGGCAAGACGCTTCTTTTTCTTTTTCAGTTTGAATTCCTTTGTTTTTGTTCTTTTTATTTCTGTAGGGGAGTTCTGAAATATCAAACTAATATAAAGGAACATCCCCCTGGCTGCTTTAACCCTAACACGACAACTCAAGAAGGGAGCCAGTTTTCAGGTGATTTGGACAAACCGCACCCTGAAAATGCTTTGGAACCTTTGCCACGCCGTTTGGTGGAACTGGAGCCTCTTCTCAAAAGTAGCTTTTTCTGTATAGAGGAAGCTAAATTCCAAGCCCATTTCCCTGAGGTTTGTATGAATTTCTATGTTGCATTGTGCTCAGGTTGGTGCAGTCAAGCCTCTTCTGAGAAGATGCTGTTTGGACTATACCATTGATCATGAGTTGGGAGCCCAAGTGACGAGAGGGTAACAAGAGGGACATCCAAATCAATGCAGATTAGCTGACAAATGGCAAAGAACCCTCAGTTCCTCATTCTAAGGAGATAGTTGTGAGGAAGCCATGCCTGTTTCAGTGTGGTGGAGTCTCTTTCTTTGGATATCTTCAAAAAGAGGCTGGACACCTGCCTGCTGGGAATGTTTTAATTGGAGTTTCTCCTTTGAGCAGAGGGTGGGCTCAGTTTCCCATGAGATCTTTTCCATCACTTTGATTCTATAGGATTGTTTCTCTTTCTCTCTCTCAGCAGTTGCACCTCCATATTAACATCAGTTTTTCCTTTTTTTTTTTTGTTAAAAAAGGTGGCAATATGCTACTTGAAGCTATTTTGTGATCGACTCATGACTACCAATATGTTTTATTTTTTTAAAACTGGAAATCACTTGAAATACTACTATGGCTATAAATTTGTCAAATGACCCCTCCAAATTTTGAAAGGCACACTGTTATCAGTTCTTATATTACTTTAAAAAAAGAGAATAGGGGTAATGTCATTACATTAGAAAGCAACAACAACAATATGTTATAAATCAAACAATGTGATTTGTAATGTGTTAGTTCCAAGCTTTGGACTTGGAAGGAAGGATCAAGGAGACAGAGGGATATAAGATTGCTACTGTTGATGGGAGCTCTCCCTTTAGGGTCCAGTAAATGGAGGCTTAGTGGATTAAAGCAACAGTGTATTTGGAAAGGTGCAATGTTTTACAGAATCTGGCATGCAACCCTGTGAGTGTCACTAGCAAATAGGGAGTGGAAACAAACTTATATAGCACATTTGCAAAACTATGCAATGCCAATGATTAACCAATTTTTAAAAAAGAAAGTCCTATGACAATAAGGCATATCAGTGCTAATCAATGATGAACAAGTATTTTTTTCAAAGTACGCATGTCAGACTTTTTCCTTGCAATGCACTAGTTATTCCAACTAGTGTCCCTACCAGCAGAATACATCAAGAGGGCAAGGGCTGAAAAGCCCTTAACTTATTTAACTTAACTGGAAGTCCCTGAACTTTTCAACATTTTCTGTGGCTAAGCAGACTTTTCCTTCAGTGTGGCTTTGCTCTACCTGACTTTACAACCTTTCTTCCTCATTACATGCGGAACCAATTTAAATAACAAAGAACGCCTGGCTGGAGCTGGTTACGGGGAATGTATAACTCCTCTGTTGAAACAGCTTCATTAGCTACTGATCCAGTTGTGGCAGAAGTCGGGGGTACCTGAAAGAACATATTTTCCCCTGGAAGCTTGACTGGGAATAAAGATCTTTGGGGAGGGCTTTCTCTCAATCCCACCACCATTACAGGGAAATTTAGTGGAGACTCAGGACTGAGCCTTCTCAGTAGTTTCTCCCAGACTGTGGAAGTTTGCCCCTCTCTGCTCTCTTTCTGCTGAATCTTTTAATTTTAAAGGCTTTAAGCAGGACTTTGTTCCCTAGATCATGTGACAGAAGGGCGCATTCTATACAGTGTGCTGTGCTTTCCTCTTTTTTTGTTGTAATTATGTTTTAAATATGTTTTAAATTGTTTTAACCACATACTTTTTGAATAGTTTTTTTTTAAAAAAAAAGATTTTCTAAAATAAGATTTGAGTTAAACTTTGTTTTAAATTGTTGTAAGCTGCTTTGGATCCTGTGCCAAGGAAAAAGATGGGTTATTAAATAAGTAACCAAGTAAATAAATGACTGTACACACAACATACAATCCACAGAATGCAGCTGCACATCCAAGGTGTGAGGCGCAAGAAAAAACAGTCTAAACATCCTAAACAGTTAGAATATTAAACAATTTAATAGTTAAACCATTTTAAAACTGATGAAAACTTGTACAGGTTTGGGCCCTCAAATCATTAGGCCCCAAAGGCTCTGGTGAAAAGCTCTGCTTTGATCTTGTGCCAGAAAATCACTAGTTATTTGTGCCAAGCAGGCCTACAAAAGGAAGGCATTCCACAGCTGGGGTGCTACCACAAAGAAGGCCTTTCCCGCACAGTACCTTACTCCAAAGTTTAAGCAGTGAAGGGCAAGATGCCTGGAATACATAGTTCTGTCTTCTAACAAAGCATGCTATTGCTGCATTTTCTATACCACCCATGATTTGCTGCCTGAAGTGCTTCCCTAACTCTGCCTAAAGGTAGGACCAGTCCTATGTAGTTTACGGGGCAAAAAGTTCATTAAAGTGAGGAGTTTTGTTAATCGCTGGGGGGTTAATATATTGATTTTGTTGGAGAATGTGAGTGACAGTGGTCAGTAATTAATATTCTCAGCAGAAGGTGAGCAGCAACCAGTCCCACACCAACACCCCTCCCACACAAATGTAGTGCGTAGCAGAGAAATAAACAGACATAATTTTCTTTGTCAAAACACATGAAGTAGGTTTGTAAATACTAAAGATTTCATAACATCTCATGGTGAGAGGCTCCACAACATACTCTTAAAAACATGGAGGGGAGAGAGAGAGAACTCAAACTACATAATAGAGGACAGACGGACTCAGACTAACTACAGACTAACAAATGGAGGAAGGAGAAGAGTGTGGCTAAGGCAACAAACAGGAAATGGCATGAATACATACTATGCATAAACTCTGAGTGAGAAATGCAGACTATCAGCTTCTGAATAAAAGTATGCTAAGGTTGCAAAGGTTTTAACAATAACATGTTTCTGGTCTCTCTCTCTCTCTCTCTCTCTCTCTCCACTTCCCCTTTCTTTCAGACTTGGCTATGGATCTCTGGCCCATTGTGTTTATATTGTGCAGAAAGACTCTACCGCTACATCTGTAGCAGCAGTAAACCTGTCACAATAACTGCAGTGATCAGCCACCCCTGTAATGTCCTTGAGGTACGGATGATGAAGGAGGATTTCAAAGCCAGGCCAGGACAGGTGAGTTTATAGTTGGATAATATTCCAGTGACTACAAATCAAAGGACACAGGAAGCAGCTGAAAGGGGTCAAAAGTAAATTGGAAGGGTTTGAATTTTCCTTACAGAAAATGGGAAGATGAGAGTCTAAGATATTTTCCTTGTCTGTGCGGAGAACTTTGCGTTTCCTGAGAAAAGCAATGGGGAAGAAGCACATCATGCCTTGGAAATCCATGTTTCTGAGGCTTGTGGGACATTTCTGTGGGGGAAAAATGTGTATAAAAAAATTAAAAATGTGCCTAACTTAAAAAAAAGTATATGTTCTAACAGTGTACACAAACATGCTTCAGTAGATGGGGGGGGAAAATCAGTGTTCAAAATTGCGTACACTGGAAGAATCCAAACAAAATTTGTATATATTTTTTTTAAAAAATAAGCATAACAACATGAAAAAGGGGGAAAAAAGAGCACAAACTGCTATGCAAGAAGGAAAAAAAAACCCTCACATCCAATATGGAGTGAAAATGGGTGTGGGTTCAAGAATGAAACTGAAACAAAATTGTTATCCCTAATATGACAGTGTGACTGAGTATAGAATTAAGAGCACACTGCACATTTGTGTTGTGAAGGAAAGGTTTCCAAACAGGCAACACAGAACACAGAAGGAGATAAGAAGAATCCTTCTGGCCCAGACCAGGGCTGCTACAATAGTCAATCCCAGGCCTCTGGGAGGTTCACAGCAGGATCTGAGACATACAGTGCTTTCCTAATTTTTTCCTGTCAGGTACTACTGTTTGTGGGTTGTACACGTGGGTCACAAAAAACTCCTAGATCCGTGGTTATCAGCCTTTGATCCTGCACATGTTCTGGACTTCAACTCTCAGAAGCCTCAGCTTGCATGACCAATGGTCAGGGATTCTGGGAGATGGAGTCCAAAATGTCTAAGGAACCAAAAGATTGAGATCCACTGCCCTAGATCATCCTGGGTGATTAATCCTCAAACTAGAGGTGGGTCAGCAGTCCTCACAACATGAAATGAATGGCTCTTCAGAAAACAGGAGTAAAAGTGACTTCCTTGCTTCAATTTTGTGTTTATACGTTTGTGTAATTTACCATAGTTCTTGAAACTCTATGCAGCAGGCAGCTGCCATTTCAGTTTGGGATAAAAACAAACAAACAAACGAACAAACAGAATAAATAAAGACATATAAAACCAGAATTTGAAAAAGTTAACTGTCTCACAAAGGTGTAGCTAAGGGATGGGGGTAAGGATGGAAAGAAATAAGAATTCTGCCCATCCAAATTAAATTTTCCTTTGGTCACCAAATCTCTAGCATTGCAGAGAATGAGCTATTGGAAATTACTCCAGCCTGGAACTCTTGTTATTTGCTTTGTTCTCATTCCCTTTGTTGCTTTGCCTATCTTTTTTCTTTGGATGACTGAACTATATATCTAAATGCTCAACTGAAGTGTCTGGTTACTGCAGTGCTAGGAATTTTTTCATGAGCAGAATTCTTTTTCTGGGAGGAAATGCCCATATTCCTCTCCCTCATAGCTATATCCCTGCCCGCCCAGAATTCCTTCGCCAATGCAGCTAATGACCATGTTGGCTGGTAGATTCTGGGAATTTTCATCTGAAAAAGCAGCTTTCTGAAGTGCCTCCAAATTCAGTGGCTGCCACCCAAAAGTTGATATCAACCAGACCTACACAAGCTAAAGAACACTGATACATGTTGCCCTGATGCCTAAAATTACCCTGCCAAAATAGCAAAAATTCTCCCTCTACCACTACTTTCATTTTGGGGCATAAACTTTGAGAAGGTGGTACAGGTTGAGTGTCCTTTATCTGAAATGCTTGGGACTAGAGGCTTTCAGATTTTGGATTTTTGAATATTTGCATATACAGAATGAGACTGCATAACATTCTTTCAACATGTGGTCCACTCTTTTGTTAGTTCTTTTCTCTTGCCTTCTTCCTGTAGGGACCATCGGGGAATTATAGAAGCTTGTTTGGGACCAAGCATGTGTGCTGCTTACAAAGTAATCTGAGAGAGAAAAAAGGCACCAAGCCAACTGAGAGACTTTGCAAACAGTATGCATATAGACCTAAGCAGGCCTGCATTTCCCTCATGTTCCCTATAGGAAAAAGACTAGGTTCTGCTTTTCAAAAGTTTTGGATTTTGTAGCTTTTCAGCTTTTTGAATAAGGGATACTCAACCTGTATTCAAATTCTGCTGCATTGCAGTGCACCCTCTGTATATATGGGAGTTCCGTTCTTGTGTAAAACAAAAAACATGTATGCTCAATTCAGTTATCATCAATGGGCATAATGCTTGTGCTGGGTGAGCTCCCAGCACATCCATTGACAATAATGGGACACGAGGCTTCCGTAACCTCACATTTGTGTGTGTGGAGGTTGTGCCAGCAGAGAGCAGTGTGTTGCTAATATGTCTTTGGTTATTGGAAATTTTGGCAAGCAGTCTTTCAGTAGACTTTATGGTTAAATGAAGTTTTGTTAAGTGAAGTAAAATCATTGGTTTCTCCAGCCCAGGGGTGGGCAACTATGGCCCTCTTGATGTTTTCAAGCTGTAGTTCCCATCAGCCCTAACTAGCATGAAAACAGTGAGGGATTGTGGGAACTGCAGTCCAAAAACTCCTTGAGGGCTCCAGTTGAAATCATTGATCTAGCCAATTTGAATTCAGGACTGATAGTCCCTTTCCTGAATGCCATTCATCAGATAATCTTTTTTAAGCAGTTGATACATGATCCACTTAAATGGAGTTGACCAGGACTGAACCTGGGACAATGTGAATGCATAACTCTGCCACTCCTGAAGGATTTGTCTCACAGGATCAAGTAGATCCTGCCTTAATATCAATTTGTTTTCTCCTAGTGTAAACATTTTTATGCCATAGACGGTGGAGTGGATGGAATGAGCATTTGGGAGGACAAGAGTCTAAGACCTTTTCTTTCTCTGTCTGTAAAGAGAGTTTCTGGGGGAAAAATGGAAGAAGACACATAATCTGTAAAGGCTCAAAATTAAGACTAGTACTGAAAAGAGGTTTCTTTTTCATTATTTTTCTTCCCCTCTGGCTCTTTCAGTATGTCATTCTGCACTGTCCCAGTGTGTCATCTCTGGAAAGCCATCCCTTTACTCTCACACTGGTAAGGAAATCTTTTCATCATGCATTCTGGGGTGGGTTGTTTTTGGATTTTTGGATTGTCTTTGGAAGTGATTAATGAACATTCCTCTCTTTTCCTGGAGGGGCTCAAGCTTATTGCTTCATTTTTGTACCCAGTCATGAATGAGAATCATATTGTATCGTCATATTGTGTGGTGCAGTATGTTCAAAACTGTTAACTAGGCAGTTGTCCCAATGTTCTGGTTTGCAGCTCCCATAATTTCCTTCTACTGGCTTTGCTGATAGGGGCTTTGGACAGCTGAAGTCCAGAGCATCTGAAAGGCTGAAGTTTCTCCATCTCAATGTTCTCTTACCGTGCAATACACCAGCGCTATATGGTAGATCAATATTATTTCCATATTACAAAGGTCTAAGTTTGGGAGAGGTTGTATGTGCTGTAAGCTCCCAAGGTAACCTCCAGGAAGCTGTCACCAACATGGTGCCCTTCAGATATTTTACGCTATGGCTGTCATCTCTTCTGGCCAGTGCTGTGGATTTTTCCAGGAAAAAATTAGGAATTTCAGGAACATTTTTGAGTGCTTTAAATAATATCTGATTTAGTACACTTGGATAAATGTTACATTCAAACACATACAAAGCTTTATATGGAATTAATTTATTAGAATATTATAGCAGAGCCAGCTTGGTGTAGTGGTTTGATTGTAGGTAGACTCTGAGAGACCAAGATTCAAATCCCAACTTGGCCGTGGAAACCCAGTGGATGACGATGGGTAAGTTACACTCTCTCAGCTTCAGAGGAAAGCAATGACAAACTTCCTCAGGGTACATCCCTCAAAGAAAGTCCGATGATAGGGTCATTTTAGGGACTTCAGCTTCAAGTCATTTCCACACCGTACCTGATTCCAGCGTCCTCCCATCGCAATCCTGGCAGCACCTTTGCCAGGAAGAGAGTATGACGGGAATGCTTCAGACAGCTCCTTGCAAAAGGGAGTGCGAGTGACATGTTCCTGCCTTCCACAGCAGATCCGGGCTCTTTCCCATGCTGCACTGGAGAAGGAAGTGCCACCGTCATGCTTCCTGCCCTTCCACATGGAAGGTGAGAATGGGAGCATCGTCCAGTTGCGGGTGCTTCATGGATTTATTCTGTTAAGTGAATATCCCATGATCATGAGGGGTGGGGGCTGGATGGCAGCAGGACTGTGATGACGTTGTGCTGAAGCGCAATCTGTGGACCATTGCCATCCCATTCCTATAGCTGGACTGCGACATCACATGGAAATGATTGAAGACAGGCAACAATAAAGAAAATAGCCTATATTTCCATTATATTAAACAAAAAATAGCAAAACCTGAAAAAGCACTATTTTTAGGACACTTTCTAAAAGAGAGCTGTCATTGATATATCTCATACCAACACTTCTATATTCTTTTCTCAGTCATAGCTATAGTAGCTTTAGCTTCACTCACTTTCTGCTCTACTTATCAGCACCATTTTGAGCTTAGAAGAAATTACTCAGTTCTAGCAGAATATTCTATTTCACTAAAGGATGGAAGGATGGGTCTGTGAGGAGAGGCAGCGTATCATGTTTTGTCTTGACTCTTTTTGCCTGTGAATGATTGAGAAGGAAGAAGTTTTGGTGAAACAGGAACAAGCTTAGCAATGCATTTATTTGTTAGTCTATTCTGCTGAGCACTAGGACTTGTCAATGCTTGTCTGCTTAGAAGAAAATGAGAAGTATGTATCCCATATTCCTTATGAACCAGTCCAGGCCTTGAGATCTGCTGGAGAGGCCCTTCTGTCGGTCCTACAACCTTCACAGGTACATCTGGTGGGAACATGGGAGAGGGCCTTTTCAGTGGCTGCTCCAGAATCCGAAACTCCCTTCATAGCATAGTCAGACTGGCACCCTCCCTGCTCTCCTTCCATAGTCAAGCAAAGGCATTTTAATCCCAGCAGACATTCATGTGTGACTATGGCCTGTCTGATAAAGGGTGCTGGCTATTGTTAACCATGCAGAATTTTTGAATATTTGAATTTTAATTATGTAGCTTTACTTTTTAAAATTCTTATTTGCTTGTTTAATTTTTGTTTTAACTTTTGTATTCTGGGATTTTTAACTATTTCTTTTTTAAATTGTTGTAAGCCACTTTTGAGTCCTTACCAGAAGAAAAATGGAGTATAAATAAAGGATAGTGGTAGTAGCAGCAGTAGTAGTATAGTAGTAATTGGCCCATTTAAAATGTTATTGTAAATTGTTAAAATTGTAGTACAATAGCCTTGACAACTACATATAAGTGTGTGTGTGTGTGTGTGTGTGTGTGTTTATGTGTTTATTCATACCTTTGGAAATCTTTAAACAGAGGCTGGATGAGCACCTTTCAGAAAAGCTGTAATTTGTGTTCTTAGATGGTAGAGATTTGGACTAGATGGCCTTTTTGTGGTTCCTTCCAACTGTAAAATTCTATGATTGTAAGCCACAAGCTCTGTTAAATTATAATTTCAGTGTAATTCAATTATGCCTTAGTTATCAAGGAAAGGGCTTAATTGCAAAGTACTTTGTTAAACTAGGTAATTTCTAGATTTTTTTTTTCAACTTGTTACTTCTGGGCTCTGCTTCTGAATCATTTGCATTCTCTTTCCAAAACTGGATAGTTATTTCTCCAGTGCAACTGACTGCATTGCAGCAGTAAGCATCGAGGATAGAATGTTTGGAAAAGCCCATAAATGTGTCACTGTGACTGTAATGTGTGCTTTTTATATTTATGGTGAGCCCTGGAGAGTCATAATTGCACAGCAACACCTGCTACTTTGAGGCAAAATCAGTTGTTGTTTTGTTTTTCAATGACACTACTGTGATGCTTGAAACTTGAGAAATTTCTGATCTTCTTTGTCCAGCTTTAGGGCTACAACTTCCATGTACTGCATTTTTCTAGGTCATTGTTCTGCCTGGGGCTGCTCCTTTGCCCAGAGAATATGGTCCCCCCGCTTTGTCCCAGTGTAATGTTAGACTTAGGGCTCTGCTTATGGAAGATATAGACAAACTCCTAATACTATCATCTTCTTTCTTTTTATACTATTCCTCTTCGACCTACTTGTGTAAGATTTAGCAGGACTTTGGCTAACTTTGACTATACTTTTGCGATGTTAGCATTGTATTTATTGTCTCCCTTCTTTTGTAATTACATGGTCCTGATCCAGTCTCCTGTTGCATCTTTCCCTTGCCACCAATGCCCTGTCCAGTACTGATAACTCTCCTGTGAACAGACTGTATCAATAGCATAGGTCTGTAATGGACTGCTATTGCTATATGACCTGACACCTCAGATTCAGTGGAGGAGCACGTTCATTAAAAAAAATAAACTCCAGCTCAGTAGTAAAATCTGTATGTAGAGGCAAATATTGTCTCTGCAAGCTGGGCTGGGAGAACCTCTATCACTCTATGCAGATCAGGGTTAGATAACAAGTGAGCTGAGATCCTATATTGTGTCTTTGCAATGTTAATCTATGCTCAGTTACATGGAGGTTGCACTATATCCCCTTCTGCTGAATACTGGGAACATGTAAGCGAGTGTGCATCTGCCACTGTGCCTGCTTATTGTCCACTGTGGAATATGGAATGCACAAAGGCTGTTTCTACAAATCCTAGTCTTTGAAGTGCTACATTGAAGGCACTGATGAATAAGGGCATTTCTGTACTACACTGCTATAATGCTGTTATTCCACTTTCAACAACCTATGGAACCCTGGAGTTTGCAGTTTAGGGAGGGGTATTTAAAATTCTCAGCCAGAGAGCTTTTGGTCTCAGTAGACTACAAACTCCAGAATTCCACAGGATGTTGAAAGTGGAACCATAGCACTATAACAGTGTAGGGTGGAAATGGCCTTAGTTGAGCATTCTCCAAACATATGTATCTGCATTACTGGAGTCCAGTTGGTTAATCCCAATTAGAGCAGACCGTTCAGTTGTTGAATGCTGAGTTAACGTGTACATAAATTGAGTTGATTCATTGGAGGTGCTCTAGGTGGGACTGACAATAGGATTTAGGCATTTATGAAATGGTTCCACTCATGGAACTCCACTTACCTGACCATGAACTGAATGTGTCTGTTGCACAATGAAAGAAGCTGAACATAGGGAGCCTCCTGTGGAATCTAGAGAAGAAACTAGTGATACATCTCAGGATGCTCAAACAATGCTTATCAAAGCCTGACATACTGGGGCTGCGTGTACTCTTCAGGCTTTTTTCAGGGGTCAATATAGAACCAAACTTCAGAAATTTCTTCAGCAGGACATCTCAAACCATTTGTTGGACAAATGAAATTCAGGCCAAAACACATCAAGCTTTTTTTTTTATTAATAAAACAATTTTTCAAGAGACTTGAGATGTCTCCAGTTTCTTTTGTGGATTCAGTTGCACAATAGTACAAAATTGTACAACCACCTGAATAAGGCAACTTACATAAGTGTAGGACATCCAGCCATGGTCTGTGGGCCAGAGGAGTTGTCTCCTCCCCTATTTACATTGTGCATTTGCTAATTGTGTGAATAACATTTTTGTTTCATTTAACTCTTACTTTGGTCCCAGACTGGAATGCGGAGAGAGTTTAAAATATTCTTTTTTTTAGACTATAGCTCCAAAAGACCAGTGGTGTGTGGCATACTGATTTCCCCAGAAGTAACTCTATGTAATGATTTCAATTACTTCTGAAACAAGAGAAGGGCAAAATGTTGCTTTTGAAAATATCGGAGAGAATAGAGGGGGTCAATGCTTCTTTTTTTTTTTTCATTATCATTTTTGTATATTATTTTAATACAAAACAAATATTTAAAAACAGTTTCTCCATCATATTTTTATCTACATACATGAAAGGTTGCTGTATTTTCTTATCCTCCTACACTTCTACTTAGAACCTTACGCCACTTCTGCACTAGTCTGTTATAGCGCAGTGATTCCACTTTTAACATCCTATGGAATCCTGGGATTTGCAGTCTAGGGAGGGTCCTGCCAACTCCTCCCTAAACTTCAAACCCCAGAATTCCACAGGATGTTGAAAGTGGAATTATCGCACCAGAGCAGTCTCGTGTGGAAGCGGCCTTAGTTAGGTCCTCCAGTTTGTCACCTTTGATCACTCTACTCAGGGAAAGGAGTGGTTCCATTTTGTGGGGGGGGGGATAAGAGATAATACTGCACCTTAACTTTTACCAAAAAAGAAAAAGAACTATTTCCTTCTCTGAGCAGAGTGGTGAGAGGCCTTTTTGAATGCTTGGGCAGGAAAATGGCAGCAGCAGCAGCCAGAGGTGACTGGCCCCCTGAGGCAACAATGACACTTTCCCCTCTCTGCAGAATGACCCCCAGTTTATCCATGGGTTATAGCAAAATCCATAGTTTTGGCCTCCAAACCTGCCTTCAACATATATGTGAGGGTGACTTATACATGAGTAAGAATCTTGTTTTCCAAAACAGCAGTGTGGTGCAGTGATTTGAGTGTTTGACTAGGTTTCTGGGAGACCAGGGTTCAGATTCCCACTTGGCCAAGGAAGCTCAGTTGGTGGCCTTGGGCAAATCACACTCTTACAGCCCCAGAGGAATTCAAACACATAAGCCATTTCCGCACTACACTGTTATAGTGCTATTATTCCACTTTCATCATCCTGTGGAATGATGCACGGATACTGATAGGGTCTCCCACGTCAGATAGGCTTTTGTTTAGGAACCAGCCTAAAAATACCAAACAGCTCCTGCATACGAGGGCCTTTTCCACATGACCCTGTTATAGTGCTATCATTCCACTTTCAACATCCTGTGGAATTCTGGAGTTTGTAGTTTACTGAAGTCAAAGAGCTCTCTGGCTGAGAATTCTAAATGCCCCTTCCTAAACTGCAAACCCCAGGATTTCACAGGATGTTGAAAGTGGAATAATAATAGCATTATTTCATAGAATCATAGAAATGTAGAGTTGGAAGAGACCACACGGGCCATCCAGTCCAACTCCCTGTCATGCAGGAACACCCTCAAAGCACTCCCGACAGATGGCCATCAAGCCTCTGCTTAAAAACCTCCAAGGTAGGAGACTCCACTACTCTCCGAGGCAGCAGATTCCACTGCCGGACAGCCCTGACTGTCAGGAAGTTCTTCCTGAGGTTCAGGTGGAATCTCCTTTCCTGCAGCTTGAATCCATTGCTCCTGGTCCTGGTTTCTGGAGCAGCAGAAAACAAGCCCCCTCCTTCCTCTACGTGGCATCCCTTCAAATATTTAAACATGGCTATCATGTCCCCTCTTAACCTCCTTTTCTGCAGACTAAACATACCCAGCTCTCTCAGTCTATCCTCATAGGGCATGTTTTCCAGGCCTCTCACCATTTTGGTCACCCTCCTCTGGACTTGCTCCAGCTTGTCAATATCCTTCTTGAATTGGGGTGCCCAGAACTGGACACAGTATTCAAGATGGGGTCTAACCAAAGCAGAGTAGAGTGGTACCAGTACCTCCCTCGATCTAGACACCATACTCCTGTTGATGCAGCCGAGAATTGCATTGGCTTTCTTGGCTGCCGCATCACACTGCTGACTCATGTTCAGCTTGTGGTCTATGAAGACTCCTAGATCCCTTTCACACGTACTGCTATCCAGCCACGTGTCCCCCATCCTATATTTCTGTATTCCATTATTTCTGCCTAAGTGTAGGACCTTACATTTCTCTCTGTTGAATTTCATTTTGTTCGCCCTGGCCCAGCTCTCCAATCTATCCAGGTCATTTTGAATTTTGATCCTGTCCTCTGCGTATTAGCAACCCCTCCCAATTTGGTGTCATCTGCAAATTTGATGAGCATGCCCTCTATTCCTTCATCTAAGTCATTGATAAAAATATTGAACAGCACTGGGCCCAGGACAGAACCTTGTGGCACCCCACTAGTCACTTCTCTCCAGGATGAAAAGCAGCCATCCGTGATCACCCTTTGGGTTCGGTCGGTCAACCAATTACATATCCAATTAACAGTAGCCCTGTCTAGCCCACATTTTACTAGCTTCGATGCAAGAATGTCATGGGGAACTTTGTCAAAGGCCTTACTGAAATCGAGATATGCTACATCCACAGCATTCCCTTCATCTATCAAGCTAGTAACTCTATCATAAAAAGAGATCAGATTAGTCTGGCATGACTTATTTTTGAGAAATCCATGTTGACTTCTCGTGATTATTGCGTTGTTTTCTAAATGATTAGAAACTGAACGCTTAATGATCTGCTCCAGGATCTTTCCGGGTACCGATGTCAGGCTGACTGGGCGATAATTATTTGGGTCCTCTTTTTTTCCCTTCTTGAAGATGGGGATAACATTTGCTCTCTTCCAATCTGCTGGAACTTCTCCTGTCCTCCAAGATTTCTCAAAAATTATAGCAAGCGGTTCCGAAATGACCTCTGCCAGCTCTTTTAATATCCTAGGATGCAATTCATCTGGCCCTGGAGACTTGAATTCATCCAATGCGGCCAGGTATTCCTGTACCACCTCTCTACTTATTAAGTGCCTCATTTCCTCTGCTTCCTCCCCTGCTCCCCTACCGCCAGGTTGAGTGCTTGTATCCTTCTGGGAAAATACGGAGGCAAAGAAGGTGTTAAGTAGCTCTGCCTTTTCTCTCCCCCCTGTGAGTAATTCGCCATCTTCTCTGCGTAGCGACCCTACTGTCTCCTTCTTTTTCCTTTTGCTGCGGACATATTTAAAAAAACCCTTTTTATTGTTTTTAATGTCTCTGGCCAGCCTAAGTTCGTTCTGTGCTTTAGCCTTTCTGACCTCCTCCCTACATCTCCTGGCTACTTGCTTAAATTCTTCTTTGGTGGTTTCCCCCTTCTTCCATTTCCTATACGTGTTTCTCTTAACTCTTAGCTCAGCTGAGAGTTCTTTAGTCAACCATTCTGGTTTCTTCAGATGCCTTCCATTTTTCCTCCTTATTGGCACAGTTTTAGACTGTGCCGTCAGTATCTCCTTTTTAAGGAACTCCCATGCCTCCTGAACTCCTTTCCCTTTCACTATTCCTGACCACGGAATTCCAGCCAGCAGCTCCCTAAGTTTACAGAAGTCCGCTTTTTTAAAATCTAAGACGAGTGTCTGGCTACCCTTATCTTCTCCTTCCCACTGAATGCTAAATTCCAACAGGGCATGGTCACTCCCCCCTAAAGATCCAACCACTTCTACCTCATTCACAAGGTCATCCCTGTTGGTCAAGACTAGATCTAGAATATTTGATCCCCTTGTGGCCTCTTCCACCTTCTGGACCATGAAGTTGTCTGCAAGACAAGCAAGAAACTTGCTGGACCTTGCTGTCTTGGCAGAGTTTGACTGCCAGCATATATCCGGGTAATTGAAATCTCCTATTATTACTGTATCTCTCCTCTTTGAATGTTCAGTCATTTGGTTGAGGAAGGCGTCATCCAAGTCCTCAGCCTGGGTTGGAGGTCTGTAGTAAACCCCCACCAGAATATCCCTGTTGTTTCTCGCTGCCTTAATTCTTACCCAAATGCTCTCTACCTGGCTTTCTGGGTTTAAGCCCAGGATCTCTTCACAGGTGAAAACATCCTTGACATACAAGGCTACTCCTCCTCCTTTCTTGTTTGGTCTATTTTTACAAAATAGGCTATACCCCTCTATTCCTATATTCCAATCATGAGACTCATCCCACCAGGTCTCAGTGATGCCTATCAAATCGTATTTATTTTCTTGTACTAGTATTTATTTTCTTGTTTCAATATAGTGTGGAAGTGGCATAGCTGTGTTTATCTGGATCAGCATTGCAAAAGGATCTTGCTGCACCTTTCGGATTAACTGAGAAAGAAGTTGGTAGCATAAGCATTTGTGAATTAACTCTTGCATCAGACACATGGAGAGAGGTATGATGTTTTTTAAAAATCTTTAGAAGCTTCTTTGGATCCTGTATAAGGAGAAAAGCAGGAAATCAACCAACCAACCAACCAAAATCAATCAATCGATCAAACAATCAGTGTACTGTGGTCTCTTGAGGTATCCAAAGTACAATAGCCTAAACATTGCTGTGGTCTATAAGAGATCCATTGTCACCCCCTACTTCACCTAGGCCATTTCCACACTAGCCTGTTATAGCACTATGATTCTACTTTCAATATCCTGTGGAATCCTGGAGTTTGTAGTTTAGGGAGGGGGCATTTAGAATTCTCATCCAGAGAGCAGTTTGGCCTCAGTGAACTACAAACCCCAGAATTCCACAGGATGTTGAAAGTGGAATGATAGCACTATAACAGTGTCATGTGGAAATGGCCCTAGTATGCAGGAGCTGTTTGGCATTTTTAGGCTGGCTCCTAAACAAATGCCTATCTGACGTGGGAGACCCTATCAGTATCCGTGCTACCGTCAGTGTCACCTCTTACCTCGCGGGACCGTGCAATTCCACCACCAGAGAGAGAGATTGGCAAGGTGATTGCTCTCTGTTTTATCCTGAGAGGTTCTTCATCTTTAGTCCCTACAAGGCATCTGCTGCTGACAGTGTGGTCATCCCCATACTACTTATGCATAATCTGCAGTTTGGCCAGGTTTACCATTTCTGTCTGTTTTGAAGAATTTTCCTTTTTATTATTATTATTATTTATTTTTATTCCAACAAAAACAAAAGAATAAACAATATACATAAAACACACATTATTTCTTAATGCTATCTCATTTACAATCTTTCCAAACAAATCATTCCTTCAAATTTTTATAAACTCATACCCACCTTCCCTTATTTATCTTCCCATTATTTGTGGACCAATCTAGCTTACTTATAAACCGCCAACTCTTCTTAATACACCTTATTACATACCACTGTCTCTATTAAATATCTATATTATTTATTTACATTGTCATCTCCCGAATCTCATATTTTACAAACCTTCTTTTAACTCCTTTCACCCCAATGGTTTTCCCAGAGGGGTTTCACTAGACTCCATTCCTCTTCTATTTGCTTTGTTTTGAAGAATTTTCCTAAATTTCTTCATGCTTCAGATGGAAAGGACATGACATTTTAAAAGGTAAGTCTGGGAAAAAAACAAAACTGACTGATTTTCCTACTGCTGCCCATGAGAGGTTGCAGTGGGAGTGAGGTTTAGAACATTTAGAGCTTGCAAAAGTTACTTTCTTGGACTACAGTTTCTATATTCCCCAGCCAGCATACCATTCAAAGTTCTGAGAAAAACCAGTCATGATTGTTCTCAGTAACAGCACTAAGGCAATATTTATTGGCGTTTGTAACCTGACTAATTGGTACTGCATATTCAACAGGGAGTGAATGATTACCCATATTATTATTTTGGCAACTCCAGAGTGTCTGGCAAGATATTCTGTGTTGAATAAGACAATGCAGCCAGTTCTTGCTTGTTCCATTATTTTCCATTTATCTTGGATTTGCATGTCATTGCAATAAATAGACAGACAGATAGATAGTTATTGATCCCAAATTACGGTCATCCCTTCACATTCACTAGGGTTAGAGGCACAAGACCGCTGTGAAAGTGGAAAAACCGTGAATAATTCTAGGCCCTCCCAAACCATATTTAACACACACACAAAAGTATGATCACCACATTCAACCCGTGGTGGATTCCTTTGAGGCATCAGGGTTCCTTCACAAGGCAGAAGTGGGTGGCTGGTGGGGCTGACTGTCACCTCCACTGCTGCCCCACACCATTTTTAATAGGGACTTGCAAGTCTTGTTTTCAGTTTCTCAGTCTCATGAGGCTTGCAGTCCCTATTAAAAATGGCATAGGGAGGCAATATTGGTGACAGCAAATAATCCATGAATAATCAAAAGTGAAACCCGCAAATGTGGAGGGCTGACTGTGTACAGTACTAAATACCGATGATAAAACTTTCCAATCCTGGTTTAGGTTGACCTAGTTTTAGCAGTACCACAGGTGAGGCTACATCTTCATTTCCTTTGCAAAGGTTTTCTGAGTATTTTATAAGCAGATCTTTCAGTTTCTATCCTCCTAACCTTTTCTTGACACTCAGGGTTCAAAAAGTCCACCGTACCGCCCTGAACACATCAGTCACATTGGATTTCAGAAGCTAGACAGGGTTGAGTATGGTTAGTACTTAGATGAGAGACCGCTAGGGAATATTAAGGCAGAGCTAGCCAAGAATTCTGCCTGAATCTCTGGAGAGCTGTTGTCAGTCCAAAGTGAAAGTGCCGGGCTGGATGGACAAATGGTTTGTTTCAGTGGAAGGCAGCTTGCTATGTACTTGTATTTTTCTATGAGGTCTAGAGGGGTGAAATTTTGATCTGTCTTGATGCCTTTTTGCTGATCTGTGTGTTTAGTTCGGGAGTTTTAGTATCTTTTAATCAACAGAGGGCAACAGGGTTTATATGGCGGGATGAAGAAATGAGGCTCTTCAGATATTTTCTGGACTGCATCTTCCATTATCCTTCACTGTTAGCTGGAATGATTAGGGCTGATGGGCACTGCAGGCCAAAAAAGTCATATCTAACTGTTGTTTCATTGTATAGCCAAAACATCATTGTCTACTACCCAAGTGGATGTATCAGCAGGCTTAGGAAAACTTTATAGAGTCTTTATAAAGGTCTTTAAAAAAGTGGGAAAGGAGAATCCAGTGTGAGAAAAAGGAGATTCCTATGGGAACTCCCTGCATCCAAAAGAACAATTAAATACATACTGAGGATACACTGTGGATGTTTTCAGGGGAGATAGAGAAAAGTGCATATATAGAGTATGAAATGGAGTGTCTTGAAAGGGGACATGGCTGGCTGGACTTCCAGAATTTTGGAAGGGAATATGGCTGGAATCTTTGTTGTAGGTCCCACTTGTACATGTTCTCACCATTGGCTATGCATGTACTAACCTTGCATACAAAGATATTTTGGGTGATACTTTCCAGACTTTGCTATACAATAGGTCCAGACTATCTGAAATACTATTATCTCTCTATATGAATGTGCAAGTTCTTAAGATCCTCAGAGGAGGGCTTTCTCTCAGTACTGCTTGCATTGTAGGCCTATCCGGTGAGGACCTTCTCAGTGGCTACTCCCAGGCTATGAAATTTCCTTCCATAGGAGGCTAGCCTGGTCCCTTGCCTGCTGTCTTTTGTTGACAGGCAAAAAGCTTTCTATCCTAACAGGCATTTAATGATTAATTGTCATTTTTTGGGAGGGGGGGGCTCACTGTATTGCTAACCTTTTAAAAAAAGATTTTATACTTTTAAAAACTTAACGGTGGTTTAGCGTGGTGATTGTATAATTGTCTTTTCTTTTTATCATCAGTGTTTTAGCTTATCTTGTTTTTAGCCTTTGTAAACCACCTAGGGTCTCACGCCAGGAGAAAGGCAGCATATTAAATTAATAAGTAAAGAAACAAACAAATAGATGTGCACTCTATCTCCTCCAGAGATTATTAACCTTTTCTTTACCAGGGATTCCTGCAAATATAATTTGTTATTGGGGACCCCCAAGACTTAACTCATGATTTAAATATTTAAATTTAAATATTCAAATATTTATTTAAGGCTTCTGGAGACTAGAATTCAAATTCCTTCTCAGATACTGGGTGACCTTGGACAAGTCACGTTTTCTCATCCTCAGAGGAAGGCACAGGCAAACCTCCTTTAGACTCTTTAGGGTTGCTGTTAAGTCAGAAGTGACCGAAAGGCAAACAAGAGCAAACTACCACTGACGGGGGAAGTTCTTTCTAGCCATCGTGTCTCTCTCCTTTGAGAACTGACTTAAGGCAATTTTAAGACCTAGAGCCTTCTCCGTGGAAGCCAAGATAAGTAAATTGTGGCTGTCGTACTTTGGATGAATGCTAAGAAGGCATAGAATCATAGAGTTGGAAGAGACCCCAGAGGCCATCCAGTCTAACCCCCTGCTATGCAGGAACACCCATCAAAGCATTCCCAACAGATGGCCATCCAGAAAACCTCCAAAGAAGGAGACTCTACTACACTCCATGGAGGCAGCATATTCCACTACCGGACAGTTCTGACCATCAGGAAGTTCTTCCTGAGGTTCAGGTGGAATCTCCTTTCCTGCAGCTTGAATCCATTGCTCCTTGTCCTAGTCTCTAGAGCAGTGGAAAACAAGCCTGCTCCCTCCTCGACATGACATCCCTTTAGATATTTAAACATGGCTATCATGTCCCCTCTTAACCTTCTCTTCTGCAGACTAAACATACCCAGCTCCCTAAGCCACTCCTCATAGGCCATGGCTTCCAGACCCTTCACCATAGTGGTCACCCTCCTCTGAACACGCTCCAGCTTGTCAATATCCTTCTTGAATTGAGGTGCCCAGAACTGGACACAGTATTCCGGATGAGATCTTACCAAAGTGGTACCATTACCTCCCTCGATCTAGACACCATACTCCTATTGATGCAACCAAGAATCACGTTGACTTTCTTGATTGCCACATCACACTGCTGACTCATGTTCAGCTTGTGATCTACCAAGACTCCTAGATCCCTTTCACACATACTGTTATCCAGCCATGTGTCCCCCATCCTATATTTGTCTATTCCATTTTTTCTGCCTAAGTGCAGGATCTTACATTTCTCTCTGTTGAAATTCATTTTGTTAGGTTTGCCCTAGGTCTCCAATCTGTTGAGGCCATTTTGAATTTTGGCCCTGTCCTCTGGCATATTTGCAATCCCTTCCCAATTTGGTGTGATCTGCAAATTTAATAAACATGCCTCTACTCCTTCATCCAAGTCATTGATGAAGATGTTGAACAGCACTGGGCCCAAGACAGAACCCTGTGGCACCCCACTAGTCACTTCTCTCCAGGATGAAAAGCAGCCATTGGTGAGCATCCTTTGGGTTTGGTTGGTCAACCAATTACAAATCCATCTAATGGTAGCACCATCCAGCCCACATTTTACTAGCTTCTTTGCAAGAATATCATGGCAAACTTTGTCAAAGACCTTACTGAAATCACTCATTCAGTAAATGACTCCTTTGAAAAGACAATAATGCTTGGTAATGTAGAAAGCAGAAGGAAAAGAAGGAGATCACGTTATGGGTGGATGGACTCAACTAAGGAAGCCACACCCCTGAATTTGTAAGACCTGTGCAGAACAGTGAAAGACCAGAAGTCTTGGAGATGTGTCATGCATTGGTTAAATCAAAGTCAACTTGATGGCAACCAACAACAACAGCTATAGAGATGCTAGAGAGATTTTCAACTTGCATGGTCTGCTTGGTTGTTCTGATGGAACCTCAGGCATTTCCAGCTTGAGTTCCTGTAAAACAGGAATGGGCAACTGCCAGGAGTAGGGGAGGCCTCGCTGGCCCCTGCAGGTTCTCAACAGGCTGTACTTCTGCCATTTTCCCTACCCTTGTATCATTTTTTTCTGTTTTCAGTTTTTTCAAACCAAAAATGTTCCCCACATCCCCTTATGGGTTGGGATACAGTGTCACCATGTTGTTGGCCTGTGCCCCTTATGGGCCTAAAATGTTCTGGGAGAGGGCGTGGATATAGTAAGTTTGTTCCCCATACTTCTGAACCAACAAAGGTAGGTTCCTCCTCCCCACAGAAATTTGGGACAGGTCTGAAGGCCTCAGAAATGGCCTTTGGATGACCACATGCAGCCTACAATTTTCCCTTTCTCCACTGTTGCTATAAAATTTAGAGAGCACATTAGAATTCACCAGCTCTCCTCCTTTGCTAAAGATCTTCTCTTTAATTATGTGGAGAGTTATGCATTTTTTTCAAGAAACGAGAGAAGAAAGAACCTTTAGGGTACACTAAAATGGAATTTCTTCTCCTCAGTGCATTTTGAAAGTAATATATAGCCAGTTAATAGAATCATTAATAAAACATACCGAAGAACTGCCAAAGTATCATGAGCACAAATACCATTAGCAACAGTGATCTGGAGCTATGGAAACAGGCACATGTGACTAAAAAATATGCACATAACAAAAGAATGTTTCACTCCATAACTCTTGACCAGTACAGGCTGGGCCTCCCTTACCTGAAATGCTTGGGACCAGAAGTATTCTGTATTTCAGTTTTGTTTTTTGAATTTTGGAATACAGTATCTTTTTGGAATAGCTGCCCACCTCATTTGGTCACTGTTTGTGTTGTGTATGAGACATGAGGCTGGAGAGAGACTGAGGATCTGTGATATAGAGAGAATCTAAGGGTAGTGCTCAGCATGAATCCATGCCTCCTTCCATTTCATAGATCTTCTGTCTCTCTCTTTTTGCCACCAGCTGCCCACTTCTACCTTCAAACCACTTCCCATGGCACTCCTCAGATCTGAGAGGTAAACCAGTAGGAGTGCCACAGCTGCGGCCTCAAAGGCAGAAGTGGGTGGCTGGCTGCAAAAGGTTTAGGAGGTTTCCAGATTTCAAATTTCAAGATAAGGGAGGTTCAACCTGTATTGGGAAAACTGTAGGCCCTCCAGACCTACTACAGTTATCCTACCTGAATATCAACCCACTCTAACTGGGAATAGACCTCTATAAGTTGGTCTCCAATTTTCTTATGATTCCATTTTGGTAGCTAAGGAGAGCAAGAAGGAGAGTAAGGAGGGGGCCATCCTAGCCTCCCAGTTCTAAGGTCTAAGAGCGGCCACCAAGAAAGCCCTCTCTTGTATTCCTATCAAATGAACATGAGGAAGTAGTAGGCAGAAATAGACAGAAGAATCATGAAGAGCCATTATGGTGTAGTGGTCTGAGCATTGGACTATAATCCTGGAGATAAGGATTCAGTTCTCCACTCAGCCATGGAGACCTACTGGATGACATTCACAAACTCTCAGCTCCGGAAAACCCTGTGATATGCTTGCCTTAGGGTTGCCATAAGTTGGAAACATCTCAAAGGCAGACAAAAGCAACAACAATTCATAGAGTTGGGAGAGACCACAAGGGCCATCCAGTCCAAACCCCTGCCGTGCAGGAATACACATTCATTGCCCTCCTGACAGATGGTTATACTGTCTTTCTTTAGAAACCTCCAAAAAAGGAGACTCCACCACACTCCATTGAGGCAGCAGCATATTCTACTGTAAACCTGCTCTTACCATCAGAAAGTTCTTCTTAATGTTTAGATGGAATCTCTTTTCCTGAAGTTTGAAGCCATTGCTCCATGTCCTAGTCTCTGGAGCAGCAGCAAGCAAGCTTGCTCCATCTTCCGCATGACATTCCTTCAAATATTTAAACATAGTATCATGTCACCCCTTTCTCTTCTCTTCTGCAGGCTAAATCTATCCATATCTCTGAGCTGTTCCTCATAGGACATTTTTAAAAGTTTTTTAATGGATGTTTGTTTATTTATCTATTTATTTTTTTATTTCTTTATTTATGAATGTTAAAAACTGCAACCTGTTCAGAAGAAGAAATGCCACTTCTCAAAATGTTTAGAGGAGGTTGATCACCCTGTCTTTTGTCTAGGAAAAAAAGGTGGTCCAGAGAATCTAGAAGATTTCAGGGCTAGCAGACCACGGATGAATTCAGGGCCACACTGTGGCCACCACTGCTCTTGGTCAGCCTGCTGCAAACTGAGTGCTTTGAGATGTTGGGTCTAGCCATCCTATTAGCTGCAGGCCCAGATAATGGTCAGTGATAGGATTGATAGAATCTCACTGGGTGACCTTGGGTGCCTCACACGACTCTCAGCCCCAGAAAACCCTATGATAAGTTCACCTCAGGGTTTCCTTAACAACAACAATTACAGTCGGCCCTCCACATTTGCGGGTTTCACTTTTGCAGATTTGATTATCCACGGATTATTTGCTGTCACCTCTGTTGCCTCCCTATGCCATTTTTAACAGGGACTGCAAGCCTCGTGAGACTGAGAAACTGCGAATGAGGTATTTTAAGTCCCTATTAAAAATGGTTTGGGGCAGCAGTGGAGGTGGCAGTCAGCCCCACCAGCCACCCGCTTCTGCCTTGTGAAGGAACCCTGATGCCTCAAAGGAATCCATGGTGAGTTTAATATGATGATCATACTTTTTTGTGTGTGTTAATTCTAGGCCCTCCCAAACCATATTTATTGATGGTTTTTCCACTTTCACGAGAGTCTTGTGCCCCTAACCTTAGCGAATGTGGGGGGATAACTGCCTGGAGATGACTCATAAAAACAGGAGAGTTCAGGGCCAGGCCATGAGATCTGACAATTCTAGTCAGGGATGACATGAATTGTAATCTAAAACATCTGGAACAAGCCAAATTGGGTAAAGTTTATTTGCACAAAACAACTCTGTTCCTCAAACCACAGTGTTGTTTCAGGTAAAATTGGCCAATACGATTGGCTAATAAAATTAGCTAATAATTTCCCCCCCGCCGCCCTGATTTTATATTTTACATTTATATTTTGTTTCTGGCAATTCTGTTTTTCTTTTATTGGTTTTTCTTTACTCTTTCATTATCTATCTACACTGATTACAGTGGACAGGCCCCACCTGTCTTCTGCTGCATATAACTCCGTATTTTTCCATCTTCATAGCATGACATTTGCAGATGTTCTACTGCTTCCCCAAGGCATTAGCCCTGCCAGGTTCTGGGCAGAATGGACAAAAAAGCTCCTGTTTTATAAGTAATTAGGTCCCCCTTTTCTTTGTGCTTCAAATTGGACCATTTTTATGTCTTGTCACTTTCAAAGCACTCCAAGTCCCTACATAATGTTTCCTGGATGCATCCTTTTGTTCAGCAATGGGAGGCACTACCTCTCTTGTATTAACTTTAGGAATCCAGGAGAATTGGAGAAATGAAATGCATGCCCTGTGCCCATTTTTCTTGCCTGTTTCTATGTTTGTCTTCTTTTCCCAAAGAAAATACTTCATTTTTTTAAAAAAAATGCACACTCCAAAAAGAAAACAATTCTCTGCCATTTTCTCAGTAATTATTGTAAAGCAGTTTCTAAAACTAAATGATTAAATGAAATATTCCATGATCCTCTGCTGATGATGATGATGATGATGATGATAGCAACAACCACTCTGTTCTGCTACCACTCTATTCTGCATTGGTTAGACTTCACCTGGAATACTGTGTCCAGTACAGAACAGAGTGGTTGTGTTCAGTTCTGGGTACCTCAATTCAAGAAGAATATCAACAAGCTGGATCGTGTCCAGAGGAGGGTGATCAAAATGGTGAAGGGTCTGGAAACCATGCCCTATGAGGAGCGGCTTAGGAAGCTGGGTATGTTTAGCCTGGAGAATAGAAGGTTAAGAGGGGACATGATACCCATGTTTAAATGTTTGGAGGGCTATCATGTCAAGGAGGAAGCAGGCTTCTTTTCCACTGCTCCAGAGACTAGGACATGGAGCAATGGATTAAAATTGCAGGAAAAGAGATTTCACCTAAACATTGGGAAGAAAATCATAATGATAAGAGCCGTTTGACAGTGGGTGACTATTTTCCCCTTCAAAATGGCTGATAGCATGCAGCAAACCTCTTGTGTTCACTCGTCACCATACGTTAAGATTTTCATGACTGTAGAAGTCTTTCTTTCAAACCCACATCATACAATTATAGTTCTGTGATCCCACTTGAGCTGCCATGACAACATCCTACAGAACCCTGGAGTTTGTAGTTTGGTGAGGAACTAGAGCTCAGTGCCTGACAGTTCTAAATACTCTTTCCTAAATGATAAACCCTAGGATTCCACAGGATGAAACCATGGCAGTTAAAGAGGAATCATAGTTCTGTAACTGTGTAGTGTGAAAGAACGCCAGGAAGTGACTGGATTCTGCTGGGGAGAAAAAAAAGGCATGGTATGGCACAAAAGGGAGATTTTTTTTGTTTTACTTTTTGTCCTATCTCAGTCCTGGCACAGCTGATAAATCAAAACAAACTGAATATCTCTCAGGTAGTAAGCAAGGAGTCATAAATAAAGTCCGGAGGGTTTCATGGCAAGGGAGCGTCCAAGGTCAGTCCAAGCATTTTTCAGCAAGGTAGCAGGTCAGATAAGCTCTGACAACTCCTGGAGGGGAAGGACACCAGCTAAATAGACTGAAATCCTAGCACAGCTGTGCCTTGATTGATTGTTGCTGGTTATCAATTCTGAGAGAGTGACGCTGGGTCTCTCTTTGCTGCCTGTGCTGTGCGAAGCTGGGTCTGTGGTAAGTGTTCTTCTGTATGTGAAGAGGCAGGACTCTTTGTTGGAGCTGGCACCACCCTCTATTCTGTTTCTGGCACTGTAACCTCTCTCTGTACAGCAGGTCCTGGCATGGCTTCTGTTTCAGTCTCTGGCGTTCCCTCTGCTTCAGACTCTGAATCAGAGTCCATGTTCTGGAAGCAGGGCATGACACTTTTAAGGGCACAAAAAGGAGATTCTTCTTTTTTTTTTTTTGCTTTTCTTTTTTACTTTTTGCAGCTGCTACATGATTAATAAAATGATTTTCTTGAAATACAATTTTCTAAAAAGTTTTACAGTAGCACTGTACAGTAAGAGACATCTGGCAATCACAAGGAAATGTTTAGCTGATGTACAGCAGACTTGGGACTGGTTTAGGTCTTACGAGTTGAGTATCTGCTTCCCTACTGGGAGCCATTTATTTTCGGAGGTCATGTTACAACACACTCTGAGAGCTGGTGAATCCCAGCTACAGCAATATCCACAGCTTCTGAAGCTCTGAAGTACTTGTTTTTGTATCAATCTGTATAGGATAGGTCAGATTAGATTGGATTGGACTGATATGTACAAAATCTGTTCTCTCATTTGTTGGCTGACAAGGCACTCAGATTAGCTTTTTTGAAAAAGAAAATGTTTTATTTAAAAAACAGCGTATAGTAAAATCACTAAATTGTCTAATCTAGCAAACAAAGTGCTAGTGGAAAATAAATGCTAAAAGGTCTGAAAAATCTAAATGGCCTAGGCAAATATAGAAGTTTTCTTCTGGTGTTGAAAAGGATAGAAACTTAGTGATAGATTTTTCTTCATGAAGAAAGACTTACAAAAACAGAGTTCCACCACTGAAGATGAAGAGGAAGAGTAAAATAAGGGCATTTCCCAACCACAAGACTTCTGCTCCCCCAGGTGAAATTTTCCTTCTGTCCCAAATTTCTAGCATTGGAGAAAGATGGGAAGCGAAAACCCTCATGCCTAGAACTCTTGCAATTTGCTGTGTTTGCGCTCCCTTGGCAACTTTGCCTGTCCCTTTTCTTTGGATGCCTGAAGTGTATTTCTTTATGTTGAAATGAAGTTTTTAAGTTACTACAATATTAGAAATGGAGGGGGGGGAAAATCTGAAGGAAAATGTAATGGGAGGAAAAAATTTTTTAGGGGGGAGCAATGCCCTCATTCCTTCCGAATATAGCTCCACCCTGCCTCCCAGAATTCCTCAGCCAGCATGTTGGAGGGCTACTACAATGCTAGAAATTTGGGGACTGAAAGAAATGTTCATGTGGGGGCAGAATTCTTATGGGAGCATTGTCCTCATTATGTCCCCCACATAACTACACCCATAGAGAGCCCTTGGACCCAATTCTGAAACTTATCCTCATATGTCAAAGAAAAGTATGGCAGACTCACCTATACCTTGAATCAAAACAACTTGAATAATCTTCTTTGGGCTGCCCTTCCTTCCTGTCGGAAATCAACAATCAAGGAGATAAAAATAATCCAGAGACTAGGAGAAGATGACACAAAGAGACCCTTTCCAGACATCTGCCTTTTATATTTTGTCTGATTCATTAGCTAAATGGTGGATGACCCAATTTTATCACAATTCACTTTCTGTGAGTCAGACATCAGGCTAGTAGGGCTTTTGATGGAATGCTTTCTTTTTAATATTTTCATTTAACGTGACTGGTTTTGCTGTCATCCTTTGCCTTTGTTTCTGATTCAGGGACAACCCCCCCGAGATGCACACACACAGGTGCGCACACCCATCTGTAACACGCCTCACTCAGGTGGTTAAAAATGCATGTAATGTCTTCTGGAGTGTTTTCTGACTTCATGGGAGTTCCAGTGTATTGCAAGGCATGAAAATGCCCCATAGCTTAGAATCTTAGTGTTGGAAGAGGCCACAAGAGCCATTGAGTCCAACCCCCAGCCGTGACAGAATACACCATCAAAACATCCCTGACAGATGGCCATCCAGCCTCTTTTTAAAAATCTCCAAAGAATAAGACTCCACCACACTCCAAGGCAATGTATCCCACTGTCAGACATCTCTTACCATTAGGAGTTCTTCCTAATGTTTTGATGGAACCTCTTTTCCTGAAGTTTGAAGTGATTGCTGTATGTCCTAGGCCATTTCCACACTAGCCTGTTATAGCGCTATGATTCCAGTTGCAACATCCTATGGAATCCTGGGGTTTGCAGTTTCGGGAGGGGCCGGCTGGCCCCTCCCGAAACTGCAAACCCCAGGATTCCATAGGATGTTGCAACTGGAATCATAGCGCTATAACAGGCTAGTGCGGAAATGGCCTAGTCTCTGGAGCAGCAGAAAACAGGCTTTCTTCATCGAAATCCCTTCAAATATTTAAACATAGTATCATGTCACCCCTTCTTCTTCTCTTCTCCAGGCTAAACATACCCAGCTCCCTAAGCCGCTCCTCATAGGACATCGTTTCCAGGCCTTCTGTCATTTTTTTCACCCTCCTCTGAACACATCCCAGCTTGTCAATGTCCTTCCTGAATTGTGGTGCTCAGAACCAGACACATATTCCAGGTGGGGTCTGCGCAAAGCAGACTAGAGTAGTATGTCTGTGGGAGCATTGTAAGCATCGAATCAAGGATAGTCCTCAATATCAAAACACTCAGAGCCAAAGAACATATGTTTATTTGAGCCTGGATATTTGTTTTCCATAGCTGTCAGCATTTCTTTCTTTCTTTGTTTCTTTCTTTCTTTCTTTCATGCAAAAATGTAATCCACACAGTTTTTTTGTCTTACGCTACTGCTGCTGCTACGTCTAAGTTAAAACAATAAAAGCTTGGTTTTGAAACACCCACTTTAGGAAACATAAGTCCTGAAAGAAAACAGCTGTTACCTAATTTCAGGGAGACCTAATGTTAATGGCACCATGGGCCAATTATCTGAACCAGTAATAAAATAGACTCTGCCAGGGGAAATTTCCCCTAGTGATAAGTCATGCTTTCTGCCCACCCTTTTCAGAGAATCTCATTTGGATGCTGCAGTGGTCTTTATAAACATATTGCCTACATGTCCCATCACCTGTTTTTGTTTTTTGTTTAAAATCTGCTACCTTATTGCAGAAGTAGCATTCTGTATGTGGGTGTGGGTGGGTGTAGGTGTGGGTGTCTTGGGAGGAATGTTTGGTTTATTCTCTTGAATGGTAACAGTGTGTGGTTAGTAGATAAGCTGCCATCTCTAAACTAGTTGAAAAGCATCATCCACAACTTTATGTCCCATATAGCTGTCTGTCTAGGTAAAGCCCCCCCGCCCCGAAGATATAATGATGGCTTAACATCATCAGCTTACTTTGACGTCATATTTCCGTAGTTGAATTGATATATTCTGACAGCAGGTATGTCACCTTCTGCACTCGACTACTTGTTCATCAGTGATGACATAGTCCAAATGTCCTGAAAGGTACCGTTTGTCAGTAACTCTATGAATCACTTTTGTTTCCTTGATTCTAAACCTCAAGCACCTTGTGAATTCACAAAAGCTTTTCAGACTCATCATTGCTCTGAAGTAGCAGTGCCCTGAAAATGGATGCTACAGTTTATCCAAGGCTTCATATTGTCCATGATATACCCTCATCAGGCCAGTTTGTTTTTTCATCCCAGTAACATCAAGGGGCTTTCATACTTTGTCTATGGTAAGGTTCCTCTCATTCCATCCCCCAAATATATGCTGTGCCTTTCTGTTCATTTCATGGATTATGTGTTGTCATCATCATCGTCATCATTTTTTTTTTTTTTGATGTTAAACAATACATGGAGGTCTTGCTATACCTGGAGGCTTCAAGGAGTAGCAAATTCACTCTCTCTTTAGGCTAGGAAATGATGGGGATTCTAGAAGTTTTTTGGACCACAAAAATGTAATTGAGGAGCCAGATGCCCACTCCTGATATGGATAGTGAGGTTTCAGCTTACAATTGGCTTCAGATTTTCCTCTGTTTGGGCACAAGAGGCTGTTCTTTATAAACACATATCAGGTTCCTTGCATCATGTTTCAAAATGTTGTGGTACACACAATACCATACCTTAGTCTGCCATTGTGACAGTTTTTCTTCTAGCTGTTTTTTTGTCTGTTGAAAATAAAGGAAGAAAGACTTTACAGGGCAAATGGCTGATATTCAGATATAAGATTTACAGCTGTTCAGGTGACAACATTGTAAAACCCCTACTTTGTAAGTCCAGTTTGATGTGAATTCTGCAACAAACACACAGCTCTCGAGCAGTAAAATGCATCGTCTGATTTTCTAGGAACACCAGATAACCTAAAGCTCACTCTCCTTTTTAAGTCAGAGCAAGACTGCACAACATGTAACATATGGACCTCTCCCCCATCCCAGGTCCCTGTTGCTCTCATTTGCTGCTGCTGCCACCAAAACTACATGGTCAATAATCATCATGATGGCTAAGAACAAACCCTGTCATTTTGGATTTTCTGTCCTTCTGGCAGCGATCTCTGGTATGGAAGGATGTTAGACCTGCCCTGTAAATGTCTGATTAGAAGTCCAAACCCTCTAGTATTTCAATACGCTTCCATAGGAAGAGTAGCAAGGTAAAACAAAACAGTATTTTGCCTTTAGCTTTGTATTTAGCTCCAGTATGTTTGCTTCTGGATGATTTTTGCTATCCAAGCTGATTTGGCTGAGTAAGGCTCGAAGAAGACCTTTTTATTTAGTGTATCAGTTTGCAGTTGGAACCATCTCCCTGAGGCAAAAGGCAGTGAGATTTAATGAGCTGATATGCTGGAGTTTTGTCTACAATACTTGCCAAACGATGCTGTGGAAGTCCTGAATTGTTGTTTGGGTGCTGATGGCTTTGGTGTGGATGAAGGAATTTGAGACTCAGTTAGAAATGCAACTGGAGAGGGCGTCTGTATCTTTAATGTGTGTGTAAAAGAGGGAATTTCAATAGGTGTTGTTTGTTTCCTGGCTGCATGACACATGTTGAAATTCCTTCTTCTCCTCAACCATTAAAAGGCCTCTCCACTCTTCAGTCTGGCAGTCTTAGGCTCAGTCTTGCTGGGATAGTTCAGTGGAGAAGCTCACCTGGGACTGGTGTTATAAACTAGATGGGCTTGTAGTCCCTCTGAAAGATCAGGAACCCTTTTCTGCTCCATGATTATAACCCTATTATCCCATGATTCTTTCCCCATAGTCCCTCCTCAGTTTTTCACTTCTGAGAAACTTGGTTTTCCTTGAGCTTGTTGATGCCTTCCTCCTGAGTGAGTTGGTGTCATTTTGGCTATTTCAGCAACAGCATCTACAGCCTGGATGGTGGGATGAAAAGTTCTTATACACTGATTAATTGAAAACGTGTGTGCAAAGTATGTGCCTTCAAGTCACCTGTCGACTTAAGAATTTCACGGGGTTTTCTCAGACAAGGAGTGAGGTGATTTTCCAGTTCCTTCCTTTGCAATACAGTAGCCTCTTCACTTTTATGAGGGTTTGGGGTACAGAACCCTTACTGAAGTGGAAAAACTGAGAATAAATCCTCCCCATGCCCCCTCCCATTCCCTTCCAGGGCTCCTCCCATTCCCTTGCCCTTTGCCCTGGTGTGTGTACCTTCCTTCTCCATGCCCAGGCAAAAGGCCAGAGAATGAGGGGGAAGCATATGTGTGTGATATTCCCCTCCTGTTCCTTTGCTTTTGCCTGGCCATGGAGAAGGAAGACATGTGTGCCCAAACCAAAGACAAGGGAATTGGGGGGAGGGGGAGTCATGCATGTACCTTTCTTCTCAGTGTGCAGTGCTCTTCCTTCCCATTCCTTTGTCTTTTGCTCTTGGCATGCATTCTTCATGCCTGGGCAAAAGGCAAGGGAATGGGGAGGCAAACGCCTGCTTTCTTTGTCTGTGTGCAGTGCTCCTCCTCCTCTCATTTCCTTGCCTTTTGCTTGGTCATGGAGAAGGAAGGCACACACACCCGGGCAAAAGGCAAGGGAATGAGAGGAAGAGAATGGGGGGATGCACACACATGCGAAGGTCAAACCCGCAAATGTGGAGGAAGGACTGTATTGACTACGGCACTTAGTGTTCATTGGTGGTCTCCCGTCTAAGTACTAACCAGGGCTGACACTGCTTAATTCTCAAGATCAGAGAGAAGACTGCTCCTTAAACTGCAAATCTCAGGATTCCTTGCAGTGAAGCTAGTGGTGTCATGCTGGTTTAAAGTGAAAAGAGCTCCAGGTTTGTAGCTTGGGTTTGCTCTTGGCCCCAGACTTGTTCTTGGAAGGCTGTGTGGCTGCTGTGGCCAAGACTCCTTTTGTCCAACTTCATTTAGTGCGCCAACTGCATCTTTATCTAAGACAGAATGATTGAGCCACAGTGGTTCATGCCTTAGTTTCCTCCTGATTACACAACTGTAATGAATACTCGTTGTGGGGCTGCCCTTTGTAATGTGGTTGGAAGCTACAGGTAGTGCAAAATGGGGCAAACCAGTCTGTTGTCTGGCAGATGTCTCAGTGGTTTTTTATCAGCTCTACCCACATCCAGTTTGGTTCCAAGATCAAATCAAAATGATGGTTTTGACATACAAATTCTCATAGTCATGTTTTAAATGCTTCTACACTGTTACAAAATCGGTGCTGTTTTTAATGGGACAGTTTATTTAATTGCTTTTTTTATTATTACAACCATTGTATTTCAGCTGTATTTTGTTCTAATCTGTGTTATCTAAAAGGAAAGAAAATACGTTTAGTTATTTTTTCACTTCAGGCAAACCAATATTCTATTCTGCCTCATCCCTCTTCCACCTTTTTCATCCATTTCAGCAATGTTGGGGGAGTTGTGAATTATCTCACAAGGCTGTTGTGAATAGTACTGTAAATATGACTGATGACATGTATATAAAATGTTTTAAACTTTTGAAATGTAGTATATGAACACTAGGGCAGTGAAATGGGTCCACACTGGCCAGACGGTAAGAACAAGATGACTAAGAGCTCATCCAGACTGGCCAAATATATCTGGCCAAATATATAGAACAGTATACTGTAGTGCTTATAAGATGTTAGTGTAGGACTGGGAGAGATTCAGGTTCAAATGTGTCTAGTTACCTACTCTCAGTTTAACCTACCTTACAAGGTTGTTGTGAGGAGAAAATTAGGGGGCACTAAGAATGCCACCTCAAGCTCCCGAAATAAATGAAATAGTTGTTATTGGGACTGAGCCTGTCCCAATGAAATCAGTATTCCAGTAGTCTGCCTTTTAGTAGTATCGTGCCTATGATCTTATCTCCCAGTAGTTACCAGGAGAGGAATAAAACACACAAAACAAGCAAATATGTCTGCTTATAATGCTTGGTTGGCATATCTGATACCAGAAGCAGTATCAATTTTGTGTTACTTTGATGCAAAAAAAAAAAAAAAGTTTATTTGCCTCTGTAGAAGCCGTATGGTCTAGAAAATAAGATGGAACAAATAAAATGAAAACAGCAACAGAAAGCACAGTGTTTAAGATAAGAGATTCTGTGTGCTATACAGGTCTGCCTTATCACAGGCCAAATGTGAACCATCTAGGGCAGTGGTTCTCAACCTTCCTAATGCCGCGACCCTTTAATAAAGTTCCTCATGTTGTGGTGACCCCCAACCATACAATTATTTATTTACTATTTACAATGTCTCCCCCCCCGGCAAAGGCCGCCTCGCTGGCCAGGAATGGGGGGGCAGGAAGGGAAAGAGGAGCTGTGCCGGGAAAAAACTCCAGAACCCCCCGGGCTCTGCTTCTGCTTCACTCTCATTTCCGCTGGGGGGGCAGTGTGGGAAAAGTTTCCAGAGTGTCGACCCTGGCTGGGGGGGGGAATCCCGGGGCCTTTGTCTTTTGCGCTGGGCGCAGCTCACTCCCCTGGAAAAGCACTGCCTTGCAGCCCCCTGGCCCTTCCGCAGTGCCCCCCCCGTGATGAGTGGGGCAGGGGCTGTGACGAGGAAGCCTGCGTCCGTGCTGCCGCCACCCCCCCAAGCTGGCCCATCAGACGGGAGGTTCTCCCGGTAGTGGAGAAGAGGAGCGATTTCAATCCCTTCTGAACAGGGGGCAGGAGGACGCGAGTGCGTGGCTCACGCTTGTGCACCACTCCTCCTGTGGCGACGCTGTGGCCGCACGTGCTCCTGTCAAAGGGGGCAGGAGGACGCGAGTGTGTGGCTTGCGCACCACCACCGAGGAGGGATTGGAGCCTAAGACCATCGGAAATACGTGTTTTCCGATGGTCTTAGGTGACCCCTGTGAAAGGGTCATTCGACCCCCAAAGGGGTCGCAACCCACAGGTTGAGAACCGCTGATGTAGGGCCTTTTCACACTACCCAATTATTGTGCTATGATTCCCTTTAACTGCCATGGCAGCATCTTATGAAATCCCAGGCTTTGTAATTTTGTAAGTTGTTAGAGCTCTCTGGTAGAGAATTCTAAATGTGTGTATGTGCCCTTAAGCCTACCAACTTAGGGCTACCCAATGAATTTCATTGGGTTTTCTTAGGCAAGGAATACTCAGAGGTGGTTTCACCAGTTCCTGTTACTTATTGGTGGTATCCCATTCAAGTACTGACCAGGGCTGACTCTGCTTAGTTTCCAAGATCAAATCGGATCTGGTGCCTTTAGGGAAGTGGTTCTTAACAGGGAGTAAGAACAATCCAGATGTTGTTGGATCGTAATTACCAGCAGCAATAGCAGTATACCTAATGGTAAGGAATGCTTGGCATTGTAGTCCAACAACACCTGGAGAGCCACAGTTCTGCCATTAACTAGCAAGAGTAACAGACAGAAAGAAGCTCAAACATTAGCTGTTTTTCAAAGATTACTGTCATTGGTGTTTAATAATTAAAACAACAGATTTAAAATTTATTCTCAAAAATGTTAAAGAATGAGGGCTTAACAAATTGTTCTAAATTCTCTTTTTTTCACTGTGTGTCTATTCAAAAATATTATTATTATTAAAGATATTGCTACTGTATTGTTATTATCCTTGTCAAGGACACATAAACAGTTCTTTTCTCTCTCCCTTTTCCCTGACAACAGCCTTATGAGGAAGGTTAGGCTGAGAGATTGTGACTGGCATGAGATCACATTGTCATTCTCATAGCTGAGAGGGGATTTGAACCCAAGTTTCTCCAGTTTTGGTCTGAAGCCCTGTCTATTTTGAGATGTGGATTTTCTGCCCAAATACTCCCAGAGCAAAAGGGAGCTTATATTAGGTCAATGAAAAAGAGACTAGTTTGTTTTCTTTTCCTTTTTTGTATACGAGAATAAAATAAAATAAAAAATATAATAAAAAAAAGAGACTAGTTTTGTGAATAGGGGTTCCTCCTAACTTTCCAATTCTTACTAACATGTATTCAGTGACTAGTGGAACAAGTGTCATTGCTTATCATGTGGTCTGGAATTCCTTTTCTATCTTTTTACTTCATGTATTACTGCATTACCATTAATTATTTCATCCCAAATAGTTTTTTATTCATTTTCTTTTTCAGTGTCCGACAGCTGCCAAAGCAACCTTTGGAGTCCACGTTAAAGTCGTAGGAGACTGGACCGGTATGTGAACAGCACACTTCTTTATATCCATTTCTGACAAAGAATCTGAATTACTTTCTGTGGTTTGTTTTTTTTTTTTTCAATATAAAATCTGTTCAGTTCTTCTCTTTCTCAGTTTTTCAGCAATCAAGGAACTTGTGGCTTTGATGCTTTGGAGAGAACTGCTAGATTTCTTATTTGCAGAACTGGGTGAATCTGCTCTTGCTTATTTGTTTTTCCTTTCAAGCAACCCTTGCCAATTGTAAGACAAGCAAGCATAAATAGGCTGCAGAGTATACACTTGCAAATTAAAATTTTAAATTGCAGTTGTGTGCTCTATAGCTTGTTCGTGGTACAAAGGTTACAGAGCACAAAATTGCAATTAAATTTTTATTTTATTTTTTGGACTTTATGGTGTTTTTGTGGTGGGTTATACAACTGTGCCCCCTGCATGTGGTATACAAGTATGAGTTGGAACCATCTCTGTACCTGAAGAACTCCCATTTGAACATTTGTAGCCTCCTTTCACTTTGTTCCTTAAAACAATAACCAGGGGCCCATTCACACTAAATAATTATAACATTTTGATTTTACTTTAACTGCTTTGACAGCATCCTATATAATCTTAAGATTTGTTTGCACTTCCATACTCACCAACTGTTCAAATTTGACAGGGACAGTCTGGATTAATCTGCTTCCATCCCACTTTTTCAGGCTGCTTTTAAAATGTCCCAGTTTCTCTCTTCTCCTTACACTTTCCTCCTTTGTCCTCAGCTTTCTTTGGTTGGTGCAAATTTAGTTCAAAGTGTAAAAGTAGCTTGCACTCAATTAACTCAGCATGGGAGATAGAATGGAATCTTGTCCTTCCCAATAAGCAAAAGCAAATTGCTGCAGTCTCTCCTAGCTTGTGTGTTCTGCCCTGATAATAACTTTTCTCATCTTTACCACACTCTGATCTTGCTTGGCCATACAAGTCTCAGTTTTCATCAGTGAAATGGTGGATGGCGAACAGTTTAAAAGCTTTGGAATTGTCAGCCAAGAGAGCTTGAGTGCCTCAGCCAACTGCAAGCTCAGAATTCAATGGGATGTTGTCATGGCAGCTAAAGTGGAATACAGCACTATGATTGTGTAGTGTGAATATCCCTCCCTGATGCAGACTCCTTGACATGAACATCAGCCAGGGTTTTTTTTTACACCCCCTCCTCCAACTCCTTTGCTTTGGATCTAGCCTGATTTAAAGAAACTGAAAAGGCTATTATTTTGTAATCTTTGAATTGAGAGCCAGCATTGTGTAGTGTTTTGAGCTTTGAACTACAACCCTGGAAACCAGGATTGAATTCCCCGCTTGGGCATGGAAACCCACTGGGTGACCTTTGGCTCACCAAACACACACTCAACCCTAGAAATCCCTGCGATAGGTTTTTTGCCTTCAGGGCACCATAAGTTGGAAGTGACTTGAAGGCTCACAGCAAGAACAGCAGTCTTTGTGTTGGTCTTATTAAAATATGATCTTGAAATAATTTTAGCATTCCTCTCACCCACCATCCATGTTTACAAATGTTGTGACTTCTTTACATGCTGTTACCAGTTGATCGCTTGTCTGATGCAACCCTACTAATTCAGTCCCCTCCTCCACCATATTATAAATTGCTGTATGGTTGTATTGATATATATTTTTTTAAAAAAAGTTTGGTTGTGCTCTTAGATGGGAAATTGTTTTTATTCTGGACAAATTATTCTGATTCTCATGTTCATTATCATCCTGTGTCTTGGCTCTTTTTTGTTTGTTTTAAAAAAGTTTAAAATAATTTTAAAAAAAGTTAATTTAAAAAAAAATAAATTCTGTACAGTAACATACTTGTCCTTAGGCCACACATGATGGCTGCAGCCAAAATGCTGAAATGTGCAGTTGCTAGATAAGGGAATTTTAATACCAGGCACTTGATCAGCTTCCAGGTCAGTTAACACCTTATGTCATGCTGAGATTTTCAAGTCACTTTCATGTTTCTGATGTGCTTCTCCTGGGCTGTGAGAATATCCTCACAGTTCAGTGGGATCCCCCAGGATTCCGTAGAGAAGGGACTTCAAATTTTAATTTATTTGGCATGAAGAATGTTGCATGTTTAAGAGAGCATTGAACAAAACCTTCTCAAGGGCAGGAGAAAGGGAGACTGAAAATAGGTTTTATTGGAGTCCAGACAAGATGTGTGGCTGGTTACAGTAAAGCGTCTGGTGATTGGGGAAGAAGACCTCAGACAATTGAATTTTTACTGTAGTGGTCTGTTTATTTACTCTGCCTAATGCTTAGAGCAGGGGGAGGTGACATCTGATCCATGGTGCGCTTGTAATGGTCCTGCTGTTTGTGTGGGACCCTTCAAGGCTCTGTCACAGCTAAAGTTACTGCAGGGCGGATGAAGAAAAAAATATACCTGTTCTTTTAAAATATGATGCATTCCTGGAACATCTCTTTTGCAAATGGAATTGCATTCTCAAAAGATATGAAGGCTGAGAATGGACTGAGGGAGTGAATTTTCCTCTCCTGCTAACTTGCTTGCACAATTCTTGTAGCTGTGCAGGAGGAGAGATGGCTCACCGTGCACACTTTGATTTTATTTTCTGTTTCTATACTGTAGTAACTCTTCGGAAATCATCCTCCCTTGACTTTGCCCTGTCAGGTATGCACACCAGCCTAGAGGCTCCCCGTTAAGCCAACCATGAGGGACTGGATTGCTGGCTAGGGATAAGTCTGCATAGAATTAGTTGTTAGGAGCCTAATTCTCCTTTGACTGCAAAGGGATGCTGGTGCCGTCAGTGAAAGGGTTGGAATGTTTCTGTGTTTCAGACCATCTGCTGGATCACTTACCACCAATAAAGTTTATCTTACAGCAGTAGCATGTGTCAGTGTTTGGCACCAAGCTAAGTCTTGGGGAAGCTTGGAACTACACCCAGATCCAGAACAGAAGAGCTTATAAAAAAAGACAAACAGGGTTCATGTGTCTTTTTTAAAGAAGAAGACCCATTGGAGTTGACCTGAACCCAAGTGAGATTGGGGGTGCCATTGCGATCTCCGGAGGTTGCCCACCGTGGCTTGCAGCATGAGCATATTCTCCAACATTTCACAAATAAAAACTGGGGCATCGGTAGCCAAACAACATCAGATTGCAGTCAAGATGACAAACGTGAAGAAGAACATATCTGGTAGGAGAGGCGATAGCAGTTTGCTTTGGACTGAGCCACTGGGAAGGGCAAGATTCTACCCCTTCTTCTCCTCTCCTCCTGTTGTGTTAAATGAGTCTAAACTACTTCTTTCCTTTGGACTCAGTTTGCAGCAATTGAAGGAAGCTGAGGACAAAAGGGAGTCAGAAAGAAGACAGAAATAGGGGCATTTTAAAAATGAATCTGAAAAAGTGGCATGTCAGAGGATTGATCAGGACAATTGATATTCACTGTGTATTTTAATGCAGTTTTTGAAAAGGGGGAAGAACTATTTTCCTGGTAATTTAGGATGTATTAATGAGTGCACTGCAACTTTTACAGTTTGCTTTAATCACTGCTCTTTAAGTGGGAAGATATTTTATACGGAATCTTGTGAACAGAATGAACTGCTAGGCGAGCAGCCTGTCTGTCCTATAAAAATGTGTGTCTTGGGCAGATATTCAATTGCTTTCTTCTAAAAGGGTGGCGGTAATGATGATCAATAAGTGTCAAAGGAGGGTGGCCATTTTGAATTTTCCGGCAATCAAAAAGCACCCTGGAAGAGCAGGGTTTTCTGTGAAGAAAAAAATGCCAGCCACTCTAAGGCCATTTCCGCACTAGCCTGTTATAGGGCGATGATTCCACTTTCAACATCCTCCGGAATCCTGGGGTTTGCAGTATTGGGAGGGGCCGTCTGGCCCCTCTGAAACTGCAAACCCCAGGATTCCGGAGGATGTTGAAAGTGGAATCATCGCCCTATAACAGGCTAGTGCAGAAATGGCCTAATTCTCTTCTCCCCCCAAAAAAATTTCCCCTAGCCTCCAAGATACAGGTAAAGCAAAGCAAATGATTTTAAGGTGTGTCATAGATCAGACAAATGCTTCTTGTCAGTTTGGTATAGCTATAATTCACAGAGGGGAGTGGAATTAGTTCTCCCATCACTTTGACAAGATATACATGTGGGCTTGCTTTAATCAAATCATTCCTTTCTTCACCAGCCCTGCTTTTCAGTCCTGTCTGAAAGGTGAGAAAGAGCGATACAATAGGAGTAACTTCATAGAATTGGAGTCTCCATAAGTTGCCAAGGCAACTTGAGCAATTACTACAGGGAAATGATTTGCCGGTGACAATTGGGTCACCCCAGTTGTGGACGAATTGGGCCTCAATTAGGCATAACCAGCCCTTTTTCAAGCTTTGCCCTGGAGAAATCTTTTCTCATCATACAGTTTTCCTTAACTTGCACTTTTTTTTTTCCCCCTGGTAGATTGTGCAGATGGATTAAACCAAACCAACCAACAATTCAGGTGTCCAGTGGGGCCAGGGTTCGGAAGTTCAAAAGTACCAGGACTTTTTGATTAGCAGGGATGAAGAAATCATCTGCCACCTCCTCAGGCTCCCTAAAGTGGGCAGGAGAGGGGGAATGGGTTTTCCCAGCAGCAATATATTGTACTGAGCTATCCCTGTTGTAATGAAGAATATTTGAGGACAGTTTGGGCAACATTGCATGGGCAGTAAAGATTAAGGATATAAATCCTTGTTTTTCTCATTCTTGTTCATGAGAATGACAGATCTCCAGTTTTTTACTCCTTGACTTTTGAGACGGCAAGAATTTTTTCGCTCATTTTTAAAGAGACTGTGTACACTGGTGAGACAGGTTTTTGTGCAAATTGCACACAATTTTTTATACAGGCTACAATTGCAGCTGCCTGTTCTTGTTGTTAACTGCTGTTAGGCTGACCTCAACTTATGGGTGATCCTGTGGATGTCAGATCTCCAAGCCACTCTATCCTCAACTGCCCTGGTCAGGTCTTACAGATTCAGGGATGTGTTTTCCTTGACTGAGGCCATTTCCGCACTAGTCTGTTACAGCGCTATGATTCTACTTGCAACATCCTATGGAATCCTGGGGTTTGCAGTTTCGGGAGGGGCTGGACCTCCCAACATCCATTCCATAGGATGTTGCAAGTGGAATCATAGTGCTATAACGAGCTAGTGCGGAACTGGCCTATTCATCTGTAATGTGGTCTTCCTGTTACAGGGATGTATAAAGCTAGAAGCATTGGATGGCTTACTTGCATCTTTTTGGCTAGCCTGCCCTCCTGGGGCTGGCTGTGTAAATGTGCATTGCTTCACAAAGGGAAGGGGGCTAGTTTTGTACAGAGCCTCCTTGCATAAATTGCACAGCCTTTGATTTTTTTAAAAAAAACCCAACACATATCATGGCAGGAGGTTTGGCCTGGATGGCCCCTGTGCTCTCTTCCAACTCTAATATTCCATGATTCTATGATTTTGCTTTCACATAGAAGGCAAAATAAATAAATAAATAAATAAATTTCCATGACTTTTTTTTTTAACATCTACAGTCATTTTCTCATCAAAGGTGAGAAACGTAGCAAATATTCTTTGAATCCCATTCATTTTACAAGTCACCCATTCCTGGTGGAGATAGAATTTTTGCACTTTTCTTTGCGGGCATGGTGAAGGGACTGTGTGCCTCCATTTCAAAATTTACCACTGTAGTCTTGCAAGTACCATGAATCATAGAATCATTACAGCCAGAAGGAATAGCAAGGGCCATCTAGTCCAAATACTTGCCATGTGGAAATACACAGCTCACGCACTCCTGAGGGACAGCTGTCCAAACTCTGTTTAAAGTCTTCCAAGGAAGAGTTTGAAGGCAATCTGTTCCGCTCAAACAGCTCTTACCAGCAGGAAGTTCTTCTTGATGTTTAGATGGAATCCTAGTCTCTGGAACAGCAGAAAACAAGCTTGTTTGATCCACATGACATTCCTTCAAATATTTAAATATGATCACTGTGCCACCTCTCTGTTTTCTTTTCTCTAAACACATCCAGCTCTCTAAGCTGTTTCTCATCCATCTTGGGTTCCAGACCTTTCACCATCTTGGTCGTCTTCCTCATGTAAGAGGTATCACTGGGTATTTTAGTATCCTATGAGTTTGGGCCATCTAACCCAGTAATGTGTACATTGACTGTTAGTGATTCTCCAGTGTTTATTCCAAGCATCTTTCCTAGCTCTACTTGGTCATGCCAGGGATCAAACCTGAGACATTTTTCATGTAACATATGTGGTCTATGATCATGTGCTCTACCACGAAGCTTTGGTTCTTTACTCTTGATGCTAGCTGCCGTATGAACGGATTACCTTCACTGGAGGGAAGTGATATTATACAAAATCGCTGATAAGTGTCAACCTCTGGTGGCTGCTGTCACACAGTCAACACTGGATGTGGCAGGCAGTGAGTGAGGACACTTTTGGATGAACTTATCCTTGCACACACTGGAATTCTCTTTAAATGGCCACCTTGAATGTAGACTTTTGCAAAACAAGTACAGACCTGCAGTTAGATTTATCAACCATTAATTTGGCACATGGGAGGCATCTTCATAAATAGTTTATGTGTAGCACCTCCATCCTCATAAATAGTTTAAGTCTAGCATTTCAGAGTCAACACTTAAATGTTAATTGATTATTTTTATGGGTTCCACTGAGGGCAGAGTCACACTAAGCATTTTGACACTGCAGTGCTGATGACTTGTGTCCCTGTATTTCCATTTCCAGGCAGAAAAGTTTAGTATTGCTATGTGTTTATAGACTTTGCATAGTTGCTTTTTAGGTTTCCTTCTCTGTTTCTTCATTCGTTCTGCTTTCTTTTTGCTGTGCCCTTTTGCATAGTTGCTTGTTTGTTTTAAGCTTGATATTCTAGAAGGCATCTTTTGTTGACTGCTATGACTGCAGGGCATATCTTTCTAAGAATGCAATAGCAAGAAAGTAGACAAACATGAATTGCTGCAGAAAATCAGAGGAACAGTCCTCCCCCAATTCTCTTTCTTTCTAAATATATTTCAGGCTGCCATTAAATAAGAAGTGATTTATGTGAATTGCATTGCAAACAGAAACACAGCTTGCCACTGTGGAAAGCTACTGTTATTGAAATTATGCTGCATAGATTATAATTAGAATGAACACTGTAACTCAGACCAGACTGTTGGTTCACCAGAGGATATGCAGTATGGAGCTAGCCTGATGGTCATGTATGTTGACCATGCCTTTGCCCATGTAGATCCTCATTTAACATGTCTTTTTCTAAGCTCAGAATCACCCATGTAACATTTCCCTATACAGAGATTCAGGGACCCATTCACACTACACAATTATAGCAACATGATTCCATTGTAACTGCCATGTTCCATTCTATGGATTTGTGTGGTTTGCAGTTTAGAAATGCAAGCCAGAGAGCTCTAGTGCATCACCAAACTATTAGCCTCATGATTCTGTAATATGTAGTCATGGTAGTTAAAGTGGAATCATAATGCTGTAATTTTGAAATGTGAAAAAAGGGGTGTAGAGACAAATAAGAATCCTCTCTCCCAAGGAAATGTTCCGTACTCTGGTTTCTCTTCGGATCATATAAATCTCCCAAGGAAATGTTCCTTCAGTCCTCCAATCTCTAGCATTACAGTTTAGCATTTAGAAATACAGCTTAAGTCAAATCACATCTGAGTATTCCTTGCCTAAGAAGGCCCTGTGAAATTCATGGGGTTGCATAAGTCAACAGGCAACTTGAAAACATGTACACACACAAACACACACACATCCAAAGAAAGGGAAATAGACAAAACCTGTGAAGCAAAATTGCTAAAATATTATACCTATACAAAGAAGCCTTTCCTTTCATGAACACTTTGTATGCTGCAAGTCCCATTTTTGGGTCATCTCCAACTCTATGTGAAAATTCATTCTCCACATTAATACATGTGTCAATGCCATATAGAGGTTCAGTTCTTCATCAAAGAAAAACAAATCTTATAATCTTGGCTTTTGAAAGTATCATATTTGAAGAACTTTGAAATGAACAGTTTGTCTGCAAGTTTGCAGAGGTAGCATTTACAGATCATATCGAGGATAATGTATAGAATATGCACTTACTTCTGGTCATAGGTTGTTTGTTTTGTTTTGTTTTAGTTTAGTTTACATAGCTGTTTGGCATGTAGACAGTACTGGTTTGCTTTGATTTGGAATCTTCACAACATATTAATTAACATGCATTAATTGGAGGTTATTGAAAACTTTTCTCCACAAAAATCTCTTTTAGTGACCATTGCCAATATTATTATTATTATTATTATTATTATTATTATTATTATTATTATTATTATTATTTTATTTATTTGTATCCCGCCTCTCCATATGGATCGAGGCGGCGAACAACTTACAAATAGCATGTATTTTGAACATTTCTATACATGCCCCCAACAAGCTGGATACTCATTTTACTGACCTGCGAAAGGATGGAAGGCTGAGTCAACCTTGGAGCCAGGCAGGATCGAACTCACAACCTTGTGGCTTGCAGTACTGGCATTTAACCACTGCGCCACCAGGGCTCCCTAGTGATCACAACTCTTCTGATCCCTCCCATTTTTGTTTCTGCCCCCCTCATGTGAGAATAGTCTTGTTATAGCTCCATACCTTCCAACTGTCTCAATTTGGCAAGAATAGTTCCAGTGAATCCTCTGTTATCCCACTTTTTCAGCTGCATTTAAAAACTTCCAGTTTTTCCTCTCTTCCTCTCACTTTCCCCTTTTTTCCTCAGCTTACTCCCATTGCTGCACATTGTGGTCAAAGTGCAAAACTCATTTGCGCTCAGCTAACTCAGCAGAGCCAGCGTGGTATACCGGCTTGAGCGTTGAACTATGGCCCTGGAGACCAGGCTTCAGTTCCCATTGGGTGACCTCAGGCACGTCACACACCTCAGCCCCAGAAAACCCAGTGATAGGTTCATCTTAGGGTTGCGGTAAATTAGAAAAACTTGAGCGTACACAACAACAACAATGATTCAGTAGAACGGAAAGAAGAGGAGGTGGTAGAATCTTGCCCTTCCTTGTAAGCCTAGATTGAAGCAAAACTGCTGCCATCTCTCCTCATTTATGTGTTCTTCCTCAGTAATAACTTTTGCCATCTTGACCACACTCAGATGTTACTTGGGCCACACATGCCCTGCTTTCCAGATGTGAAATGTTGGATGGTAAAATTATATAATTAGCAATCAGGTAATTAGAATATTAAACATATAACTAGCAAAATGTCAAGATCCTTATTGTAAATACATGCATGAACTGATCAAGTAGTTATAGAAGTACTACCTCAATTACTAGCAAGATATACTCACTGAATTTTTTTTCCTGTCTGAATTGTTTGGAAGTACCATCTCAATTACTAACAATATACATTCACTGTAATATCGCTGATACAGCAATATTGTAGCACATATGTATGGTCATAAGTGTGAATAGATGCTGCCATAGCTACTTCATCAACTCACACACGCATATTCATTTACAACTAGTGTTGCCCATGATTTTATTTTCTTATAGGTAATACTTGTTAGAAAGATTTGAACTCCTGTGTCTCTAATTCCCCAAACTGTCTTGTCCAGTACCTGTAACTTTTCCTCATATTCCCCAATCCAGTCTGTGTTTAGAGTTACTAACATACAGAGGTTGGCTTCCTGAGGGAATACACTGCCCTCCTCTTTGCTGCTAGGCCTCATCTCCATAACAACCAGCCTATTCAAGACAGGCATATTTCATTGAGGCCCAAGAGCTCTCTGGCTGAGAATTTTAAAGGCTCCTCCCTGAACTACAAACCCCAGGATTCCATAGAATCTTCTTAGGCAGCCAATCATATGAGGTCTTCGCCTGACACAGCCAATCGTATGATGCTTTCTCGCCTGACACAAACAACCAATCTTTGACTTTTATATATTAGTAGATAAGGATTTAGAGATTTTGCTAGTTATCTGTTTAATGTTCTAATTAGACTACCTGATTGCTAATTATATAATTTTAGTGAACCAGTTTAGGGATGTTCCTGTTAGTTTTTGCATGTAAATGTTGGAGGGTAAGCACCTCAGGGGAGAAAAGACCCCAGCTCCAATTCCTGGATTGTTTTGTTTGCCTTTTTGGAAACATTTTCTAGAACTCTCGTATCCGTGTTGGAGTGCATTGACCAGAGCTGGCGTGGGACACCACAGATGCTACCATAAAAAAATAAAAATCACAGTGTCTAGTGGTGAACATCACCTTGATGAAGACTTCCTCAACCCTGAGCCCAGTTTGACTGTTTAGGTGATATCTGGAAGCATGCTTTGGCCTCTCGGTTCTTGGCAAGCTGCGGTAATTTAGTGATAAAAAGTACCAGCAGCAGGCTAAGCCATGCATCATCTTGAGCAGCCCAAGGGATGTGATTAGAGTAACAGAAGAGCTTGAGCGTGTAATCAATAGTGACCACAGTTTGACAGCGTTTGATCGAGGCGGCTGGAAGAGTGGGAGGAGAGGAGAACAGGTTGAGGCTTCACAAGCGAGGGGAGTGACAAAGTCTGCTCATTAGCTCACTTACATTAATTGCTGATGAAGGGTTTCCTTTTTTTAAAAAAAAATATAGCTAATGAATCGTGGTAAACAAACAGAGATCAAGCAGTTATCCTCTTCATCCCCCTTCGTGCTTCCTTCTGCCAATCATTTCATCTTCTTTCTGTGACAGGAGTTAGTTCCAGAAAAATGAGAAGGAAAGCAGAGCTTGGAGACACTTAAAAAAAACAAAATGAAAGTCCCACAATCCCCCAGCCAACCTAAGTTGTTAGTCATGCTGGCCGGTCAATTCCAGGCAGTTTATTTCCTGAAAGTGACACTTTCAATCTCGGAACGTGGGACCTTCCTTCAAGCCAGACATAAGCAAAATTACATAACTTCCTGTAATTACGTTATTGAACTTTGATTCCTATCCCAACAGTGATTTTTGCTGTGAAACACTGAGTTTGCCAAAGTTATTCATGGCCTTCTCACATCCAGGCTGGATTGCGATAATGCATTTTACATTGTACACTCTTTTGAAGACTATTTAGTTTGGAGTGTCGTGGGCAAATTAACGGATGTCTTCTAGATGAAACCTACTTTGCTACCATGTCTATAAATTTTAAAATGAGGGGATAGAGAATAATACAAATAGCAGCCACATTTTACCTTCCCTTGCCACTGCTGCAGAATCATAGAAAATTATAATGTCAAGCCCAGTGCACCCATAGAGTTCCTTCTTGCCTTTCTATTAATGTTGGTGTGATGGGACCATTGGCTAATCCCCCGGTATGTCTTCTCTTTACCATTGACTGCCAGCTAAGCCACCCCACTGTTAATTTGTGTCATAGCCCAGTCTTCAAAGTACAAGCCAGAAGCCACCTGCTGGTGCACATCTTATTTGTTTGTTTGGTTTTTATATTTGTATGCCACCTTTTCTCCCAGAATGGGACCCAATGTGGCTTCCAAAAATAAGTTAAACACATTAAAAACATATAAAATGATAAAAACCTATAACAATGTGCAATTTTAAAAACAGGTAAATTAATAGATAACAAGCTCCCCAGATCACATAAAAGCCTGCTTAAAGAGAAATGTTCTTGTCTGCTGGCAAAAAGAAAGCAGGGAGGGGGCAGCTTAGCCTTGTGTAGAAGAGCGTTCCACAAGGTGGGAGCACCTTTCTCCTTTATCCTCACCAGGTGAGCCTGGGGTGATGGCAGAACTGTAAGAAAGCCTTCCTGTCGGGCTTACCCTCCATATGTAGGGGATGATGGTATAGTGAGTGACTTTTGGTAGTATTAATATTAGTTTTTCTCTAATGGGCATCTAGCAAGTATGTACCAGGTGCACATTCCATATCCTCTGGTTCTCAAAATATTCTCTAGAGAAGGAGATAGCAGCTATGTCATCTTGACCTGTGGCGGGGAAAGAATGTAATCCTTATCTCCCCGTGTGAAGCTGTGCAGCTTAATATTGCCGACTGTGTGAATTTTTGGGCACTTCTCTCCTTTGACGTTTGTGTTTCACTGCTCTGCTTGTATTCAATAAATCTGTTATGCAGTTTTATTGATCTGTGCGTGAGTCTGATCCTGACACTTCCCCTACAGATATGAGGGCTCTAGTGGGTTTGTATAGGGAGATACAGTCTTTCAAATAGTCCGGACCTAAGCTCTCTCTGAGATGATGCAGAGCTACTGTAGTTCTGGTGGATTAGCTCCTGTAATGTTGCACGTCCTTGGACCAGCATTCGGGAAGGAGTCGGGTGTTTGTGGCTGAGTCAGCTGCTTGGGATGCTCCTATGGTGGAGAGATTCAAATGCACAAAGTTAATCTGTTTTAAGGTTTTTGTGGTGTTCATTCATGCGAGCTGTCCTTCTTAAAGGTGGGCATTAGCACTTAGTTTCCAGGTGGACTAGCCCAAGGCATTTTGAAGCCTGAAGGAATCACTAAGATGGCAGCCCCTCCATTTTCTGTACACCTGGATTGGCGATAGAATCTTCCTTCAAGTACTGGCAACATAGTTTAATCTTCCAAAAGGCACTAGGCAAGTTAAAGGGTAGAATAATAGTTACATCATGGACACAGCTCTTTCTTCCAGAGGAGAATGTGAGGTAGCTTACCTCTACCTGAAGCAGTTGTTTCAGTTTGCCTAGTGATAAAGATTTCCTGGTTTGCTAGACAGTTTCCTAAAAGGGGAGAGAAATGTCTGCCTGTAGTTTTAGTAGAAAACAGCATCCTCAGGACCAAACTAGCCACCAAGCTGAATAAATATGCCAAGGTGGTCCTTTGGTGGAGGATCTGCCTTTCAAAATCCACAGCTCAGCAATATTTTCATTAACGCCAACCAAAATGCCACAAAAACATGGAAACTTCTGAGTTTTCCAGAACTCCTCATCAAGCGAGGCAGCACAGAGTCTCAGAGAACAAGGTAAGAAATGGAAAAGTCCAACAATTAATTCACATGTTTTGGCTTTCGGACTTGCATGCAGTAATGAATAATTTCAAATGTTTTCTCCCTGCGTTCTTTGTGCATTTTTTAAATGATGAAATAATGATGATGATTACAATAGTTTTTTGTGCATTTTAAAATGATTTTTTCCCAAAACTTTTTTTTTTTAGTTTTTGCAAGAAAAATTTTTTTTTTTTTTTTTGCATGAAGCAGAAGATTTGGCCAGTTTCAGTCCTGTGTGCAAAAAAAAGTTGAGTGTGTGTGTGCGTTCAAAATAACAGAGGCTTTTGTGGGGGCAAAAGACCAAGGCTTTTTTCACTTTTTCCCCCAAAAAAGATTCAAATTATGAAAAATCTTGTAGTGATTGAACTTTTTCTTTTTTTAAATGAATGTGGCAGTCAAGAATCAGCAAATCTGCAAGTATTCTTACATGCCTAGCCTGAAGTTGGAGCATGCAGGACAAAATAATTGATCGAGGGTTAGGTGTTTCTGCAGGTATCAGATTACACACTGTATTCTCAGTTAAAGGAGAGTAGTGCCTGATACCCGTTTCTGCAAATGTTAAAACAGTCAATAACTGGGACCTTCCGTTTGCCTTGCTGAAAAAAGCTGGGGTCCTGAGTAGGCAGAGGGCAGAATAAAAGAAAGACATGAGACTATATTGTCAGAGTGAGGAGTTTATTGTAGATAATGCACTGGGGTGGGGAGGAAGTCAAAGCCCAATTTGGTCATATTTCTGAGTGATTTGAGAGAATGGTTTGGACATCTTTAAAAAGAAGATGGAAAAAGAAGAAATTTCAGGAGTGCCTTAGTTGTATATTCCTATTTGGTGAGGTTGGGCTAGATGTCCCTTTGGTCTCTTTCAGCTCTTATGATTTTGTGATTTTCATAGAAACCTTAACATGCAAAGTCCTTACAGCTCATAGAAAATCATCTTCCAGCATTTTCCCCAATGGTTAAATACAGTATTTGCCAAAGCGCATGAAAAACAACAACAAAGATATCTATGCAGGTCCATGAACCAGAAGCAAGCATCCATCACTCATGGTTGGTAAATAGGTTTAATAGGACCAATAATGCTGCTTTTGAGATCCATTTTATTTATTACTGCTCTTTTCCCTCTAAATCTGGGCTCTAGTTGGCTGTATGTTTTTGTTAACTTTCTTAGGAATTTCCTAGAGTGTGGTAACAAATCTTGTGTTTAGCAGAGAACCACCTGGAGTCCACATGTCTGTTGTAAACACAAAATAGCACTAAGTAGCCCTCAGAGGAGTGGCCTTTCCAGGGTTTATTTTGTTCTTGTCCATACAGAGCAGTGCATTCTATTAAAGGTTAATTTGCTTTAAACTGTACACGTTTGGAAGAGGTCCACTGGGAACCAGAGTAAGATCAAAAGGAGCGAAACCAGACAGAGGTGCGGTCTAAAACAGCAGCTGGAAGCAAGAACTGGCCAGCTGCTCAGAGTCGATTGTCCAAGTTAGCATTCAGCCAGGAGACTATGTTGCCTTCTCTCTCATACTCCTTTGCTTCCTTTTTCTGCTGTGGAGCTACTCAGTACTATCCAGCATATCCTTTCTATACCTTTTAATTTTAACTTCCCCTCCAACATGTACAGATGGAGTGTGTCTTGAAGAAGCAGTTAAAAATTAAGGTGTAGGCAGAATGTCTGCCACAGAAGTTTCTATCTAGCTTCCCTGGGAAGAGAGGGACAGCAGAGAAAAATATTGCATGAGTCACATGTAGGGTTGCCAGACTGAAATATAGCCTATAGCACCTGGTGTTCATTGGCAGTCTCCCATCCAAATATCAGCCAGGGTTGACCCTACTTAGCTTCCAAGATCAAATGGGATCTGGTGCCTGTAGCTCCCAGAATCTCCTCAGCCAGCATGGCCACTGGTGGTTGTGGTCCTAAAGAAATAAATTTTTCATTGTTTTGTGATGGACAGAGGCTCATTAAGACCTCTAAGCAATTGTCTTCCACCAGTTTTCTTTTTAGTAAGTGGAAGTGCAGAGATCAAACTTGGGATACTATTCATGTTCTGTAGCACTGAGCTATAGACCCTTATCAATAAAGGATGATTGGCTTGGGGAAAATATGCTTGTGTTGAAGGAGAGAGAGAATCTGGAAGCTTACTTAGGTTTCAGTTTGTGCTAGTACACGAGTCCCTTCCTGGCCATTTAATACTTCAACGCTTTTGATTCATTTTTATTCATGCACATTTTCATGCTTGGTCTGTATTCTGGAACCTCCTTTGAGCATCTTTCTCTCTGGTGACTAAAAAAGGCCAAGATTAATTGTGTATGAAGCCTTGCCAGTTTAAGTCCTGCTTCTGCAGCTGCAGTTTTTTTCCATTCATTGAAAAAAGTGAAGGGGGCAAATTGTTGCAGAGACTTCATAGTTTAGGTGCTAATCCCCTTGGAATGCTTTGGTTTCCTCAAGTGTTTTTCATCAACCCCTTCTTCACCCAACCAGGATTCTCTTTAAGAGCTCCTCTGGTAGTCCCTAGAAGAGGTGATCGCATTGTTGTATGTTTAACTGTTGTGTGTTAGCAATGCATAAGAAACCCAGAATATTAACTGAATCCACTGACACGGAGGGCATTTCCACAGTGCACTGTTATAGTGCTATTATTCCACTTTCAACATCCTGTGGCATTCTGGGGTTTGTAGTTTACTGAGGCCAAAGAGCTCTCTGGCTGAGAATTCTAAATGCCTTTCCTTAAACTGCAAACCCTAGGATTCCATAGAATGTTGAAAATGGAAAAATAGCACTATAACAATGTAGTGCAGAAATCCCCTGAGTATCGTTCTCCCTGCCCCCCCCCCCAAAAAAAAGAAAAGCACTGAGGTAGCTTGGAAGACACCTTAGAAGGGAGGATCCACTAAGGAGAAAAAGGGGGGGGGAGCAAGTTAAAAACAGATTAGGGTGAGGAAGCGTGTGTTCTCTCCCTGGGGAACCATTCACACTATAGAGTTATATCACTTTGATTCTACTTTAACTGCCAAAGCTGCAGCCTGATGAGTCCTAGCCTTTGTAGTTTGGTGTTGCACTAGAACTCTCTGGCTGAGAATTTTTAAAACCCTTCCTTAAACTGCAAATCCCAGGATTCTGTAGGATGATGTCATGACAGTTAGTTTAGAATCATAGTGCTATAATTATGCTGTATGAATGTGGCCCAGGACAGGAATTGCAACAGTGCAGAGAGATGTCACTTCTGTTGGGGGGAGACTTGCAAAAATATCTTGTGATGTACAATGCAGTAGCTAAGTATTCCACCCCCTTCCATTGCTCTCTCCACTCTGTCCACCCCGTTGTTCTCTTCAAGAGTCAGTAAGCAATCTGGAGTGGAGCAATGTCACTGTTCTTAATGAGCTGGCTTGCAGGGCGATGACTTCTTCCTTTGTACTCTCCCCCAGTGTTATATTTCTGCAAATTTGCTTTTCTACAACATACTTTCCAACTGTTCTCATTTGATAGGGACAGTCCCAGTTAATCCTCTGCCGTCCCACTTTTCCAGCTGCTTTTAAAACATCCTGGTTTCTCTCTCTCCTCAACTGCTCTCTGTTATTCTTAGCTTATTTCAGTTGGTGCAAACTGAGTCCCAATTGCAAAAGTACCTTTTCACTCAACTCAGGTGCGGGGGGAGGGGAGGACGGAATCTTGTCCTTCCCAGTAGGGTCAGTGAAAAATAAACTGGCGCTAACTCTCTTAGCTTGTATGTTTGTTTATAACTTTTGCCGTTGTGACCAGAATCTGATGTTGCTTGGCCACATTTGTTCTGGTTTTCATCTGTGGAATGTTGGAGGGTATTCCATAAACCTGCTGAAGCCTTCCTCTTGCATATGCATGGTGCCATTTTTGGCTATTTCAGAAATGACATTCTCAACCTGGACAATAGGATGAAAGAGAATAATTCATTGTTTTAGTAGATTTCTAACCACTTTGCCAATAGATTTCTACTGTGCCTTTTACTCCAGGGCAGCTTTTCAAACATATCCTGAAGGAAAAGCCTACTTTTTCTTTGGAACCCATTTGATTCTTGCCATTGCCACCGCCTCCTCCTCCTCTTTCTTCTCTCTCTCTCTCTCTCTCTTTTTGTTTGATCTGCCTGGAATGGTTGCTTTACTCCGTGTTTTTCTCCCCATTTTTTCCTGGCATATTTTGTACCAGAGTGTTCTCTGTTTTTTTTTTAAACTGATGATGGGAAAGCTTTGCTTTTCATTTAAATGGTTATTGCTAAGATTGTACATAGACTATTTTGCAGTTGATTGCTAATTGCGTTACTGTTGGCATTTGTCAAACTTTTAAAAAAATAAAGAAAAAGAAAAAAGCTTCATTATTTACAAATATGCTGAGTAGATTAACCAGGAAAGAAGGCAATTAGGTTCAGCTGCCCAACATTGCTGTGAAGTTGACTCAGTACATGTAGCTTTTAACTGCATTCCTGAATGGCTTCAAAGATGCTTCAAGTTCTTGGCAGGGCAGCAGGGGAGACACACCAAAGATACAGAGATGAATTGAAATCTGCGGTTTGTTTTACCTTCATGTTTCCCTCCAATTGCTCCTGCTGAGTATTTCTGAAGTATTCATATATTTGCATCAGTGGCCTGAAACTTTTTTTTTTTTGCATGCTATGTTATGATGCAATGACGTTGTAAGAACTGTATGCCTCCCTATTTGTATGTGAGTGTGTGTATTGCTCTCCAGGAACCAGAGAAAGCATGACAAAATAAAATACGATACAGGCCAAAATACATTAAAGAGTACATATAGTATGTATAAAAGAGTGGCTGCAATTTTGCTTTGGGAGATGTAGCTGGAAGACATACCTATGATAGCCTTCCATTCAACCCTCCCAACTCACTTTTTTTCAACTGCAGTCCTTCAAACCCAACCATTTCCTAGTTGGTGGACCATGAGGGAAGAAGCAGACCACCACCCAGCTGTTTTTGTATATCTGAATGCCATCTGCGGGGACTTCCAGTTGCTCCAGAGATTCCTGCAGATGATGTCAGTGGTAGAAATAGGAATGACATCTGTCAGGGTTGGCAAGATTTGGCTCCTCTGAGCAGGAGCAGAGTGCAATCCGTGAAGCAAGGCTTCACCGCAGCAGAGGGTCCCAGTGAAGCAGAAAGAATTCCAGAGGCTCATGAAGTAGGACTTAGAGGCAGAATTTATTGCCACATTCTTAAGATAAAGGCACTTGGCAAAACATTCCAGCAGCAATTAGACAAATAAGAATAACAAGAGATAATAGAGGACAGATGAGCAGTATCTCCCCTTACAATTAGTAAACTGTCAGCAGCATGACAGGTCCAGCTAGGCGTTTCTAACTGGCAGCTGGTCAAGGCAAACACCAGCCTTTTTATCCTTCCTTGTCACCCTGAAACAAGTGAGGTGATCCAATCAGTGTTCTGGCATGTGGCCTTCTCTAGCACACAAGTCATAGTCTAAACAATCTTGCTGAACTTGCACCTGGTTGTCTGGCCACATCGCCTCTTCCTCTGCTGTCCACTCAGAGGGAACCTTCCCTGCCTGGCAATAGCCTTGACAACATCTATCAAATAGGAAAATAGCTGGACATTTGTCTGCTGCTTCTCCCGCTGCTCTCCACTGAACAGGAAATGGCCAGATTGGGGGTGGGGGGCTGCAGCTAAGAAGAGATCGAGTTTTTTGTTGGTATTTTGGTAACTTCATGTTCCATGTTCCAGTGATCAAAAAAGTGACTCACAATGGTGTAAAGTCCATCTTTGTTGTTGTATATTTTAATCATTTCCAGTGTATGGCATCCCCAAGGGGAACCTGTTGTAGGCTTTGCTTAGTAAGATTTGTTCAGAGGGGATTACCATTACCTTCCTCTGAGAGATGACTTGCCCAATGGGTTTCCCTGGCTAAATGGGGGTGTGAACCCTGGCCTCCCAGAGTCCTAGTCCTCCAACCACAACAGTACACCATTGATATTCATCAAAAAAGATGTAATTCAATGATTATTTTCTCCATATGTGTATCTTTTTACATTATAGAACTATCCTAAGCACTATTTATGTTTTGTATATAAGTATATTTTTGTTCCATAAGAATATCCAACCATGTAAGATTATTGGTTAACATTCGGGTTCTTTTTAGCCCAAATGTTAACTACCACTTTTTTTAAAAAAAAAACAACTTTTTTTTTTAAAAAAAACCCACATTGCCACTATTTTGCGATAGAGAAATTTTTCCATGAACATAAGCTGTCAACCATTAAGATGAAGTACCTGGCAGGAACTTTAGAGATAGGGAAAAAGATCTAAGGCCATCATAAAAATGACAAAAAAGCAGGACATGAGAGACTGTGTATAACTTAGGGATGCACATCTTTGTGTTCTTTGTCTAGCAGGCAAGAATGTAATAATCCCTCCAGTATTCGAACTTCTGGATGAGAATGTGAATATCTCTATGCAATTCCTGATCTCTATTTGTGTTTTGGGATCGTTCCATCTGTGCAAAGTATAGATCTTATTTTCTGCGTGAAACTTCTTTTCCCTGTTGTTTTCCGTGCATGTTTTCTGTTGGATCAGACACAAGACCTATCTAGTTCAACGTTCTGTTTAACAGTAATCAGATGTATGCCAGTGAAAACTGAAGAGAAGCCATGCTTGATCAGACACAAGACCTATCATCCAACATTCTGTTCTCAAAGTGACCAACCAGATGCCAGTGAGAAGCTCACAAGCAGGGCATCGCCATGACAATACCTTCCTTTTTGTATTCCCAGTGTCTCCCACTGACCGTGAAGAAGTGGCTGATCTCAGGTCCATGAAAGGGGAAGACGTGAAGGTGTAACTCTTAAATGAAATCCATCTGCCTTTTCTTTCCTCAGAAGCTTGGGGCAGCTAGATCTTCAAGGTCTGGATCATCTTCCACCCTCCCTTCCCCACTGGTTACCAACAGTAGCAGAGACCCCTCTGGAGGATTGACAGCTGCTGGGCAGTGACAGGCTTTTGGACGGAGTGCAGGGCATGCCATCCCTCTGCATGCCTCTGTATGCCATCCAGAGAGGGACATGAACTCATATAAATCACTTATAGAATGCCAACCTGTGTATGTTTGGTTAGCAATTACTAGGGACATAAGAGGGAAGATATTGCCATGGTCATGCTCTGCTTGTAGGCTTCTCATCAATATCTGGCTGGCATTCTAGGAACAGAATGCTGGACTAGATAAGTCTTGTGCCTGATCCAGCATGGCTTCCCTAAGGTTTTGAAGAGTTAATTGTTCAGAAACTGAGACGTGGTGATTGGCCTTTATTCACCCGATGGGATAAGTAGCTGAGTGAAGATTTGTACTCAGATCTCTACAGGTTTAGGCATACATTATCATCCTATCTTCCCAAACCTTTTGCCCTCTAGATGTGTTGAATTATGACTCTCATGTATTCTGTGTTTGCGTAATAACATTATACTTGTGAACAAAAGTTACCAGAGTGGAACCAGATTGAGGAAGTGTGGTGTAAGCTCTGCACCACTTTTGCTCTATCTGCTGCTAGTGCAGACATGGATCATTTCCACACTACACTGTTATAGTGCTATTATTCCACTTCCAATATCCTGTGAAATTCTGGGGTTTGTAGTTAATGAGCTTTCTGGCTGAGAATTCTAAATGTCCCTTCCTAAACTATAATTCCCAGAATTCCACAGGATGTTAAAAGTGGAGCAATAGCTGTATAACAGTATAATGAGGAAATGGCCATGGTCTAAATACCTGGCCTCAGTGACTGATGATAATGATAATGATTATTGTTATTGTTATTATTCTCCTGCTATTATTGCTACCTGATGTGTGCCTTCAGAATCATTTCCAACTAATGGTGACCTTAAGGCAAATTTTCTACATGGTTTTCTTTGCAATATATATTTTTTTATTGTATTCCTCTGATGCTAAGAGAGTATAACTTTCCCAAACTCACCTAGCGGGATTCTGTGACTGAGCTGGGATTCAAACCCTGGTCTCTCAGGGTCCTAGTCTAACACTCAAACCGCAACATCATTCTGGCTCTCCCGGGTGCTACTTTTACTACATTGTGTATATTTATTTATTGACAGAGAAATTTCGGGATCTGCTGTTTCTACATTCCAGCTGGGATACTGAGATTTTGCCCGTGTTCCAACAGAGGCATTACCCAAAGTAAGTAAACCTCTCTTCCTTGAAAGGAACTGGATTTTTGTTTTTGTTTGTTTGTTTGTTGTTGTTTTTAAAAGGTGTTCCCTTCTAGTTTTCCATGGTGCAAAAGAAGGGGAGATCTGCAATCTACACGGTTGGCTAAGTCTCACAGATCAGGATCTGCTGATGTTTCCCTTTGCTTGACACAGTGCTTGGGTGCATGCAAACATTTTGTCAAGCTAATTCCTCTTTGTGTCTTGTGGATTTCAGTCACTTGTACTGATGGCCAGTCTTGTCTGGCTTTTTACCAGGGCATCCTAGTAAGACAGGTAGATGCCAAAAACAAAACAAAACTCTTGTTCCCCAGCTTGCTTCAAACAACTGAAGCATGCAAGTTGGTGGAATGAAAAGTCATCTTTCATGGCACCGAGCCTACAAATGGAAGCCATTTCTGTACTACACTGTTATAGTGCTGTTATTCCACTTTCAACATCCTATGGGATCCTGGGGTTTGCAGTTTAGGGAGGGGCATTTAGAATCCTCAGCCAGATTGCTCTTTGGCCTCTGTAAACTACAAACCCCAGAATTCCACAGGATGCTGAAGATGGAATAATAGCACTATAACAGTGTACTGTGGAAATGGCTGGAGTCTGAAGAAGTGGGTTTTTATCCATGAAAGCTCATGCTAAGATACAAACCAGTTAGTCTTAAAGGAACAGCCACATTCCTTTTTCCCCTCCCTTTCTCTTCCTCCTTTTTTGTTTTGTTTTGTTTCTCAATGATGGTGGATCAGTTTTAGAAGAAGGAATGAGCCATCATTGGCAAAGAAGGCTCATGGGAGCCTAGAGTGGAACACAGGGAGTTGGTAATTATCTCTTTGCAAATTAGGATGTTTCTTTCCAACAGGATGACTCATTTTTATTGTTATTGGGATTTTCATTAACAAAAGATGATAATCATGATGACAGGGTGTATATATGGAGGGTGGGATTGTCCTTTGGAAAGACTCCATTTTTTTCCTTAGCACAAGCTAGTAAATTTTAGTGCTGGAAATTATGTCTTGACCTCAGCATAAGTGTCTGTCCTTTAGTATAGTGCTGTGCTTTTTACTATAGGAATGGCTGGCAGCTGTTCACCAGCAAAGAATAACTAGTGTACCTTACTGGGGATGTCAGCTAACTCTGCTTCTTCTGCTTGGAAACTTCTGCCTGTGAGAATAAGGCCTTCTTTTCTGCACCATCCCACCCTTTCATCTTTGTCTGCTCAGCAGTGTTGCAGCCCACCAAAGTGAATCAAAAATGTATCTGGTCTGCATCAACAAGCCCAATTTTCACCTCTGCCATACAGATATTTGTATTGCAACAAAGGAAGAGTGCACCACAGAGATCTATTGTTTCTGGAAAAATCCATTTTCACATCAACTTCCTTAAGGATTGCAGCTAACTTCAGAAGGAATAGGGAGGTTTGAGCAGGGTGGGAGATAATATCATAGTTCTTGGTGATCAGAAAATCCAGGCACTTGGATCTTGTGATCCCTGACTCTCCTACAACCCTACCCATTCTCAGTTGTTTGCACAGAGTATGGAAGAGGCATGAGACTTTGTTATTTCTGTACCAGGGTGGGCAACTGTGGCAGGTCCAGGGACTACCTTTTTTTTTTCCTCACAGGGCTCTCCCAGGCTAAAAACGTCACCCCTATAGCAAGTGGCCAGGAGTCAGACTTTGATTTGGAAAAATGTTAGATGTTAGATGCTAATTGACTCCTGCAAACCAGTGCCCTGCAAACTAGGGTCCATTTGCACTGTAGAATTATAACACATTTATTCCACTTTAACTGCCATAGGATATGTTATATGTTCCATCCAATAGAGAGCACCATTCTTACAAGCAGTCATGATTGTTTCTTCTTTCATGTTTATTTATTTAAAAATCGTGTGCTTCATTAGTTTGATCCGTGTCTATTCAAATAAAATTCCCATTCAGTTCAATGGGGCCTACTCCCAAGTCAGCTTATACCACATAACGGAGGTTGATTTTTTTAAAAAAACAACTTAAAAAAATTGAAATGAAAAGTTAAAAAGCAGGAAGGCATTTTTGCAAAAGGCTTGAGATGACTCACTGAAATGGGAAGATGGACAAAGGCTTTCCAGATGGCTGGAGCTGAAGGTTCTTCAATGTCAGGCTGGACCAGTTTGGGTAGAGGATCACTTCCAGGGAATGCTATCATTAGATATCCAAAAGAAAGTGGGAGTGAGAAAAAAGAAGGGATATTTAATTAAAACAACCGAACAGATTCCAATTAAAGGCTTCTGAAACCAACAGGGTGGCTGTTTTTGACTTGTTCCAGAAACAGAGTTGAAAATAACAGTTTCTCTCTTTGCTCATACACTAATGGACTAGCATGGGTATGTTTGACTAATTTTAAGAGCTTTGAGAATGATTTTTTCTTGGTGGTATTTCTAGCTAAATTTGTTTCTTAGTTCCTTTAAAAGAGGGTTGAAGAATATCTATCACACCCCCAAAAAGATGTTGTTAGACCACAGCTCCTAGACAGCATAGCCAGTGGTGCTGGGAGTTGTAGTCCATCAACATATGGATGGGCACAAATACCCCACCTCTGGTTTTTAAAAGTAACAAACAAAAAAAGAGACCATATAACCCAAAACTGTAAGGAGTTTTTTGTTTAATAGACACCTGAATGAGTGGTTTGTAGCACTGTGTACTAGACATGGCAGCTAGTAAGACAAGAATCCATTTTAAATTAGAATTCATCCAGAGTATTGAGTTCTGATTATGAATATTTTCAGAAGGGGAAAAATTACTAATCCTACAAGATTAGGCAGGATTGAACAGCAGTGAAGATGAAAAGGGATTTATTTGTTTTTCCAAATTTTTGGGTGGATGTGATAAGCACTATCTTTAAAGTAAATCCAAAAGGGAAGGATATTATCTGACTAAATCCCCATCACTACTAAAATGACAGCCAACATTGATGCTGAGGAAATAGTTGGAATGGAAGTGTCCTGCATGTGTCTCATTAGAAATAAGTCTCACTAAGTTCAATGGGGGAATATGGGGAATATGGTATTGCAACCCTAACCACAATACAAATTTTAACATAATTGAAGAAAATACAGATTTCCTCCACTTATCTGACAGGTTAGGGACCCGAGTGCTCTCAGAAAATGGAATTGGTTGAAAAGCAGAACCCATGTACTGTATTGTAGGGAGCACGAAGGACTTATGGAGGCTCACTTGGGACTAACCACATATTTGCTGCTTGCAGAGTCTCTCAGCCAGCTTAGCACTTTCCCCCCCACTCAGCTCACTTTCCAAGCAGTGAACGCATCCGAATGGTTCCAAACGAGAGCCTCCATAGGCAAGAACTGATGAAACAGTGGAACCCCTGTGGAATTAATGGGACTTGTCCTTATTTTGGAAATATCAAAAGAACAAATCATCAGATAATAGGGTGTTGAAAGGTGAGGGCTTCTTGTATTAGACTAGACTGAAATGTGTTGCAGTGATCCACAAGCAATATGTAAAAGAACAAAGCAATGTAATGCTGCAGCTGTTTGGGATTCTGAAAGGCCATGTGCCTCCCATTTTCTACCCATATTGGCCATTTTGGAGTGAAGAAAAGAAAAATACACCCCAGAATTAGACTTGAGGGGCCATGTAGCTTGTAGGGTATAGTTTGCCCACTCCAAGCTACCTTATAGGGTTGTCAGATTGTTACCCAAAACGTAGGTGCCACAGGGGCCACCCTGAGATGCCAGTACCTCCTTGCAGAAGTGACAAATTAAATTGCTCAAAATCAGGAGTTAACGTGAGGGGGGCAACTTAGCGAGATCTTTCTCCCAATGTTTATGGGCTCAAGCAGGAAAAGAGCCAGCCAGAGATTCAAAAGTATGCTAAAAATGTGTTTTATTGAGTGGAATTCACTCATGTGTGCGCACAATATATATACAGTCAAACATTCACACAAGAGCTGACTGAAGGATAAAGAGAGGAAAAGTAATGAATAGAGGTGCTGAGGGTTTGGGGTTATAATTACCAGTCCAGAAGAGTAGTGAAGAAATTGAAATGTGGCTTAGACTTGTGTCTAATAGCAGACCAGATCAGGATTTAGGGCGACATAGGCCCTTTTTGCATGTTTTTTTTCTAGCGCGAGCGCCTCTTGAGTGCTGCGCAAATGGGAGCGCCACTCCATATGACGCACTCCCACTTGCTCACGAGGCTGAAGCGGGGCGCGGGCGCATTTTTTGATTTTTGGCTTTAAGCCGAAAATGCCCCGCGCTCGCGCAATGCTCGCGGCACCCTCGCGCACTTACCTGCTTGCGGTGCATTGGCGAGCCGGGCGGGTAGCGCTTCCTCCCCCAGTGCAGCCTACAACTCCCATACTGCGCTGCGGAAGGAAGGGGTGGGGCGCCAGCGTGACGGTCGCGCAAACATGAAGCGACCTGTGGTAGGAAGGAGGGGGAAGCGGCAGCGTTTCAAACGAGGCTTCTCGCGCGAGACGCCCTTCCCCGTCGCGCAAACAGGTAACATGTGAAAAGGGCCATAATGGGGTCCAACATTTCATCTGACTGCATCTGACTTCTCAAAACCAAGGGTTTATTTCCCTCCCTGAAGAGGTGTGAGTTAATTGCTTTCTGACAGGGTAAACAAAAGGGGTCTGGAATGGACTGATTGTTTCAATGTCTTGGTTGGGTGAGGCTCTGGTCAAGGTTCTGGTAGGAAATGCACACTGCAGGAGTCCTTGCTGGCTGCATCTGGGTTGCCTATTGTTTTTGATGAGAGGATTAGCTTCCTGGCTAATTTCAGTGAACTTTTGACCTGGCCACACTAGGATTACCTTTTGGCCTGTTTTTCAGAAAGAGTCCTCTCTTCCACATGGCTTCAAGTCATAGTGTATATAATTTATATTTTATGCCAATTAAACATGTCCGCCAATTAATATATTTTGCCAATTAGACCATATCAAACTGTGGGGGTGTATGGCCTGGTAACAAGATTAAAAACTAGTGACTGCTCTTGTACTGGTAATGGTTGTATAGAAGAGGAAAATCAACAGATGTTGCTTGTTACCTGGTTGCATGGCAGTACTTCTCAGTCTGGGACCTAATCCTGGTTGTGCAGACAGAAAGTAAGAGAACCTGCTTGGGTGTTCTCCAGGAACTCTCCTTTGAGCCTGGATGCCCTGGTTTCAGTGGTGGCCAAGAGTGCATTTGGACAGCTCAAACATGTGTGCTAGCTGCACCCATTCCTTGAGATGTCAGATTTGGCTTCAGTGACACATGCCTTCATCTCACTTGGGCTACTGTAATGCAGTCTACATGGGGCTGCCATTGGAAACTGTTCAGAAATTTCAGCAGGTTCAAAATGCATCAGCCAGAATACTGACTGAGGCCAGTTATAGAGAACATGCAAGTCTACTGTTAAAATAGCTTCACTGGCTACCTGTTGTTGTTTTTTCTGGGCCAAATTCAGAGTGTTGATCATGACCTATAGAGCCTTACACAGTTTAGAACCAGATTATTTGAAAGACCCTTTCTCTCTAGACAAACCTTCCAGAGTTTTAAAATCTGAATCATAGAATCGTAGAAATGTAGAGTTGGAAGAGACCACAAGGCCATCCAGTCCAACCCCCTGCCATGCAGGAACACCCTCAAAGCATTCCTGACAGATGGCCATCCAGCCTCTGCTTAAAAACCTCCAAGGAAGGAGATTCCACTACACTCCGAGGCAGCAGATTCCACTGCCGGACAGCCCTGACTGTCAGGAACTTCTTCCTGAGGTTCAGGTGGAATCTCCTTTCCTTCAGCTTGAATCCATTGCTCCTTGTCCTGGTCTCTGGAGCAGCAGAAAACAAGCCCTCTCCTTCCTCTACATGGCATCCCTTCAAATATTTAAACATGGCTATCATGTTCCCTCTTAACCTTCTCTTCTGCAGACTAAACATACCCAGCTCTCTAAGTCTATCCTCATAGGGCATGGCTTCCAGGGGAAGGCTTTCTCTCAATGCTGCTGTCATCCCAGACTCAACTGGTGAGGACACAGGAGACCGATCAATCAATCAGCAAGCTAGCTAGCTAGCTGTCCCTCCATCCCCCTTCCCTTGATAGAAGTAAGTTTTCTGTGCTTCCCCCTCACCTTTCTAGCTGTGCACAGGATTTAGGGGAATCACACCATTCTCCCCACTCACCTTCTGTCTTCTCCCAGCTGAGATTTATGGCTTGAGGAGGTACCTACTGTATCATTCACCTTCAGAACGTGGAAATGTTATTTTTGTGGACCAGAGCTCCCAGAATCCTATTAACTAGAATGTTTAGTTTGGGGGGTTGTTCTTGAGGAAAAAAATAAAATAATTTCTTCAAGCTCTGATTGGAAACCATTAGAAAAATACTTACCCGCTTTGGGATAGGTGAGTACATCTCTTTTGTATGCCTAGAAAATTCTTGACACGCTTTGTGAATTTTTTAAGAAGGAAAAGCAGTTCATTTTGCTAGTGAATTTCAATAGCAGTAGCCCCTTTAAACTTCTGAATATATATGTTTAAAACAACAACAACAGGATTTTAGACTCTATAATTACATGCAAAGATCAGCTTCCCTGCTGTTATTGCATCCAGTCTAGTGTCTCCTGGTAGCTAATGGCTCGATCTGCTAAACATTTCCAACTCCTTGTTCAATTCCACAGAATCAGTGGGTATTCTCTCTCTCTGAAAACTACAATTCTTTGAACCATAATCTCATGCTGCTTAGATTATTGCGCTGCAGCGCTCTTTGAAATGATAATAGGCCCTCATTATAGCCAAGCAACAAGATTGGCTGAAGGTGCACCTTTCTTTGACACGAGTGACTGACTGGTACATGTGCGTGTACTTGTGTGCCTTCACTGTGTAAGCAGAGTCAGCCACACTTAGGCAGCTAAAAGGGAAGGCTTTCCATGTGTTATGCTAAGCCATTTGTAACATAAGTCATTTGTTGCAGCATGCATAGATAGATAGATAGATAGATAGATAGATAGATAGATAGATAGATAGTTTGCTCATTATGAGATATGAGTCATAGGCATCACAGCTCATTAGCAAACAAGCTAAGAAATAGACACACATACACACACTGTACTGAGTTCTTTCAAGAAATTCTGCAGCAATCAAACACACATTAATGCTAGTCCCCGGGACTGCTGGAATTCTGGCTTAAGGGTTAGGGTCAAGCTGAACGGAGTTTGTTATTCTGGTTGTTAACTTTATTTATATCCCACCTGTTCTTGGAACTCGGACTCAAGGAAGGTTACAGACCGAAACAAATGAAGTGCAGTAAAAACATATAAAAGGTCAGCGTTAAAGAGCCAGTATGGTGTTATGGTTTGAGCATTGAACTTCTCCACTCAGCCATGGAAGCCCACTGGATGACCTTGGGTGTGTCACATACTCTCAGCCCCAGAAAACCCCATGATAAGTTCACCTTAGGGTTGCCATAAGTTAGAAACGACTTGAAGGCACACAACAGCAAACTATCAATAATATAAAACAGTTTAAAACATATGATTAAAAATAAGCAATTTTAAAACAATGCAGTTTAAATCAGTGCAGCACACTATTAAAAGCCATTTATTTATTTATACATACATACATACATATGTCTATACATAGCTTTCTTCTTTATGCCCCAACCTTCAACCACAAAGATTCCCAGAGTTGCTTACAATTAACTAGTTTCACAGTTCCCTGCCCTCAGTCTTACAGTCTAAATAAGACATGATACATAAGGAAAAAGGAATGGTGGGGTAGGAAGCTCAGCAGTTTGCGGCTGTTCTCCTTCTCCCTCAGACACCACAGGAGCAGCAATTGGAATGGAGGGAGGGTCTCTTGCCAGCTGATGATGGTTAAGTTAGTTAAGGAAATAGAGTGAAAGAGAAGAGTTCCTTTAGAAATCTTCTGACAGCTTGGACTTTTAAACAGGCAATGCCCTCCGCAAATCAAACTGTCCAGGGTGCTGAATCTCTAGCAGCCTTGCAGAGTAGACTGGGGGAGAGCTGAGGAAGTGCTATCCAAGGTCCTGAAACCTTTTCTCGCTTACACAACCAGAAGGACACCAAGGTGGAGGGCCATTCTAACCTCCCTAGGAAGGAAGTTGCAAAGTTTAGGGAACCACCAATAAAGTCTTATCACAGGTCCCCAGCAGATGTCCCTGTGAAAGTGGTGGGACTGAGAGAAGGGCCTCGCTCGAGGATCTCAGAGTCGGGGCAGGCTCATAGTATGTGGGAGAGGAGATGGTCTGTCAGTTAGCCTGAGCCAAAGCCATATTTTCCAATGGCCTGGACCTGAACAAAATTTTTAGAAATGTTTAGACTCAAAATGGGAGGCCATGGAAGGTACAAAAGGCCTTCTCCACTCACTTTTCTATCTGCTTCTGCTTTTTTCCCCTTTGTGTAGTGTTGAATAAGGGTGGGTAACAAGCAGCCTGTGGGTTTGCATCCAGAACCCCAGTTGTTTTTCACTTTCTACCAGAGTCTCCCATCACTTTTATGGCCAAATTTGCTGCAGTATTAAAAACACAGTTTTTATTTTCATCTAGTAAACGAGATGTTTAGGAGAAGCTTCAAGAAGTGTACATACATTATGATTATGACTTTTTTTTTTCACAGATAATGAGGTTAGAAAATAATTCTTCCTACAGGGTTATTTTAAATGTCTGGAAGTAACATAAGTGATTGGGAAGTGAATTTAAAAGAAAGAGCAGAGGACAAAACATTTGGGAAGATGCAAATGGCAGTGGGAGATGAGTTGAGAACAGTAAGGGCCAATAAGCATGTTACACTCTTTGCAGGAGAAAATTCCACCACTAGATTACACTGGACCTCCATGGCCCTTTCCTGAATATGCCTCTTTCTAGAGTAGAAGTGGCTGTAACTATTGGATTTGCATAGTAGAGATAGCTGGTAAGTGTATTTGGATCATTTTTGACAAAAACATACTAAAATTCTCAAACTTTCCAAAAAATTGGTGAGGAGAGTTTGAGATTTAAGATTGAGATTTAAGAAAGTTAGAAAATGACCAAAAAACCCAAAAAAAACAAGCTGACAGTTTGAACAGTTATGTGGCACAAATCTGGCTGGGACAATGAACCCACAAACTTTTCAAAGCAAGACTGTATAAAAGAAAGGAAAAAAAACTTTCACTGCAGCTATAAATGCATTCCCTCTAACTGTCCTGATTTGGCAGGGACAGTCTTGATTAATCCTCCATTGTCTCATTTTTTCAGCTGCTTTTAAAAATTCCGGTTTCTCTCTCCTCCTCCTACTTCAATTATTGCAAATAGAATTCAAAGTACAAAAGTAGTTTGCACTCAATTAACTCAGCATGGAGGAGGGGTGGCAGAATCTTGCCTTCCTAGTGGGCTTAGGGAAAAGAAAACTACAGCAGCCTCTCCTAGCTTGTGTGTTCTTCTGCAAGACTACCATCTTGACTATACTCTGATGTTACTTGGCGATATGTCCCAGTTTTCATCTGTGAAATATTGGAGAGTATGTAAGTGCAAGAGCACCATCCTTGATATTTCTTAGAGCAGGACTTTCCAAACGGTGTGCCATGACACCTTAGTGTGCCGCCTGCGGTGTGTAGGTGTTTTGCGTCCCTGGTTAGAGAAGGGCTGCCACTCTCGCCAGAGTCTTTCCTTACCAAGGGTGACAGCAGGGGTCCAGGATCGGGTGGGGGGATGCCTCTCCTGTCGCCACCACCCTCACAAGGGTCTTTCCTCACTGAATGTGATGGCAGCAGGCCAGGCTTGGATGGGGGGCTGCCTCTCACACCACTGCCACCCTTGCCAGGGTCTTTCCTCACTGAAATGTGGAAACTTAAAAATGCTTGATGACGAACTATGAGTGTCTTCATCTAATATTCCACCAAATATTGAAAAGCAATGTTCAACCTATCAACTTCATACATCTCCTTAAAACGGTAAGTAATTATTGGTTTCATTCAATTTTTAAAATTCTTGCACATATTTACATGTTTTTACCTGTAAATGACATCAATCTTGGAAGTGTATGTTATTATTTATAAATCATATATTTTTAAAAATATATGAAAGGTTGTGTCCCTATACATTTCATTATTACAATTTATGTTTGTTTCTGTATCTCTTACAAGGGGTTAGTTTAACCTCTGGTTTGCTGGTAAAACTGAATTACTGTGTCGTGAAATGATGCATGTTGAAAGAGTGTGTTACCAACATGAAAAGTTCAGAAAGCTCTGTCTTAGAGTTTCACCCACTCCTCTAAACATGAATCCAGTGTCAGTGGGACCCCTTTTTTATCCACCTCTGTCTTGGCAAATATACACTATTTGGCTGCGCTGAATACTTCAGCCTAGCACTAACTAGAATGCAGAGCTATTACCTTCCGTTCTCATCCCACCCCCAGCATTCTTCAGGAATAAGTTAAGTGTGCGTGCAATTACAGCAAGGCAGCACAACCAGGAATGTGTAAATCAGGGGGAAAAGGACACAGCATTTTCTAAATGCACTGGTGACAGTTTCCACAAGCAAGGTTTCAGGACAGTCAAACAGTGTTCAGACCAGAGGGCCATATGCCCTACAGAAGTGTGGCACTATTGTACCATTTTGACTGCCATTCTTCCATCCTGTGGAATCTTGGGATTTGCATTTTAGGTAGAAGCATTTAAAATGATCAGACAGAGAATTCTGGTGCCTCACCAGATTGCAAACTCTGCGATTCCTTAGGCTGCAACCATGGCAGTTAAAGAGGAATAACAATGCTATAGTTCTGTATTGTGAATGAGCCCCAGAACACCAAAAAAGTTACCGAGCTCTTCAAACCTAGCAAGATCTCTCGTCTTGCTTCTGCTTCCTTTTTGGTTTGTTTTGCCTCCCATTCACTGACTTTTTCTTCTTTTTTCTGATAAACAAAGAACAATGATTGAAAATCAGATCTGACAAGAACCGCTATCTTTTCTCATCTATAAGACTTTTAAAAAATAATGCAAACGTTTGCACACACACACGATTGCTTTAAATATATGGCGAGTGATCCAGAAGTGTCAACATCAGTCATAAAAAAATTGATTTCAAAAAGGAGAGGGAGATGTTCATTTATCAAGCTGTCTGACACTGACACACAGCCATTCAGAGAGGTACTTGCTTAGTTTTGAGCTAGAGGACACCCTGTTTTCCATTTGTTAATGCTACCGCTGCATGGTAACCCCAGCTATACTCAAGTCAGAATGCAATGTATGTTGTAAAATCTAAACCAGCTTCAGCACTGTTATTTCCAGTTGATTAATCCCAATCGGCATCTCTTTTTTAATGGATGTCGGTACTCTATATGAACCATGGGGTAAAGGATGCAACAACTGTGCCTACCCACTCAATCACTCCTGCATGCATCAAGGCTTGTGGATAATAACAGATATTCTAGCAAACAGCAGTGCAGAAGAGCTTGAGTTCACAAGATCAGAGCCCCAGGCATTTTTCAATTAATTGCTGATGATGGAGAAGGAGGAGGAGGAAGTAGTATTTATGCCCTGCCCTGTCCCCAAGATTGGGATTAAAGGCAGCTTTCCAATTAAACAGATTAAAATATAAGTAGAAAGGTCAACTTTAGAATAGAATTAAACCATTACTAAAACAATTCAAAACATATACTTAAAAAGAATAAGATCAGTTAAAACAGAACAATTTAAAACAATCCAACACCCTCTTACAGGTCAATGTCACAGTGGCGTAGCTTTGAGTGCATGGAGGAGGGGCGAGGGTGGGACTATGGTGAGTGGAGGTGGAGTTACATTTGGGGGTGGGGCTACGTTGAGTGGGGAAGGGCAAGCAAAGAGTTATGGTGCCCCAAAAAAGTGCTGCCAGGGGTGCACTGCCCCCATTGTCCCCCCATTCCTACACCACTGCCTTTTTATACATATCTTTAGTTCTAAAAGCCTCTATGAATAAAAAAGGACAGGAAGGACAGTAACAAGGGGGACCATTCTGGTCTTCCTAGGAGTTCCAGAACTTAGGGGAAACCACTGAACCCTATCTTATGTTCCCATCAGCTCTACCTGCAAAGGTGATGGGAGTGAGAATAGGGTCTCTCCCATCCGGGAGTTGTGGTCTGTCAGCCCTTTCAGATGATATCATCTCCAGGCATCACCATTTCCCTTCTCTGTTCTCTCTAAGCGTAAGTGCATTCTTGAGTAGCTGGACTTTCTTGGCAACTGTATATTGCATTGAGAGATCTTTGTCAGGAATTAAGGTTGTTTTAGGCTTGCCCTTACGCAATTAAGACCTATTCACTGGCTTTTTTAAAAGTTCATACCTGCATAGTTAGATCTATTAACTTAAAAAAAAAGACCTCTCCTAGTAGAGATGGAAATGCTAAAACCAGTTTGGCAATATTGGAATGAAGCATCTTTCATTGGTGCAGGGAGGAGAAACTCTTAGTAAATGTTGAGCTGATCATTTTATACTGTTTCGTAGTCTGTTCTCTGATCATTTCCAGGTGCAGTGTCTGCCTTTTCCCACAGAATGCCTCTGAAGCCTGCTTCATTGGGACCTGGAGGCAGTGTGGTACAGTGGCTTGAGCATTGAACTGTGACTCTGGAGACCAGGGTTCAAATCCTCTGTCAGCTATGGAAATCCACTAGATGACCTTGGACAAGTCACACTCTCTCAGCTTCAGAGAAAAGCAAAAGCAAATCCCCCTTTGAACAAATCTAGCCAAGAAAATCCTGTGATAGGTTTATCTTAGGATCACCATAAGTCAGGAATTACTTGAATGCAAGCAACAAGAACAGCAACCAGCAACAACAAGAGGCATTCTGGGGGAAAAAAGGGTGGTATGCAACTTCAGACCTGGGTGGCAGGTCAAGTTATACCCTTTACCCTAATGCTAGGTCTTCATATCTAATACTAGGGCCATTTCTGCACTAAAAGTGTCATTATTCCACTTGCAACATCCTATAGAATTGTGGGGTTTGCAGTTTAGGGAGGGGCCTGGCCTGGTCCCTCCCTAAACTGCAAACCCCAGGATTCCATAGGATGTAGAAATTGGAACAATAGCATTATAACAGTCAAATGTGGAGATGGTCTACATCTTCAGATATTTGCAATGCCTAACATTCCCTACCATGTTGGCTGTTGGCAGCAACATCTAACTGACATCAGTGACTTCTCTCCATTGCTTATAATTCCCCAGTACCAGCCTGAATCTTTGAGGCTCCTTTCCCTGTCCTACTGTTATCCTGATTTCTGGGGGTCCCGTGAGGGACACCTAAGTGTGCTCCAAATTATACAAGTTGGGGAAATTAGTCAAAAGAGCACAAGCTAGCAATATGAGAGGCAGGGCAACGAAGCGAGATCTTTTACCCAATGTCTACGGGGTCAGGCCAAGTCAAGGAGCAAACTGATGTAAAATAATAATAATTGTTTTTATTAAAATGCAATCAATGTATGCAGCACAGTCACTCAGATAACTAAAGAAATAAAGGTTGGAGTGGGATAGAGGGATTTTTAGAGAAGTTGCTGGTTTGGGTAATACTGCACCTGTCCTGAAGTCCAGGTAGTCTACAGCAGAAGTTCGTAGATGTGAAGTTCTCAGTATGTGGGACTGAGGGAAGGCTCACCAAGCAAAGCAGCAGCAAGGTGGAATGGAAGTCGGGAGCGATCCGAGGAAGCTCTCAAAGTCAGGGGTTCTTATAGGGGGAAATGTGGCCATAGGCTAGTCCGTATTTGGGGAAAACAATGAGTTTCAGGCTGGAGACAAAGCCTCCAAAAGGTCAGAATTTAGCATGATTAAGTCCAAATTGTCAATAGAGTAGCCAGTATGCAAACGCAGAGTGCTTGACAGATGAGGATTCGTCTTATCAAGCTGCCTATTCGGGGCAGGGGATTCTTTGTAAGTAGCGTGCATACATAATAGGATACTTGCCTCGAGGTCTCCTGAAGCGGCGGGATGGCTATTTCTGGCCTGCCTGTATTTTTGTGGAATGTTACAGCCATTAGCGTCCGTGCCTGTCTGCGAGCTTGTCTGGGGGACCTCGCAGCATGTGGAGAGGAATAGGTAAAGAAGGCTGAATTATTGATATCAAAGTGATATCTAATATCCCACAAATCCGGGCTAGCAACTATGGTTACACTACAACTGTGCAGCCTCATTTCTCCATCTTTAAAAAGGCACGGAGAAGAATCTCCATGGCAGAGGGAAAGAGATGAAAAGGGTAATGAAGCTTGTACAACAAAGGCCCTACAGAAACCACCAAAAACTGATGGTCTCTTTAGTCCACACCAGGGATGCTGTCCTAGCAGGGGCCAGGAAATCAGGCGTTGTTTTTTAATAAAATGTGCTTTGGGTGAATTTCATCTTCTTCTGGAAGGTAGGTAGAGAATCACCAGGTGGCTACTTAGGCACCTTTCTCAGTCAGTCGCATTGCTACTGACATGTTTTTCATGCTCTGTTTCATCCTTTTTCAAATGCTACTGGGGGAACCGGTAAGAGATGAGAAGCTGCTATCACTTCTCCGAGGAGCATTTAAATAAATGACTTGCAGGCCTGTCCCCAGGCTCCCTGCCTTCCGTGTTCTTATTTAGTATTCTCTGACATTTCGCCATTTCCACCCTTCACTTTCTAGTGCAAAGCTTTTGCCCATTTGACTTGCGCCTGGAGCTCATGGAATATTGACTTCTTCCATGCTCAGATTCATTTGCTGCTTTGTCAGGAAGACTGCACGGTAGGTTATTTTAGAAATTAGACAGGGCATGTTGCACCTCATGGAGGCCAAGTCCACGGAGGTTCTGAAACAGTGGCTCTCTTAAGATAGAATGGGGATGTTGAAGACAGAATTGAGAACCAGAATTTTAAAGCAACGTGGTGCATTACTTTGTAATTAGTTCCCTTTTCAAATAAAATAGTTATAACTTAAGTTACATTATTCTTGTTACGTGGTAAGGAATAACTTTGCTTCTTGGCAGGACTACATTAGCATTTTAGTGATTTTTAGTGGTTTTTGCTTTGCTAAATTTAAGGTGAATGCAAAGCTTTGCTTTTGCATACAGAAAAAGAATTTCAGGCTTTCTCCTGGCTGAGCAAAATTACAAAAGCATTTGTAATTCATAAAAAACACCTTTTTTGGTGTTTTATTTATTTATTTATTTACATCGCTTGATTTTTCTGTGACAATTTCATGAAGGAGATTTTTTATATTTATACAAATTGCAATGGTGTTGTGCAAAACAGCAGCACCTTTGCAGCATTTTTACCAAAAGCTCTCAAACATGAAATATCTCATCACATATTTTAAAAAAGAATTAACAATTTTTGTACAGTGTGTTTTGAGATGCTGTTCCTCAAAGATGAGAAAATTCACAGATATTCTTTACGTCTTACCTAAACAGCAAAGAAATTGCATGTGGTTTAACTGCTTCCTTGGGCTGCTGTCTTAAGTGTTTAAGTACCTAAAATGCATCTGTTCTACTTACTTTTGAGAAATGAAAAAAATCAAGGACTTACTTTTAGATAAAACACAAACTGCTGAGAACTTGCAAAACTATGAAGATCATGAATTGCTTTGTAAAAACGGAACTTTCTAAGCTCTGGTGTGAAATGGCCCTAGAGGAGGAAGAATGGAGAACATTCCTTAATTCCAATTGTATGACCATTTAATGTTCTGATGGCTATTTAAACAAAGCTGAACTGCTAGGCCTTCTCCCAAGTTGCCACTCTCTTTGTGATAATATAGTGGTTTGAGTGTTGGACTATGACCTGGAGACCAGGGTTCGATTCCCCGCTTAGCCATGAAAACTCACTGGGTGAGTTTGGGCATATCACACACTCTCAGCCCAGAAAACCTCATGATAGGCTTGCTTTAGGGTAGCTATAAGTTGGAAAAAACTTGAAGGCACACAACAATATCCAACAACAAGACTCTTTTGGGATCTCTTTCCAGTTTTGTTCAAAGACACCAACAGAAGCTACAGTCTCAGCTTTCTGACTCGTGACTGCAAGGTGACATCCAGGAGCTGGTAGTGAGAGGTTCTTGCAGGGGAGGAATAGGTGATACAGCAGCATGCAAGAAGATGATGATGATGACGACGTAGTAGTAGTAGTAGTGATGATATGGCAGCATGCGATGAAAAGAAGAAGCAAAAGAAGAAGGAGGAGGAGGAACAGCAGCAGCATGCCTGATATGAATTTGCACACCTGTATTTCATCCATCCACCAGCTGCACCTTTTCACCTCTTGTTGCTTAGTCCCTAAGCAAAAATGTCTTCAAAAAGAAAAGAAAAGAAAAACACGTCAAATGTGCTGCAAAATAACTGGACAGCTGGCAGCTTGGGAACATGGTTAGCAGCTGTGTAGGAGCAAAGGCAACCAATGAAATAAGGTGCCAAAGCTATTTCAAGTGGTGTCTAACTAGCTAGCTGGAGTTTCTGTGCGCAGAGATCAACATGAATTAGGCTAGAAATGCAAGAGCTGTCAAGATGAAAGATTTTTCCATTTGCAACAATAGCTATGAGTCGGATGGAGTATCGGGCTGCTGGTCTGAAAAGCTGAACGGAGCAGGAATCCGTGTAAGTTTTTTATGCTGGGCTGCTGTGTATAGAACAAAGTTGAGCAAAACAAATTAATCTGCATAACATAGGATGGTATTGTTCCCTCTGTCCAGTGTAATCAAAGGAGGTGACCTCTGTTGTTGTTGTTGTTGTTGCTGCTGTTGTTGTTTTTAAGTTCCATTGGTTTAGCTTTGACATAGGCCATTTCCGCACTACACTGTTATAGTGCTATTATTCCACTTTCAACATCCTGTGGAATTCTGGGGTTTGTAGTTTACTGAGGCCAAAGAGCTCTTTGGCTGAGAATTCTAAAGGCCCCTCTCTAAACTGCAAAGCCCAGAATTCCACAGGATGTTGAAAGGGGAATAATAGCATTGCAACAATGTAGTGCAGAAATGGCCTTAAAGCAAACCTGTGAATGAGAGTTAGGATGACCGAACTGAGGCTGTTGTACTTTGGACGTATCATGAGACAACAGGACTTACTTGAAAAGGCAATAGTGCTTGGAAAGTGGGAGGCCGTACGAAAAGAGGGAGACCACACTATAGGTACATAGATTTTATCAAGGAAGCCATAGACCAGAAGTTGCAAGACCTGAGCAGGACTGTTGATAACATGGTGACATGCTGAATCAAACTTGACTTTATGGCAGTTAACAATCACAGCAAGAAATCATGCCAACTCTCAGTCTTGCCTTCTCCAAGCAAAACATACTCAGCTTCCTAAGTTGTTCGCCTTAAGAGGGATACCACACTACTGGTGGATTGATATGATTTAGGTGTTGGGAAATATTAAGGTTGAGAGATTGGTAGGCCTCCCGACTAGCAGAGCATTTAGTAAATGCACAAATGGAAGTTGAACAGATTACTAGCCCCACTTCTATCACTTCACCCCAGACACACTTAATCTAGCTCGAAATAAAACACATATCGTTTGGTTAAAAGTATGTAAAAATGATTTACTCATATAATCTTGTGCATAGTTTACACAGGTTCAAATTCTTGAAGAAAGGTAAGAAGAAATTAAGCAGTCACATGCTTACAGGAAAGCATACTTGCTGGAGGATCGGAGAGCATGTGCTTTCAGGGAAGCAGAAAAACAAAAGGGGGAAGAGGAAGAGAACATGCAAGGGGAAGTGACTGTTGACCAAACAACAGGAAGTTTACTCTAGGCAGTCTCCTCTATGCCTACAATAAACATGCAAACTAACTAGCCAGTTAATTAAGCATGCAAAGGTTGTCACTCCCAACGCTAGGAAACAATGGCCTTGAGTTTGGAGAGTCTGAGCAAGGCTGTTGGTGTCTGGGGCTCTTCGGGGGCTCTTGTTTCAAGGTGACTTGATGGCACATAACAACAAATGTGTGAAAGACTTCGAAGAAACCCTGTTATTAACAGCACTGCTCAGGGCTTGCAAATTCAGGACTGTGGCATCCTTTGTTGAGTAAATCCACCTGTGATGTGGTCTTGCCCTTTCCCTACTACCTTCTGCTTTACTAAGTGTAATCATATTTTCCAGTGAATCATGTTGGATCATCATATGACCAAAGTACAGCAGCCTCAGCATAGTCGTGTAAGCTATTAGTGAGAGTTCAGACTTGATTTGTCTTTTCTATTAGTTCATTATATCTGTAGAGCTTTCCTCTGGCACCACATTTCAGATTCATTTATTTTCTTGCTGGCAACCCTCTTCACAGTCCAGTTTTCACGTCTGTATGTAGAAATGGGAAATACTATGGCATGAATTATGTTGACTGGTAGTCAATTACAGTGAGCTCTTGGTATCCACTAGAATTTGGTTCCATGATCCCTGTGGATACCAAAATTTGTTGATAAAATGATTTGTTATATAAAATGGTGTAGTAAAATGGCATCCCTTCTGTATAATAGCAAAATCAAAGTTTGCTTTTTGGAATGTTATTTTATTTTTTGGGGGGGTGGTATTTTCAAGCTATGGTTGGTTGAATCCATGGAAACAGAATCAGTGGATATGGAGGGCTGACTTTATATATATATATCATTACACTTAGGCATCTTATCTAGCTCCTTCATAGCTGCCCTTCCAAGTCCTATCCTTCTTCTGATTTCTTGGCAACAGCCTCCCTTATGATTAATGATGAAACTGGTGTAGAACATTTAATAATTTCAATACTTTTTCTCATTTTAAAGTTATGTAAATCTCTTTGGATCCTTGTTTTTGCTTTCATAGTATTCTGCTGTAAACCTCCCACCGTTTTGTTCTTTCTTCCCCAATTTTCATCAGTAGTTGTTCCAGGTCTTTGCTATTTTCTGTTAGTGCTCTGGAAACATTTGTGTATCTTAAATTACTGTTTCTTCTTCCATTTTCCTTTCTCCAAGTTTAATCCCATTTATTATATGGTATATTCTGTGTATAAATTAAACTGACTCCATTGTTAACTGAAAGCTGTTCTGTTTCTCCCTAATCTGTCCTGATCTCTTGTTCAGAGTATCAAGACAATCCAGTGTTGTATCATCACTTGCTGTAATCTATAAATCACGGGTTGTTTTTCTTCTAAAATTCTTCAAGTCTACTCCATTATCCAATGTGTGTTTGTAATATGATCTCTAATGCCTCTTTTCTGACTCCCATCTTGGATGTCTGGCATTTCTCATGCCATATATAGTAAAAAAAAAAAAAAAATCTTTGTGCTATCTCAAGAATTACTGTGCTTGCTCAGGAGATTAATGTAGTGATCTGATGGTTGCTATAATCCCTGTTGGTCCTTTTCTTGTGGGTCAGAATATATATTCAGTTTTTCTAGTCTGTTCGCCATTGTTTTGTCTTCTTGTTACTTCTGGCTTGGCACCCTGGGTGAGGACCCCCAGATATCATTTGATATCACTTAATTTGGCCTTAGCTGGACTGGCTTGCAGTTACCTCACTCCACATGTTTGCGAGGTTCTCCAGACAAGCACAGACATGAGTGCGGCCACTAATGGTTTTGCATTCCAGACTCTTTTGAGGCCAGCAACCCAAGTTTCACTCCTAGCTTCAGGGAACTCTCAGCCACAAACTCCACAATAGCTGCACGGCTCTCAGCCAAGCTACCTTTTATGTTGGGCCATCAACGTCCCAGCCACGCTATTGTCATTAAACACAAATCCAATCATGTTAGATTTGACCTTGCCAGATCCTTTGTCCAGCGCCAAAACACCTTTTGTTCTCACCTGGCTAGCCACAGCCAGTAGGCACAAACTTCCCTACAAATACCCCTCATTTTCAAACGGTCTTCGGATCACCCTGGACTTCCATCTAGCCTTGCTGCCACTCTGTCCAGTGAAATTTTCCTCTCAGTTCTCCATAACTGAGTCTGCCTCCCCTCTTTGGACTCCTTTGGCCTCCTTTGGACTGCCATCCCGCCCTGCCGCTGATTTGTCTAAGGAACTCCCCTCAGCCCGACAAGCTGAGTTCTCTTCTTTGGAACCTCATCTCTCTTCATCCAGGACAATGAGACCAGGTCGTATTACCCACCCCTACACTCTCCCCTTCTGCTTTCCAGTCAGTTAGTGTGTGTATGTGTGTGTGTGTGTGTTTTATTTTCTGTTACTCTCTAATAAAGTTGCTATTTTCGTTACTTTTAAAACTTGTGTGCCTATTCCCTGACCCGAAGCCGTATACATAGGTTTAAAGATCTTGCAAAGTTACCCTGCCTCTCGCTAGCCAAAACAGTGTTCCAGCTAATTTTCCCCAAATTGGTATTTTATTTGGCAATCTGGCGCCCCTCTTGGGACCCCCCAAAACTCAGGGTAACATTCTGAACTTTTTTGGCATATTTTTATTAGAATTTGGATAGCTTCTGTGTCTATACCATGAAACAGCGCTATTAGTATATCATCTGTTTCTGGTAATTTATTTCTCCCAGGTCCTTCAAGAGCAGCTTCCACTTCACTTTCCAAAACTATAGGATATACATCAAAACATTCTACTTTGAAGGAATCTGTCATCCTTTCATCTCTTTGGTATCATTCTTTAGTCCATTGCTTCTATCTTTTTATTTCACCCTTATCATATAATATATTCCCTCTTGGTCATATAGCAACCCTATTCTTGGTTAAAATTTCCCTTTGATTTCATGATTCTTGTGGAAGAGATCTCTTGTCAACATTTTTGGTTGTCTTCTTCTAGTTTGCACAGATTGCCATAGCTGTTCTCTTCATCCCTGTGTACAAGCTGATGAAAAATTGCACTCAGGATTCTGACCCATTTGTATTACCTTTTATTTACCTATCTGTAACTGTTTGAAGAGTATCCTCTCTTATCCAGTGAGGCTTTTCTTTCTTTGTAACTATATGTAGTGTCTTATTACATGATAATGCCCCTGGTTTCTGTATATGTTCCATTCCCAATGCCTATATGTTTCCTAGATCAGGCTGTTGCTTCTGAAGGCTGGCATTTTTTAATTCCCAGGCACCAGTCTTTTATCACTTGTTAATAACAAAGGAGGCTAGTAAACCAAAGAACATAAAAGTGGGGAAAGGTCTGCAGAGCCCTGGTTAATTGATTTCTTTATGCTAGTCTATGCTACTCTCAGTTCCACCATTCTCAGGCTTCTCTGTCAATGTGACTGCTACAATCTGAAGAGCATAGATGCATCTTAGGCACTTTGAGCATTTCATAATGTGTTACCCTGCTATGATGACCACAACAGCAAACAAGATACCATGATGTCCAAGACATCATACTGAACTCAGACCATTCTGTATCCTCTCCCATAAATAACAGATCTTAGGCAGATCAGATTTTTAGGCAGCATCCAATGCAGGACTAGACATTAGAGTACTGGAATGAGTATTGTCATTGAATGTAACAGGAAAACAGAGAATTTAGACTCAAATCCACTTGCTGAGATAGGGGCAAACAACTGCCACTACTGAAGACTCTCATGAATGAACCAAGGCTTTTCAACCAAGGAGCTGAGTTGTGTCTCACTGCCACAGATTGTTGTGGAGTCTGCACCTTTTTTCAGTCTCTGTGTGCATTGAATCAATACCTCCATGGGGTTGCATAGCAAAGTTGGAGAAACTGGATTCTGGCAAACTGAATTCTGTTCTGCAAAAATATTTCCAGGAGTGCAAAACCCAGAAAATTGAGAGGGAATTCCAGGAAAGCTATATGTGTTTTTAATAGTTAATGTGTTTTAGGGGGTAAGAAGGGTTGGTGGGTGGGGAGGATGGGTTACATTTTGGTGTTTTTAATGTATTTATATACTGTTGTAATGCCACCTCGATCCATTGGGAGAGGCGGGATAAAAATAATTTTATTATTATTATCATCATCATCATCATCATCATCATCATCATCATCTACCTGAACTTCTTTGCTTTGCGAACAAATGGCTTGCTCCAGCACACTCCTTGCCCTGCAAGTAGAGAGCAGGGCCTGGCTTGCTGTAGGATATTAATTGACAGGAAGCAAAGGTCAGTAGCTACAGAATCTCTAAACAAAAAAGGGGGAAAGAAGCTGTGTTCTACATGAAGGTGGAAGTATTTTTCACATGCAGTACTCATTATGAGCTGCCCTGTAGATTGACCTCACTTTGTTAGAAAGTGAAATGTCTGGGACAGTACTTCACCTGGTCTAATAGGGTCTTGAACTTGGCCTTTGAATTTCAGAAAGAGCAAGAAAACTTGGTCACTTTCACGTTCTAATTTGTTTTAGAGAGAGGTGGCAGGCCCCTGCTTGGATAACATGTGGCCATCAGTAGCCGTGAAGAGTCTGAAGGGAGAGGAAAAGCTCAGATTGAATACCAGCTGCATCATTTCCAACTCATAGAGCTGGAAGGAAATGAAATCTAGTCCAGTTCCCTGACATGCAGGAATCCACTTGTAAATCCCTCCTGAGAGAGGACTGTCTAACCTCTGTTTAAAAACTTCCAGTGAAGGAGAGTCCACCAGTTTCTGAGGTAGGCTATTCCACTGTCAGGCAGCTCTCAGACATCAGGGGGCCATTGTTATCCCAGTTTATCTGCCATTGTTCTTTCCTATGGAATCCTAGATTTTGTAGTTTGGTGTTGCACCAGAACCCTCTAACTGCTGCTCCCTAAACTGCTAATCCCTGGACACGGTAGAATGGCAGGAACACATCACATGGTTCAAATTCTGTGCCATGTGCTCTGTTGTGTGATGTTTTTTACCACAGGCCAGGTGTTTGCTTTGAGCATTCAGGTGTTTATTTGTTGAGGTAACTAAAAGCAGCTATTTTAAATGCTTTTAAGAAATAGGGAAGTACAGACTTAATTGTTTCAAAAACCACAGCTGTAATGGTTGGCTGTGTTGAAGGATGTAGAACTATACCTGGAAGCTCTGCAGAAGGGTGCTCTGCTAAGACTGCTGGAATGGCTGCCCTGCAGATGCCAACATTTCTGCAGATGCCAACATGGCCTGGAAACCATGCCCTATGAGGATAGACTTAGAGAGCTGGGTATGTTTAGTCTGCAGAAGAGAAGGTTAAGAGGGGACATGATAGCCATGTTTAAATATTTGAAGGGATGCCATGTAGAGGAGGGAGAGGGCTTGTTTTCTGCTGCTCCAGAGACCAGGACAAGGAGCAATGGATTCAAGCTGCAGGAAAGGAGATTCCACCTGAACCTCAGGAAGAACTTCCTGACGGTCAGGGCTGTCCAGCAGTGGAATATACTGCCTCGGAGTGTAGTGGAGTCTCCTTCCTTGGAGGTTTTTAAGCAGAGGCTTGATGGCCATCTGTGGGGATTGATTTGAGGGTGTTCCTGCATGGCAGGGGGTTGGACTGGATGGCCTGTGTGGTCTCTTCCAACTCTAGATTTCTATGATTCTATGATTCTACTTCCTGGGGAGCTAAGCATCCTGCAGCTAGAATGTTGCATGCTGCAAGCTACGGCAGCAGCACATTTCCTCTTTCCCATACCAGGAGACAGTGATGGTGAGATAAATGCACATGAGAAAAGAGGAGAGGTAGAAAGAAAAGTCCTACTTCCCAGTCCTTTCAATATTCTGTGTCTGTATGTACCTTCACATTGCCTGTTGAATTATGGTGACTCCATGAATTTCATAGGATTTTCTTGACCAAAGAATATGCAAAGGTGGTTTTTCTCATTCCTTCTTCTGAAACATAGTCTACAGCACCTGGTATTCATTGACAGTCTCCCAGCCAAGTACTAACCAGGTCTGACCCTGTTTAACTTTCAAGATCAGATGGGATCTGATGCCTTTAGGGTGTTTTTGCCCCTCCTTTCAATATTACAGTTCAGTGACCTTACAAGGTAGAGTGAACCAGACGTAAGGAATGCTTCAGGTTATCAGCCATGGAGTTTTATCATTGCATTTGATAAATTTGAATTTGAAATTGGTCTTCTAACATCAGGAGCTGCTGAATGATTGTGTAAACCACCTATTTTCTATTGGATAGTATGTGGGTACATTCGAAAGAACTTTCCCCTCCACTGCTTTGAAAAACATGTTTGTTTTTTATTAAAAAAAAAAACCCACAACTTTGCTTCCTACCATGTTGGGTGGGGATTGTGGGAGTTAATAGTCCAGCATAATAGTCCTTTATATGGGTGATAGTACTGCCAGAGCAAAGGAATACAAAGGAATCATAGTTGGTCACAACTATGCACAAAAACAAGTATATTAGATGAAAGTCGTTGGAATTCTATGTGGAGTTACATATGCATGGCTCAAATATGCACATTTTTAAAATAAAGCTTGACATGAAGTTCTATGTAGACTTTCTGAAAAAAAAATTGGCAATCTTATATGGAAGCAAGCTGGAGCAGTCTGAAGGTTGAAAGTGAAAAGCTGAAAAAAATTGACAGCAGAACAATAAAGCATCATGTAGGACCTTTAAGATTTACAAGTTTATAACATGAACTTTTGGTGACTAATGTCAGCTTTCTCAAATGTATTATCCTGTTTTGGAAACTGGCCATGGGCAAAGGTTCCAGTACAGTCTGTTAGAGAGCAGAGACTGCAGCCACAGTTGTATGTATGAGCTTAGCAGCCAGTTATTCATAGTCCTCAGAGACTAGGTGGTGCAGGTCAGCAGGATAAAGCAGTGAATCCAAGGCATCTGTCCAAGGGGCTGTCGACTGATGTGGTCAGCAAATGAAGCAAAGGTCCAAGGTTCTTTAGAAACATGAATCCAGGAATCCAGAGATGAAAATGTTGCTTCTTCCAGAGTGAGGAGTTGTCAACTATGGACTTCCTGAAGGAGGTGCTGGAATATTTATGGTCTAGTAGCCTCCTGCAGATGTTGCCTGATTAATGAGGATCTCTTACTTAATCTTTCTGAATGTTGCAAATCCTCCCTTTCTCGCCTGTGTGTGGCTGCAGTAGGTGCTATCAAATCCATGTCTTTGTGCTGTGGCTGCTGGGAAGTGTCACTGTCTGTCTCAAGAACTGGCACATCCCCCATCATTCTGCTTCACTGTCTGTCTCAAGAACCGGCATGTCTCTTTGAACTTCTGCTTCACTATCTGTGTCAGAGTCTGAACCAGAGTCCTGAGAACAAGATATGACATGTATAAAGCTTAGAGGTTCAAGTATATCAACAGTCCATGTGGTTGGGGTGGAACATGGATGCAGAAAGAGGACAGTGACCAGTTCAAATTAGGTATGATAAATTTAGCAAATATATAGAAGTGCTCCCTCCAGCGCTGAAAGAAATCAGTTTGTCCTAGCACGTGCTTTACCTTACTGATTCATCTTGCATGTAGAACTTTTTTTGTGATTGGTCTTTGGAGCTTAATTTGCAAGTCTGGTTGCTGAGATGCTTATTTCTGAAGAAATCTCATTGTGGGAGGAAATTAGGTAATTCAGAGCGATATGCTTTCTCTTTAACATCTAATCTGAGTGAGAGATTCACCCATCTTTGTTTAAACTCACATTCAGAGAATGGTAGTTGTTGCTTTGTTGCTGAAGGCACCAACTATTTTCAGTTTTGAATTTATGCTGTAAGAAGTGTAGAGCCTATTTATTTATTGCAACAATAAATAATTTTTTTAAAAAATAATAATCCCTGAAGAGCTTTGGAGATGTTAAAAATCCCTCTAGCTGTTTTCTTAAGTATGCAATTCTTTATTTCTCTCTGCGCAAATTAAAAAGTAAGCAAAACATCTTATGGGAAGACCTGATTCTGTCTAAAATAGGAAAAGAAGATTATAAACACTGAAGTCTAAAGGAGGGGAATTTGCTCTCTTTGGCAGAGAGCTCACTGAAGAATGAAATGTGCACCATAAAAATGCACTAAAATATAATTCACCTGCTTATATGGAAATGACATCTGGGACAAATTAATTCCAGTGGGCTTTATGCAGGTCTCTACATCGTAATGTAGACATCGTACCAATAAATACCCTAAAGGCACTGAGATTTATAAAAGAAAAAGGCGAGGAAAAAAACCTCCAAGCCATGAAGTGGAAAATCCTACAGGCTTTCATTTGCCTTGAAAAAAAAAGGAATGTTAGAAGGAAAAGATTTGTACAGGCAGATAGATTCTATTTAAATGGAACCAGTCGAAATAAAGAGCCCCTTCATAGAAATCTGATAACAAAATCAGACTTTTCTGACATCATATTTTGGCATCGCAGTGATAGAGGTGACACAGAAAGATAACTAGGCCTATTAAGAACATACTAAATTGTCTTACAGACCAAAACAAAGGTCTGTCTGGTCCAGTATACAGTGGCCAGCCATGATGCTATAGGAAACTCACTAAGAGGGAGATAAGCGTGAATGTAGTATAGTAGTTCTCCTATTCATCTGGGACCTGAGAATTCAGGTTCCTGTCCCCGCTGAGCCATAACACTCTTTGGGCCAAGCACACTCTTTCAGCCTGACCTACCTCACAGGGTGGTTGTCAAGACAAAGGAAAGAAAGAAAGAGCCACACTACCTTAGCTCATCAGAGGAATAGGATATAAATGTGACAAATGTATAAAGCAGTCCTCTCCCACTGTTCTTTCCTGCTAATTCGTAGCTCAGAAGCTTGTTGCTTCTGAGCTTTGAAATAGCACACAGCTATTATGACTAGTAGACCCTTAATTTTGTTAAGCCCCTTTTAAAAATTCTCTACATGCCTACCTGGGAGCAACGTAGCAAATCCTATGATTTAATTCTGTTGCCTCCATGATTCTACCTGTAACCTAGTTTTCTTGGATGTGAAACTCTTTGTTGCTTATGGTTGGTCTCTCCATGCTGGGGAGTTGCAAGGTTTAAGCCACAGGACTGGAGCCATTTCCTCACTAGCCTGTTATAGTGCCATTATTCCACTTTCACCCATCCCAGGATTCCATAAGATTTTGAAAGTGGAATAATAGCACTATAACAGGCTAGTGCGGAAATGGCCTGAGTCTTGAAACTCATTGGGTGACCTTGGACCACTGGCTGGTTTTGTTCCGTCCACTTTGATAAAATTGGAAAGAGAACCATGCACTGCACCTTGAACTCACTGAGGGAAAGGTGAGGTATAAATAATCAATCAGTCAGTATTTTTCTCTGATGAGCTATTGTTTGCCTATAAAGAATTTAAGCAAGATTTCTACATAGTAGTAATTACAAATATGGCACACTCTGTCCAAATGGGCATTTAAAATCTTGTAGATCCAGTTAAGAAATCATATATGCAAATATGATCAATTATTAAGTACACCATCAGGTGTTTTAATAAATATAAATGGCTGTAGGAATTTTTAATTTAATTCATATCATAGTTTTTGATAATATGATAAAGTATGATTTTCAAAGGCCATTTCCACACTATACTGTTACAGTGTTATTATTCCGATCTTCAGTTATAGCATTACAGCAAAGTACTGTTTTCTGTGCAAAACCTCATGTGCAAATTTTGTGCAGAATAACTCCCAAACTGCAAAGATTCTCATCAATCCAGGATTCTTTTTGTCAGGGTTCCTCTGCACTCGAAAAACATGCATTTTTTTTAGCCATTTTGTGATTATTTTAGATTATTTTTGAACACTAGCAAATGATACCATATTATGTCATGAAAGGTTGGACAAAACTTGTACTCCAAAGAAAATACTTTGTGATGTGAATTGTTAAGTGCACCTGTGAAAAGCCATGTGATTCTAGCTGAGTCATGCTGAGTCATGCTGATGAGCAATCAGGGGAGAAAGTTGCATCAGATATGGGGAGAATGCAAAGGCTGACAGGATTGCATCAGCTAGTGTGTATATAAATGTAGCTGAGTGCTAGCCACCAAGTGCACATGGTGCCTGAACATGTATGCCAGAGGCTCTGCCAGAAAGAACAAGCTGAGGAATGGTGGAACGCCTTCCGGACATTCTTGTAAATATGTATATTTATTCAAGAATAAATTGTAACTCAAGAATAAATTGCCTCCTTGATGGAAGATAACAAGTGGCATGGGTGAGTTTTACTGGCTACAGTGCATTGCTGCTAATACTATTCTCTGCTGGGCATGCTTCCACAGCTGTGCAAGCACTCTGCTATTTTGGGGCATTTTGTACACTTGACTCTGGTACAGCCTCAGTGGTCAGGAGGGAAGTGCTATTGCGGTTTTGCGTAGTTCCCAACCCTCCCAGACATATTACTAGTAGAAAATAGCAAGTAGAAAATATCAAGAAATACTATTGATGACCATTAAGGAACAAAGTACAAAAGCAGGGTTACAATTGAATTATGGATGGTAAACTTAATTTTCCTGACTACCAGTGGATTTTGAGAACAGTGAAAGAGTAGCTTGTCCAGTAACTTCAGGACATCCAGAAATCTTTTTCCCACAGTGACAGGAAACTCCATAACTTTTCTGTGAAAGTTGCACAGCTTACTCAGAAGAACACATGGTTTTTTCAGAAACTGTGCAGCTTTCAGCACATAAACTGAAAACTGCATAACTTTCCCCATGGAAAGGAAATTGCCCAATGTTCACACCAGCAAAGGCTACAGCTTCAATTACGTCTGTTGTTCTTTGGTTGCACTATGAGGTAATATGACCCACTGGAAAATATAATGCTTGAAAAAATTGAAGGCAATAGAAAAAGAGGAAGACTGCATATCAGGTGGATTGACCCAGTAAGGGAAGCCACAGCCATGAGCTTAGAAGACCTGAAGAAGGCTGTTGATGACCAGAGATCTTAGAGGTCTCTCATTCATGCAGTTGCAATTAAATCAAAGCCAGCTTGATGGCAAATATCAACAAGAAATTTTACTTAATCACAGTGGTTTTTGGTTTTTTACATCAAGTAGTAAGAAAACCTGGAAGGGAGAGTCTCCCTTTCTTTCACAGAGGAGATTGTGTAGAGTATCACCATCTGTCCCAGGCCATTTAATTTTGAAGGTTCTGTCCCTGGAACCTTTGCTGAGACCCGCGTGAGAATCAATAAGCTAAAGAAACAGGAAGGGGAGGAAGAGACAGTTATAAGGAAGCAGAAGGAGGAAACAAGAGAAAGGTTTCAGTGCACTGAATGAGAATTGAGATTGTCAGAAAAATCATGCGTTTTTTTCCTTCTTTCCAGAGCTCAAAAACAGGGGCAAGACAGAGGTGCTTCTGGTTGGTCGGAAGGCAGACCAGGGAAGAGGGATTCAGTTTGTGCTGGAAGGGCTTACACTTTCCCAGAAATCTCAGGTTCACAGCTTGGGTTTGCTTCTGGGCTCAGATTTGAACCTGGATGTCCAGGTTTTGGCTGTTGCCAGGAGTGTATTTGCACAGTTAAAACTAGTGCATTGGCTGAACCCATTCCTTGAGAATTCAGATCAGGCTACGGTGACACATGCCTCGATTACATCCCATTTGGACTACTGCAATGTGCACAATGTGGGGTTATCTTCAGTGGGTCTAAAATGCTGTAGCTGTTAACCAGGCTAGGTATAGGGGTCATGTGACTCCCCTATTGCCACAGCTGCATTGGCTACCAATCAATTTCCGGGGCAGAATTCAAAGTGCTGGTTTTGACATTTCAGATCTTACATGGCTTGGGTCCAGACTATCTGAAAGACTGTAGTTCCTTATATAAGCCAGGATGAGCTTTAAGATATATAGGGGAGAGCTTCTTCCTTCTTCCCAAAGCTCAAAAGAGGTGCAGGAAAGAGGAGTACAATAGCAGATGAATTTTTTCACCTTCATTCTGATAAGGCTGTTAGTGTAGCAATGGCATGTAAGTTTAAATGCCTATTTAAATTAACTTATTTGTTGAAAATGCCCATCTCTTGTTTAGATTGTTTTTACTAAATTTCCAGTCTTTGCTTTTGGAAGATAACATGCCAAGGTTGTGTGTTAAAGGAAGTCACTTGGTACACTTGATTGCAACTCTTTCAGTTTTGTAATACCATCTTGTTATCCCAATATGTCTACTGCACTGTTTCTTTTTTTTCTTTGCTCACCACACAATTTCTCTATAACTATAGAGCAAAGGTAATTGTGTAAAAGAAAGAAATCTATTGAATTATTTTTCTGGAAATAGTTGCAATTCAAATCCTTTCACAATACTCAGTGCATTAAAAGTATTTTCTAAGATAAAGGGGAGGAACCGGCCTCGATTTTCTCTGTGATCTCTCTTAATAACACAAGTTTGTAATACTATTGATAAACAAGTGTCTCTAAATGCAGAATAATCTGGCTTTTGCCTTACGGGGACTTCCTCTGTGTTTTGGGGCCATACTGTGGATTTCTTGATCTTCTTCCTTAAATGTTCTGTAACAGCTAGTGTGGTGAAGTGGTTTGAATGTTGAATTATGACCCTGGAGGCCAGAGTTTGATTCTCTACTTAGCTATGGAAAGCCACTGGGTGATCCTGGGTGTGTCACATACTCTCAGTCCCCAGAAACCCCCATGATGGGGTCATCTTAGGGATGCCATAAGTTGGAAATGACTTGAAACCACATAACAGCTACAAAGCTGTTTGTTTGTTTATGTTTACATTCACTTAAAGGTTTTCAGACACATTAACCCTATCTAGAAAGCTCTTTCATTGAATTATGAATTAGGTAATGCCCTGAGAAAGAAAGAGGTGTATTTGGTTAGGGCAGCTATGTGCTGGGGATGCTCTAGCTAGAGAGCCTGCATTGAGCATGGAGTTGGGCCATAGGGGCCCTGCTAGCTCTATGGTTCTATGACTCTAAGTGGGTGTATTGGTTAGAAAAGAGGTAAAGACACATTGATGGGGGGCACATCTTGGGAAGTCGCATGAGGTATGCATGCCAGCAGTGGGGACATATCCCAGAGTAGCCAGTGGTGTGTCAATGCCAGTTTGATTGTGCAAGGCTACTCATGCACTCTATAAACGCATATTAGTATGTACGGAAATGCTTACATATGCACATACATTCGTACACAAATACACTCAGTGTTACCTGATGGCTTCCCGTAAGGGTCAATCTATTCTAGCTTATAGTCTGAATTTTGAAGAAGCCATCACCTAAGGTAATTCCTTTAAAGTCTGGACTAAAACTCAGTAGATTCTCCATCTTAGTGAGATGGGAACCCCCACCTCTCATCGATATACCACAAGCCCTCTGCTGGAAATGCCCTCCCCAGTCCTGCTTTTTAAAGATGTGAGGGCAGCATGGAAGGAACAACCTTTGAAGAGGGAATCATCATATTGGGCAAGGGAGCGTAGAGGGGTGGTGCCTCCCCACCCCCCACATTAGATTGAAGCTTCTAAAGAGCCTCTTTGGCAATGTCCCTATTCCAACACTGGATTTAAACCTGGGAGATCTGTGTTGGAATCCTCACTCAGACATGAAACTTAATGGATGCAGATTTTGGAGAATTTGTTTGTTTCTTCTGCAGTGTTGAGAATCCTCAGGTTAGCAATTGGCTGTGCCGATTGGGGGATTTGTGGGAATTTTAGTCCAAAAGAATATCTTTCCCCAGCTCTCTTTTATGGCATTTCTTAACTACACTGCTATTATTCCACTTTCAACATCCTTTGGAATCCTGGGGTTTGCAGTTTAGGGAGGGGCTTTAGAATTCTCAGCGAGAGAGCTCTTTGGCCTCAGTAAATTACAAACCCCAGAATTCCACAGGATGTAGAAAGTGGAATAATAGCACTATAACAATGTAGTGCGGAAATGCCCCAAGTGTGAGCCCTCCATTCCATTGGCAGAGTATTTTCCATTTGCCAAAGGGAAACCACTTTCATTCTACTTGCCCGCGAGCTATCATATCTGGAGTTTAGAATTGCCCTGTGCAATCATTTTATTTCAAGTTCTTCTCTATGAATTTTAATTGGAATATGCCATAATTGCTTTGATATGCTTTTGGTGGGTTTTTTTTTCCCCTCCAAAGAATTGCATTAATTTTGAATGACTGCGTCAACCCTCATTTCTTATTCTCCCACAGGCTGTATGTAGACGGTCCTTTTGGCAGTCCCTTTGAAGAATCCTTCAATTACGAGGTTAGCCTCTGTGTGGCCGGAGGCATTGGAGTAACTCCGTTTGCAGCAATCCTCAACACCCTGCTGTATGTAAGCCTCGTCATGTTAAAGCTTCTCCTACCCTACTCCCAGGCATTACTAGAATGAATCTATCAAGTAAAACTGCCCCGTGGCATTGAGATTGTTCTCATCAAATCTGCAAAACTGTACTTTAGTAAAATGAGGCTTTTCTTGTCGTATGAGAGCTTGGCAAATTAATTGTTAAAAAGTAACTAAGCAAAGTTATAGTTCCAAGGGGCCCCAAAGTAGTTTGTTACTACCCAAGAGTTGTTGTTGTTGTTGTTGTTGCTTGTCTTCAGTTCGTTTCCGACTTATCATGAGCCTAAGGTGAAGCTATCATGGGGTTTCCTGGTGGCTGAGAATGTGTGATGCACCCAAGGTTACCCACTGTTTTTCCATGGCAAAGCAGGGAATTGAAACCTGGTCTCTAGGGTGTACAGTTCTAAAACCCACCTCTTTCTTTTCTCCATTTCTCCAAAGTATTTGAAATAGTTATCTTTTAGTTATTTTTAATACACACACACATCCAAACACAACTAGTTCAAATTTGTGACAGGGCATAGGAATCAACATAAAAACACATTCTCTTGTACAATAGTGTGCACAAAAGGAAAGTAAATTGAATGGCTAGGATGGTGAGTGTGCCTCAGGGTACTTTCACAGTACACTATTATAGCCCTATGATTCTACTTTAATCGCTATGGCATCATTGTATAGGATCTTGGAATTTTAATTTTAAAGAGAGGTGCTTAGAATACTCTGCTAGAGATTTTAAGTGCTTCCCAAACCACAACCTCAGTATTTCATAAAGTGCTATCATGGCAGTTAAACTGGAATTATAATGCATAATACAGAAGGGCTTAGCTACAGTTTCTCCTGTATTCAGATCATTTAAATTTCAAATTCTGTCTGTTCTAAATCTGAATTTGTAGTTTGGAAAATTTATATCTAAAGTCAGGCAAAATGAACTTCTCAGCCATTTATACTGGCCCGATTCAGTAAGGCACACACTTATTTTCAGCAGGAAGCATCTGCTTGCCAAAGTGGTCTTAAAGATGAAGACTAACTCAGAACAAAAAAAGAGGGGGCAACCTTAATGCAGTTCCATGTGACTGAATACACAAGGATTCAAACCCAGACTTTTAAAAAGAGGCAATGCCTTCTTTTCCAGATACGTGAATCTATCAGTTTTGGTTTTGCCTGTTTTCAGGTTTTATTTTAATCTCATTCAGTCTGTACCAGCTAAAAAGATTAATTTCAAAGTTGGAACTGAAACTGATACCCATCTCTACCCTAAGCCTAGTGGCTGTTGGGTTTAGGGATCAAGTAGCAGTGAGTTGTTGAACGTCTCGACTGTGTTTCCTGGGCAACCTGTTCTGTATCTGCTAAGGTCTTGGTTGTGTCTTCTGAGCATCCTGTCTTGTTCCTGCTTAAGCTAGTCTTCTGTTCTCAGATGCAAGGGAAGATGTGTTTTCACCATCAGTGTAGGAATAAAATTAAACTGCCCACCAAATTGGCTTTTGTAACATGCCTTTGATGAGGATAGGTATTCTCTTGTTCTTACTTTGGGTTGGCCTTGTTCTGTCTCCTTTCCATAGTGCATAGACAGAGCTATGTGCATTTTGGTAGATTCTCATGAAAAACAAACTGAAATGTGATTCGAGCCACCCATGGATAGCTGAGTGAGTCAGACACCTCCATACTGTAAGATAAAGGCTGATGGAGAGTGACTCATATTGCGGTGGTATAAACCTCACCTGGTTGCACAGGCGCAACCTGACATGGCAGCTAAGCGTAAAAGCATGAAACTTTACTAGTTGATCCATGTTTTGATAATATTAATTTTTTTAAAAAAAAAATTCCTTCCCCTCCTTCCCACCAATGTGACCTGGATATACAGGGATGAGTGGGAATGCTACAAGATCCGGAGACTTTACTTCATATGGGTGTGCAGAGACATCCAGTCTTTCCGTTGGTTTGCAGATCTGCTCTGCAAGTTGCATCACAAGGTAAGTGCATTTCCTGGACTTAGTTTGGAAGAAAGCTCCAGTCTTTATGGTGGATGGATGGATGGATGGATGGACTGATCGATTGCATTTACACTTCGCTTTTCTCCCAGGATGAGATCTGAGAAAGCATGTGAAGGTTGCAGTCCTGCACACAATTACTTGGGAGTCAGCTACCATGAACTCAACACGACTTACTTTTGGGAAAACATGTGTAAGATTGTGCAAAAGCATTACAGTGCTGTGCACATCTATTCAGCAGCAAGATCTGTTGAATTCAGGATTGGATTGGAAGCTTACTTGTGGGAAAGTCTAATGGAAACCAATTATTGAGGTTTGGGTATTGCACAGATCTAATAAAGGGCAATACATTTTTAAAGAAAATGTTTACATCAAAAGTTTTATGAGTGGACGCTTCTCTGCTACATGCAATCCTGACATTTAGATGGTATTGAAAGTAATTTTTTTAAAAGTAAGAAATCAATAATGAGTAGAAAATACATTTAAACACATCAATATCCTAGCAATTTTTATTATCCTACTCACCCACAAGAAAACACCTGAAGAAAAATCCCGAACACTCTTATCAAAGCTTAGGAAGATTGAAGTTAGCAAATTTGCTAACTTCTATTAGAGGTTGTAGACAATGTCAATAATAATCATAGTAATACATTATATATACTATAATTATAGTAATTTGCAAGTTTAGACTTTAATATTAAACACTATCAGCTAATAATATCTTTTAGATTGCTATAAAAAGGGTTACTAGGATTTTACTAAAAGCTGTTACTTTTAAATACAATGGAAATACAGGCGTGGAACCCTCTCTTAGTGTTAGGTAGTTTTGTTTGTTTAGTTTTTGTTTGTTTAATTATATGGCTAGTTAATTAATAGTTAGTACTTGATTTTGTCTAAGTTGTATTGCATTGCATACTGTGTAGTGCCTGTTTTCTGTATTTTGTGCCTTTTTAGAGTTTAATTTTCTGTGATTATGTATAAGAAAAGAAAAGCTTAGAAAAATTAGTTAAAAAGCACAACTGATCTGGGACTGCAAGAGAGATTAGTAACTTACAGAAAGCATTGAAAGAGTGGTGGGAATTATGTGGGTTCATGGATTAAATTGTATGTGTCTATTTGTCTACACTGAATGTCCAGATACCAGGACTGTGTGCCTATTTGACCACACAACTGTGTCTCAAAAATGTCTTGTTATTTGGATACTGGGGTTCAGTAATGCGTGTACATGGATGAATGTACCTATCCATTCCGGGACATGTGTACATTAAAATATATAAAACAAACATTTACACATCCCTTCTCAGATATCCATCTAGAACTTTATGGATGGATAACAGCTTTCATGTTGTCACAATCCACACAGAGAGAGTGTTCTGGGTCTGGTCAGTGAAAAAGTTGACTGATTTATTGCTGCTCTTATGATTATTATAGCCTTGCACAAAAGTGTGTGCCTATACTCCGGAATTCCATTGGGAAGAGGAGATCTCTTACTAGTGATTTTATCAATTTTAAATTGTTTTAAATTGTTTAAATTTCTTTCATTGTGTGCTGCCCTGGGATCCTTGGATGTAGTCAGGGCATACATATTTTAATACATAAATACACTCGTAGGTTCTAGGAGTCCATCTTCTAAAAATGAAACCTCTTTCCTATTATAGACAGTGATTGAAATGTTCAGAGTAAAAGAGCCATGTATACATAATATACATAAGCACACAAAAACAGAACTCAAAATGTTTCCCTTTACACTCTCTTCAGTTACTCTCTCTCTCTCTCTCTCTCTCCATATATATATGTGTGTGTGTGTGTGTGTGTTCTCCCTGTGCTTTGCGTTGCCTTTCCTGCTCACCCACCTGCCCATTTTCCTTCCTTCCTTCCTTCCTTCCTTCCTTCCTTCCTTCCTTCCTTCCTTCCTTCCTTCCTTCCTTCCTTTTTTGACAGTACCTTCTGCATTTATTGCAATAACATGCAAATTCAGCCCAGTGCACAACCTTGGTGAAATGATGTATTTCTCTGTAATCTGTCCTCAGCACTCAAGGTTTTATACTCACTCATTTTCTTCTGCATATTTCAACTTAATCAGAAGAGGTATACACATAAATGTACATAATGGTTGGCACTGAGACAGAATGAGTTGAAGATCTGTCTCTGGCAGGAGATTTGACAGTAGCATCATGTTTGTGCTCAAGAGAAACTGTGAGAATTCTTTTAATGTATTCTCCCTCCCTCTTTTTCCCCCCTTTTATTTTCTAATGCACAATGGTTTCAGTTCTGGCAAGAAAACCGACCAGATTTTGTAAATATCCAGCTATACCTCAGTCGAACAGATGGCATACAGGTAGGTAGTGAAATGGAGTTTGTGACTTCACGGGGGGACCTTTGGAAAACAACCAAAAACACGGCTTGTAAATCTTCAGCTCTCTTATTTTTGCCTGGAAGAACAGGAAAGCGCATTGTTTTGCTTCATACTATAAGATGGCAAGATGTTTCTTGCCCTTTCTGCTGATTTCTTGTATTTGTGTGAACATTTTTGTTCAAACTGTAGTGCAAAACTGTGATAGCTGTGATACTTAGCAGCACAAACCCTGTCCTCCAACTGTCCTGATTTGATAGGGACTGTCCTGATGAATCCTCTGTCATCCCACTTTTTCCATTGTATTTAAATTGTCCCAGTGTCTCTCTCTTCCTCCCCCTGCATCCTTGGCTAGCTTCAGTTTCTGCAGACTGAATTCAAAGTGCAAAAGCAGTTTGTACTTCATTAACTCAGCAGGCAGGGAAGAAGAGGAAGGGAGAAATCTTTTCCTTCCCAGGAGACTCAGGCAAAAGCAAACTGCTGCAGCCTCCTGTAGCCTGTGTGTTGCTCCTCATTAAGAACTGTTGATGTCTTTAGCACACTCTGATGTTGCTTAGCCACATGTGTCCCAGTTTTCATCTGTGCAATGTTGGAGGGTAGGACAAATTACGATCTTTTTCATTAATTTTTCCCACTCACCAGTCCTTGTCAAATCTTTTTAATCAGTTAGCCAGTCCTTCTGTACCTCCTGTGCGTGTGTCTATGTGTCTGCTTTGCTTCAGAAAAGCAGTATAGTTTTGTGCAGTCACTGTTTTAGGGGGAAGAGGATGCAAATTATGAAAAGGTTGAAAAGGAAAGTGATCTTTCTCTTGTTCTTGCAGTGCAGGTGAAAATTTTCATGGCAGCTTCCAGTTTCTCAGCCTGTCGCATTTCAGAATGTGTATTTTTGTGAATATCCTTCACGTCTCTTCTGGAAGCTACTGTGGCATCAAAGCAAAGAAAGAAAAATCAAAATGAGAGCTTTCTATTTGACAGGGCATGATAGACCTCTATAGATGAAGGGTGAAGGGGGAATCTGTTTGGCTTATTGTTGTTGTCACTGTTGTTATTATTATTACAGTCCTGAGATCCACCAACCAGAGAATTATGTAGAAAACATGCACATAGAATTAAAGAATTTGAAACAAGAATTACCTTGAATATCTGAGTTCAGGGCCTATATAACCTAAAGGGAACAGAGTCTGTCTGATCTTAGAAGCTAAGCAGGATCAGCCCTGGTTAGTCCTTGGATGGGAGACTACCAGTGAATACCACATACTGCTGACTATATTTTAGAGGAGGGCATTGATAAAACCACCTCTGAGTATTTCTTGCCTAAGAAAGCCCTATGAAATTCATGGGCTCACCATAAGTTGACAGGTAACTTGAAGGTACCTACACACACTTAAGTTCAACCATCTGTCCACCCTTCCATGCAAAACAATCACCTGCTGTTCTCCACACTCCCACACATCCACCTGTGTATCCATTCCAGTTTTCTTGACAGATGGACTCATTTTGATACCATTGGTAAAACTGGTAGTCAGGCATTCTTTTTGATCTACTTCAATTCATACAGAGATCTGTTAGTACTTCTACCTTCTGTGCAGCTCTGTTGTGGATTGTCCATTGTTGCCAGGGATTCTGACAGAGAAAGGGATCATCCCAGAAGATCTGAAAACATAGACAACTCCTGTTTCAAAAAATGGCTAAAATACTGGACATATTCACCATGAAGCTGCCAAACAATCTCCAGTCTTCTTCCCCTTCCAGCTTTGAACTAGGAGGTACCAGGGATCATTGTATAGGTGCACCAGCTTCAGGTGACTGTACCAGAATCGACACATGTGGCCATCATATTTGATAGGGGCCACTGCCCCATTTCAGCCCATTTTTAACATCCTGGGATGGGGATGAAACTGTCTAGCATGGATACTTTCATCACTGTTTCTCCTGGTGGCCACTAGTTGTGTGTCTGCTTCTTCTTCTTTTTTTTCTCATAAATAACTTCACCAGAAAGAGAAACATCATGGTGTGTAGAATAATAGTGCTGGATCTGAGTTCAAATTCCCATTTGGCTGTGAAGCTCCTTGCATACCATAGACCTGTCACAATCTTTTCATAATCTGTGATTCTTAAAAATAAAAAAGGGCCACATATGAAGGAGGGAGTTTCATTTTCTTGAGCTCTTTGGAGGAAGGGAAGAATACAGGAATCCCCTGCCTTTTAGCAACCCGTTCTCTAATGACTCCCTCTTCTAATGCTTCCAGATTAAGGAAAAGTGCCATTAATTCAGTGGGGGTTCCCCTCTTTCATGAATTCTTCTTGCCTATGGAGGTTTGCTTGGCACCTCTCATGTGATGCTTGCAAAATGAGCTGGGAATGGGGAAACGCCAGTGCAGCTAAGAGACTTTGCAAGCAGCACACATGCAGTCAGTCCCAAGTAACGCTCCATAAGTCCTTCACACTTCCTACAATACAGTATGTGGCATTAATTTTCCAACCAATTCCATTTTCTGACAGTGCTCTGTTCCCTAATCCATCAGATAAATGAGGGAAGCCTGTATGAATGCAAAAATGGATTGGTAAAGAAAGAAATGGCTTTATGTGCCCAGTGTTGTGTCCAGCCAACCTTTCCTGGAACTAAGGAGAAGGTAGAACTTAGTCTGTTTTGGAAATAGTTCCTCTCTGACTGGAAGCTGTGGTTTGAGCTAGATCCCAACTGACATGGAACAAGCCCTCCCCCATAGAATTACTAGATTTAAAAGGTAGTCTCCCTTCCGCAGTAGAACTGCTCCTCCCTCCCTGGGTTACAAGTGTTGGCATGGGGGAAGACCACCACAGCAGCTGTAGTATATCTGCTGCTTAAGTGTCCTATAATATATCTTGAAGCAACCCAAGCCCCAACCAGCTCCTGCTACTTAAGACTCTAGACTTGGCAACTTTTGTTTGTTTGTTTTTAAAGACAACTCCAACCCTTGGTCCTGCCCTGTTGGCACCTTGACAGTTGCCCAAGGATACAAGGGGCTGACATCAACCCTACCTGGAACTCCCATGCCTCTCACATGGAAAAGCAGCAGGCTGACCCTAAGTATTTTGTTTCATGAGGAGAAGAACAAGATGGTTACCCTTCCATGTAAAGCAATTGACTTGACTGACAGTTGAATATTTCTTTAGTATTGGCAGGGGGTTGGCATCCTCAACTGATCCTCAACACAGGGCAGGCTGCATGGCACGTAACTCTCCCTGCCTAATGTTAGGGCTGGCACTGCATAGAAATACTTATACAAATCTTCCTGTGCCAAACACAGGCAGTTGTAACAATCTAGTCTCCACTAAGACATTCAATGTGTGCATAAGACTGACGAGCCCAAAGTGGTGGGTGATTGATCTGCAGCGGTTGGCAAGGTGCACTAGAGGCAATGTCTCTTTTTCTTGCAGAAGATAATTGGAGAGAAATACCAAGTGCTGAACCGCCGGCTTTTCATTGGGCGGCCTCGATGGAAACTTCTATTTAATGAAATCGCCAAGTGCAACAGACAGTAAGTAAGATTCCCAGCCCAGCTTGCATCACAGCTTTGAGGGATGAGAGCAGGGTGAGTTTAATAAACCACATTTGTATGGAAATGACTTTCGGCTTAACGCTGTCATTTAATGCCAAAGCACCTGATGGTTGGTGTTATCTAATATGTTGCATCAGAGGAACGGGGGTTTGAACAAAAGAACTGTCACCTTCCATAATCAGAATGGTTCATCTTCCAGGCAACTAGGCAGTGTGGGGAGGGAGGGGAGAATAAGATTTGTATATTTTCATAACGGGCATAGAGAGGTAGTTTTTTATTCCAGTCATTCTTGAAAGTGCCTTCTTTGCAGCGTGGCTTGGGTTTATGTTTATGGATGCCTCATTCTTAATCATTCTTAATCCTTCTAATTGACTAAAGGGAAACAAATTGGGGGGGACAGTATTCTACATCAGCTCCTTAGTTAAATGTGCTCAATGGCCTTCACTAAATTAACTAATTAACATCTCCTGACCCACCCATCCCCATAGCTGACAGAAACATCATTTCCCATGTGATCCAGGGGTAGAGCTACAGTTGTGGCAATAGTGTCATAGTTGTGATTAAGGAGTGACTGTGGATATGGGCACGGTACGGACGAATAAACCTAGGTATCCATTCCATAGTTGTGATCACTGCTTAGTACCACTTGTAATACTCTTGCCGTGATCGTAACTTCCCCGCAACCTACTTTAATACTGGAGAGAAGAAGGTCTATTCTGCTGGCAATTAGAGCATGGGTGAATGACATTTCCATCAGGTTGAGTGCAGGAGTTTAGCCAGGAGAGATTACTTAACTAAGTATACTTAATTGAGGTAGAATACTGTATTAAACATATTTGAGAGTAATCTGTGGAGAAATCCTGATTGCTTGAAAAGTTGGACTACTACTCCTAGCATCATCTGCAGGGCACTACATTGGGAAAGGACAGTTCAGATCTTCAAGGAGAGGAGTGGGCTAACATATATTTTTGGACTGCATCTCCCATCAGCCCTAGCCAGTGTAACCAATTGTGAGGTACGTTGGGAGTTGCCATCCAGCAACATCTAGAGGATTCACACTGTGTCCACCTCTGTTCTAGAAGGTCCCTTCTTGCCCTAAGAAATAGTGAATGGGTAGGGAGGGTTTACCAGGGTAAGGCCTTTTTTTGTGATGGTGCCTTAGTTGTGAAGCTGCCTCCTCAGATGGTTTTCTTCACTTTTGGACTATTTCCCTGCAGAAAAAAAAGTACCAGGAAAATGCATGAAAATTTAAAAAATGGGGAGATTCAGTGGGCTCTGGGAAGAAGCAGGGGACTCTAGAGTCACAGAAGTGGGGTTCAGGGCTACATGTGGCCCACAGGCCTCACACCTGTGGCCCATGGGTTATGCTTTACCACCCCTGTTTTACTCCTTCAAAAAACCCTAGCAAGTACATTAGGGGGAAGATTTAACAAAGGAATTCCAATTGTTCCAATTCTTTCAGTTCATCCTGTAGGGAAGTGGTAGGCAGGACTAAACCTAGCTTGCATTCCCAAAATCTAACAGTTATGACTTTAGCTTCTCTGGCAGGGAGGGCCTTCTCTGTGCAACTGGATGAGTCTGGAGGAATTAATCACATGTATCCTTTGCAAATGCCAGCCCCCCCCCATTGCTTCTCAGACATGTATGGTTCCTGATGGCTTTTGGATTGTAGGATTATTATTAATTTTATGCATTTGTTGTCTTCCCCACTGAAAAAGGTATGAGGCAAATAACAATAAAGTCCTCAAAATACCTTTTTTTAAAAAAATCCAACTGATTGTTCGCCTAGAACTGCTAACACTCCTATCGTTCTGCCAGTGAGTCCATAATCATCCTTATGTTGTGGTTCTCCCAGACCTCTGGTATTTGTGTATTTTGCATGTGTTTATGTGTGTGTGTGTGTGAGAGAGAGAGAGAGAGAGAGAGAGACAAGAGAGAAAGACTGTGGGAAGCTACTCAAAGTCAGCCTTTCCAAGCTGACTGCCTCTAGTTCTGTCAGAGTATACCTGCCATTACAATTTACCCCACGTGGGCTGGGGATTATGGGAGTCATGATCCACCACATAAGGGAATAATCAGCATGGGGAAAGCTACACACAGTGAATGGGCAAAATTACCAAGGGCCCAAATCAGCTCCTGATAAGTACCTACCTCAATGTACAGTACAATGGCTATAGTTGACCTGGAAAGGTTGCAATGTGGTACCCTCACTTTGTTTCTGGGCCAAAGGAAATCTGCCACACTCCCTTTCAGCTGTAGAGGTTTGTCTATCACTAAGCCAGAGCCTGAAACAGGTTGCTTTTTGGACTGCAGCTGCCAAAAAACTCCAGTCAGTATGTCCACAGATTAGAAAGCAGATTTGTAGTCCAAAGCTCTGCCCTCAGCAAAATACCTCTCATTTGCTTCCAACAGGCTGTATTCTATAATCTCTATAGGCCTTCCAAGAGTTAGGAGTCATGCAGAAAGGGAGAGACCAGGGATTTTGCTTGGTTTAAGGTTCAGGCAGATGGGCCTCTTGAACATCTGTGTGTCTGCCATGACTTTCCCAGTGATGGCATGAGCCAAGCAGCCATGCAACCCTTTCATTTTGCAGTCAGATTGGAAAGAGAGGACACTGGTTCATAAAAACAGCTTGTTCCACTAGCCCAGTATTGCCCACTCCAATCAGCAGCAGATCTCAAACATCATTTCCTACCTGCTCCCTGACCTGTTCAGCAGGAGATTGTAGTGATTGACCATAGGCCTTTCTGGTACACTGTTGTAGTGCTATTATTCCACTTTCAACATTCTATGGAATCCTGGGATTTGCAGTTTAGGGAGCGGCATTTAGAATTCTCAGCCAAAGAGCTCTTTGGCTTGAGTAAACTATTAATCCCAGAATTCTGCAGGATGTTGAAAGTGGAATAATAGCACTAGAACAGTGTGGGGCAGAAAGGTCCCATTTTTATATGCAGCATGAGGTGTACCACTGAACAATCACCCCTATAAACAAACAAACAAGCATTTATGACAGGTGAACTGATTTCTCATTGTGGACTGAAAAAGCAGCCTGTCTGACAAAAGAGTAAATGCTTCGCTGTGCAGCCAGGTTGCTTGAACAGGAATGGGCTTGTCTGTCAACTCCAATTTCACATAGCTTCTCGTTTTGACGTCAACAACTTTGAGCCAGTGGGATTTAGTGTTTTAAATGTTGAACTAGTTGGACTTCACACTTTTGAGCCAGCTGGACACCACACATCCAAGTCACTGCAAAATACAAACTCTAAATGTAACTGTTAATATGGAACCTGTATGTTGACCTGTCACAGGGAAGAGGAGAGAAAGATCTTTTTCCTTCCTTGCAGCTGAGAAAAAGCCAATGGCCAGTCAGTAAGGTCAGATGTCAACAAGAACTGCTGCATGAGCCTGTTGATCACAAATCTTGTGATTTCTTCAAAAGCAAAGTGTACTTAATGTGGCACCCACTTTCCCACTGCCTGTTTCAGCCATTTTAGCTTCTTTCCCTTTTAACTATGCTGAGCAAAAGGCTGCCATCTACCGGTGAAAAGGTGGCCTATGCCAATCATGTGAGATTTGGGTTCCCCATCCCATTTCAAAGTCTTTGATAGATTCTGTGAGAATGCTGGAACTCTGAAGCAAAGGGAACAGTTTTTCCCAGATTTAAATTTGGTGAAAGAATTGAGAGGGGAAAAAAGCAGGAGAACTAAGAACTTGGAAAAGTTAAATTCTTGAAGTGCATTTCCCAAGGTTTGGGGAGTTGATGCAGCAGGAGGAAAGGCAGCCAGGACTTCTTCCAACCTCCTCCCTACCTCTGTTGTCCACTTCCCACTTCCCTGCTTCTTGTGTGCCCCTGATCACTTGACAGACCTGAGCAACTCACAAAGCTGGGGATGGAGGAAGGAACCAAGTAGGAGAAACAGAAAGTTCTTCCTCTTTGGTCATATTGGGAGATGCATAGGGATACTTCTCTAAAAGAAGTCAAACACAGGAGTGGGATCTGCAGCACAAATACAGTCCCTGCCTTTTCAGTCAAAAGGATACTCCCTTGCTTGGTTAGAAAAATCTTTGCACTGAGTTCCCAAAGATCCACTAGCAGACAGAGGAGACAAACTCAGAGTGTATTTCCACTACACTACTCTAGCAGATTGATACCACTTTCACTGTCATGTCTCCATCCCCTGAAATCCTGGGATTTGCAGTTTGGCGAGGGACTCTGCTGAGAGAGCTTTAGTGCTGTAGTTCAGGAGAGTTCACTAAAGCAACCCAGAGATTTCTAAGTACATCACCGAATAACAAATCCCAGGATTCCACAGGACAGAGCCATGGGACTTACAAGTGTATCAAAGGTGGAGTGTACACATACTCTTAGTAGAAAGCAGTCTGTTTGTTTGTTTGTTTGCTTGTAGTATTTATACCCTGCCGTTCAACCACAAAGACACTCAGAGTGGCTTACAAATTGTAAGTTCCCTGCCTTCAGTCTTACAATGTAATTAAACTGGACACAAAAGGAAATGGGGATGGCAGTGTGGGAGGGGATTAAGTTCAGAGATATTGCCTCTTCTTCTCTCCCTCCACAGCCAGGGCAGTGGCAGTTGGAATAGGTGGAGAGCCTCTCATTTCCTTCTGGGCAAAGGCCTAGTTGGGATCTAGGGTCAATATTGAAAGAGAAAGGATATGTCGTTGGTAAGGGACAGCTATGACGTAGTCCACAAACTCTCAAAGCAAGCCCCCCCGTGTTGTTTTTGTGTGATATGTCACTTGATATAACAAGCTGTATATAAGTTGATTTAACAATAGTGCGAATAACATCAATAATAATCAATCATATTCACCTTCTCTTCCAAGGAAGTCTATCAACATATGTGGTTTGATTACCATACCCTCCAATTCATCCATACAACAAGCCTGTAAAGGAGGTCAGTCAGAGAGAATGAGAGGTCTAAGGTCACACAGGAATTCCATGGATGCAACAGGATTTGAACCTGTGTCTTCCCGGTCTTGGACTAGCACTCCAATCATTACAGTAGCTCTCCAGTGCATTTGTGCATTATGCTGTCTGTGCACTTAGAAAAATGGATAGGTTTGGTGCATGCATGGTATTAGAGGGATGTGCAATGGGTTTGAATGGAGATGATAGATAACAATTATCTCTTATGTAACAACTGTGCCCAATACTATATAGTGGCAAAGTTCTAGGTGTTCAAACAGTGACCTTTGCTGCCCTGTTGTTTTAAATGGGGCATGGAAGCAGAGGTGATGTTGTAGCTCTCCTACCTAATACCTCCCTGCTGCTCCCACTCTATCTAGCTCTGATTTGAGATAACCCCGGCAGCTGAAGAACATTGCTGTTTTGCCTGTGGTGTGAAAAGCCACTTAGATTAGGATTTGGGGCAAGGCAGGTGACCTCTCACTTCAGAATTCTGCAGAGCTGTAAGTAGTTGCAGAATATTAAGCCAGAAATAGTGGAGACATTAGAAAGAGATAGTGGCTGAGCTTCTAGATCAGCTACTTAATTAAATATACTTCACTTAGTAGCCAATCTAGAATCTTGGCCACTATCTTTTTCTGAAGTCCCCCATGTTTCTGGCTGAACATTCTGGCCATTCTATAGGCAGATCAAAACTTTTAATTTTTTTCCCCCAAAAATTTATTTAGTGAAAATTCCAGCAGAAATGGCAGCAATTAAAATAGGAGAAACATAATAAAAATGCAACAGCTTATTCATCAGTGAGCACCAGTGGGTAGAACTGATTCACAAAACAGTTTGTGGCATATTTTTTTGTAAGATCTTTTTTTAAAAAAAAAATGACAGTAATGATTGGAAAGTGATAAGAACATCTGGCATCACCATCATCTGACATGAAGTGGGCTTGGCAGCTTTGAAAGGATTATTAATTGTGACTTTCCCACAGGAGCATCAGACCAGTGGTGGGCCCTGTCAATCCTGAATCCACTTCTTTAGACACTAGACCAATTAAACTAATTACAGCCACCCAAAGGGATGCTGGAAGCTTACATGCTTATGAAGGTGGACACATGCCAATTAAGCCATGTATTACGCCATCAGACCAAGATGGGTTTCTGTGGCCAAGTGTTGTGAGGTGTGAAACTGTCTGGCTCTTCATTTTAAAAAACTACACGGCTTCTGCTGGTGGCAACCGACCAGGAAAGAGACTGTCATAGTCTACCAAGAAAGGGGATAGGGTAGCTGGTTTGAGAAACCCAGTCTCTGCCAGCTGTGTGGCATGCTCAGAAATGGGGAGGGGTTGAAGATAAGAAAGAAGAAAGTGATTGAAAAATAATACTGCCAGGATTGTAATGCCTCCATCTGTGACCCAACCGTACTTGGAATTGTGTGCATTGTTCTGGTTACCACATTTTTGAAAAAGGATGTTGTAGAAATGGGAAAGGGTCAGGAAAGGGCAACAAAAATGACAATGGGTCAGAAGCAGTTCTCCTGTGAGAGAAGGTTACAATGTGTGGGGAAACCATCAGGAGGCTATGGTGTAGCATTGCCCCTTCGGGAATCTTGGAGACTTGCAGACCCCTGCTGAAAGGATAAAAAATATTGTGTCACAAAATGCACCCCAACAACCTCTAGGAGACATATGGGGGACATTTTCACTATGGTTTTGGGATCCCTGAAGAGACCTTTCTTTTTTAGCAACTTAACATGACTGAAAGGTCTTTTTAAAAGGTCTCTCCTGAGCCTAAGATGGCCCAAGTGGGAGTGAATACATGGTTTGCCTCACACACCATCTAGGAGGCATTTTGAGGTGTCTGGGGGCAAGAATAATTGTTCAAAAAGTATTGGACATTTTTTTTTCATTTTCTTGACCTCTGGATGAGTCCAGTGCTAAAAAAAAATGCCCCTGCTGGCAAAGTATGGCCTTGTTGTTGTTGTTGTTGTTGTTGTTGTTGTTGTTGTGTGCTTTCAAGTCATCTCCAGCTTATGGCAACCCTAAGGTGAACCTATTGCAGGGTTTTCTGGGGCTGGATGTATATGACATCCCCAGGTTTACCCAGTGGGTTTCCATGGCTGACCAGGGAATGGAACTCTGGTTTCCAGGCTCATAGTCCAATGCTCAAACCACTGTACTACGCTGACTCTCAAGATATGGCCTACAGATCATATTTTGCTCTCCCCAAGTTCAGAAGTTTAGAGGAATTACTAAGTTCTCTAAAACTGATATAGGAGTATAAAATTACACCTGGTATGGTGAAAAGAGTAAGGGACAACCCCTCCCCACTGAAAACGTGTAGTCATCCAATTATGTTGGATGGTGCAAGTTTCAGGACAGGCCAAAGGAAGTCTCTCATGCACAGTCAAATTGCAGAATTTGCTACCACAGGAGACTGCCAACTTAGGCAGCTTCAAATGGGGGTTAAATTAACAGAGGATAAGGCTTATCAGAGATTGTTAGTCATGATAGCTTCAGGATCAGAAGCTGGGCTCCAAATACCGGTCCCTGAATAACAGTTGCACTCAATAAGGAGCATTCTGACATTGCATTGGTAGAGCATAATGCTTCCCCCAGCATAGTTCCACATAGTTAACCTTCTCCCAACAAACCAGAAGCATCTGTCAGGGGTCACAGTGTACATTAGTGGCCCCTGAGAGGCTGGAGCATGGTAGTGCCCTCTTCTATAGCTCTCCCAGGACTGTCCGTTGGAGATCTGGAAGGGCCGTGTTCTACTCTGTTATTCCTTGCTACATTTTGGGTGCTCCCTTCCTTGTGGGGCATGGCATCATGCTTGGAAGGTACTTTGTGGTGGGATCATAGAGTGAAGAGGTGTTAAGTACCTTCTTCCACAGTGTCTCCCAACTGATATATGCTGGTGTAACCCCACATTACATCAGTATACATCACCAATAGGATTCTGACCATGTCCTCTGTGTAGATTTCCCATGGCTATATGACTGGCCATTGTGGGAACAGAATGCTGATCTACATGGCCATTTCCTTTGGTCTAGTCCAGCAAGGCTCTTCCTATATTCTGACATTTGCTGTTTTAGTTTTTAGCACATGCATATACTTCATATTGTTGAGATTATTTGATGTGAAGGCAAATAATCACTGTGTAGACCAAATACAGAAGTGTTTTTTCAATTAGTTGTCCATTCGCCTGTTTCCTTTTTGACCATGAGTGTCATGTTTAAGCAGTGTGCTTCAGACAGCACCATGACATAGGTTGATGGAGAGAGGAAGACAGAATATAACTGTGGAAAATACCCTCATTTTCAATTTTGTTGAGTCTCTCTGAATCTTAACTGCAATTCCATCCTTTGGTAGCAATACTTTTCTTTTTCTTTTTCTTCCCATGTGTAAATCTGTTTGCATTTTCCTTTTATGTGTGCATTTTTTTTCACAACCTCCCTTTTGATTGTGTTTCCCACAATTAACTAAAACCAGGTTGTGCATATTTTTCCACAGTTTGTATTCCAAACAGTCACATTTTTGAAATGTATCTGTGACATTATGTGCATTTTTTCTCTCCAAAGTCTATTGCAACCCTTGCAAATTTCTGAATTTAGGAAGCGGTTTTGGGAGGTGGAAATTCTGACAAGAATGTCAAAAACCCTGCTACTCTTTTCCTTCCCCAAGGCAACAGTGAGTGTGTCTGAAGGGGGCATCGAAAATTTCAAAACTCTTAAGTGTAGAAGGGCATTGAAGGTATGAGGAGTGTGATGTGTTCAGCAAAATGTCTTGAGCCAGGGTAGAAGAGTTTGGTGAACCTGTGTTTGTTTTCTGCAGGAAGACTGTTGGCGTTTTTTGCTGTGGACCCAGTGGAATCTCGAAAGCACTTCACAAACTGAGCAACAGCAACAACCCTTATGGGACAAGGTTTGAATACAATAAGGAATCCTTCAGCTGAAAATCTCCAGGCCTGTACAGGCACTGTTTGGAAGAACCAGTGCAATTTTTTTCCAAAAAAAAAAAGAGAAAGACTTCACCATTAGCTTGATGGCTCATACCAAAGACAAGCATATTTTCTTGAGTAATTTATAATTATTTAAAACTTTAGGAAGGAGAGAAATAACAAAAAATATACTCTAGCTGGATATGCAAAAAAAAAAAAAAAAGCCCAAATAGGAGCTATCATTAGTGGAAGGCAATTATAGGGAGATGTGCATAGTTGCTGGTTCTGAGATCAATCCATGGAACCCTTGAACTCTCTCCGCCTAAAGGCTTCAGATCCCAGAAAATGGCACCAGTTGAATAGGCGCTATATTGTTCAAGTTGAGGACAAAAATACATTGGAAGTCAAATTCTGCCCTATCCTGGCAACCAAATAAAGCAGCTTTGAAATACAGAGGCTTTGGTACAGAACTGTTGTGGAAATAACACTTCAGAGGGGAAGGATTTTGCATGGTCCTCTAAGGATTCTTTCTGGCACATGCATCTGGCACATGCATGATGGCATGGAGTGTATCCACCTGCATCCCAGGGCCACTAAGACTGGGTTCAGGGGCCTAGAAGCTTTCCCCCTTGGGTCTTTAGGGGGAAGAAGGAACACACAGTCATTGTCACAACCATCACTCTCCTTCCCCAGTTGCCTGCCCAACACCCTGAGGTTCAGCATCCTATGCCCCTCAGTGGCCACTCAGGGCCAGCCAGATATTCAGAAGGTTTTCTCAGATGCAGAGATGCTGAAGAAATAAGAGAGCTGCTTGCTCACTCCATGGAGGTGAGGGTACTACTGGTAGTCGTGGTGTTCCTCTTCTAGGCTGTTGAGACCATAGATGACTGATCACCTCCAGGTCTCCATTTCTAGCTGCCCCCTCTGCCATTTAGTTTTGCATCTTACTTGTGGCTTCTTTCAACACTACCCACCCGCACTTCTTGTTCCCTTCCTCCCACTTCTCTACTTCTTGGCATTACTTTGTCCCCTTGTTCAACTGCAGCCTCTTTTCCCTCATTCAGGCTCCAATCCTGCTATGTTTGCAGTAATGGCTAAAAGGCTTTAGTAATTTGTAATACAAAATTCACTACATCTTTATTGTTTCCTTTAAAAACCACAATGGATCTTAAAAACAATCAGCAAATCATGATAATACTGAGAAAGGCAAAAATGTATGCACCATAGACCCCTTTCCAGACTGCTAGGCTCTGGAAATTTGTACTGGCTCCTCCCTGCCACTTCATCATTTCTGACCATGTCTAGCATAAAGATGGAAGAAATTTCCATGAGCCAGATCTGCATATCTGTTGGTACAAGACAAAAGGTTTTTAAGGCTGCAATGGGTTTCTCCAAATATAGGGGTGGGTGAATTGTACACCCTTCAGATGGTGTTGGACTACAATGCCCAGCAACTCTATCCAGTATTGCCAATGGTGTGGAATGCTGGGAGTGATAGTCTATTACTTTGGAAGATCCATACAGTTTTCTCCCCTGAGCTGTTTTGATAAAACCTGCCAAATGAGCTCCTCCTTTCTTACAAAATGGAGGCTCAGGATAACCTAGGGAAATGAAACTCTCCCACTCTCAACTGCATTCATTTTTTTCCAGATCCCATCTGCATTTTTCTGCATTTTTGTTTCTTATCAGCATGCAAAATTTTTAATCTGCATGAAAATTCACAATTTTTAACCACTTTTTAAAAATGTAGATGCCTATCTGCCTAATTTACTTCTCCTAATTGACTAAAGTATATTTTCTGTGCATTTCTTTTCAATTATGCACATTTTAACTTATCTTAAAATATGCACATTTGTTTTATGCACACATTAGTTCTCAGAAATACCCTGTAAACCTTGCAAACATGCAGATGTTTCAGCCTAGTTGTGCATTTTCTAGCACTACTTCTAGGGAGATGTGAAAATGCTACTTTTGTTGAGAATATTAAGCCTAACCAAAAAAAAAAAATCTTTTCATCCCTTTTTTTTAACCCTCCTCGGATGCGGACAAAGTGTATTGCATGCTTCCATCCTATTGCAAACTCTCATCTCATCCCAGTCAGTCCCAGTGTCCTGGCCTGCTTATTCCTGATCATGCCCACAGATTATTTCCTGTACCTCCTTGCCAACGTATAAGGGACACCATGCACTGGTTTCCAGTTTCTCCATGGGAGAGTACCAAGCAGTGTTCTGAAGGGACCTGTTTCTGCATTTGGTCTACATATACAGAAGCATCCCATCTATAGCCCTATAATAATAATAATAATAATAATAATAATAATAATAATAATATCCTTCAGGCAGCAGTCATTGCCAACAGTGGCAGGTATGCAAGACTTTGAGGAGGCTACAGCCAGAGAGAAATCAAAGGTGCCTACAGCTCATGAGCTTTGGGTTTGCCTCCATGTCTCTCAATTCGTACAGAAGGTGGCCCCAAGGCATGGCCTTGATCCAACTGAGGAGATCCCTGAAACTCAACTAGGATTCTAATAGGAAATATCGATTGCGTTCATAATTTATTTCAGGGGTGGACAACTTATGAGAGGCTGGCATCCATTTTGCCATGCCATGGGCCTCAGGCAGCTGTACCTGTCTCTTAGAATCATAGAATCATAGAGTTGGAACAGACCACAGGGGCCATCCAGTTCAGTTTCCTGCTATGCAGGAGCACACATCAAAGCATTCTCAACAGATGGCCATCCAGCCTCTGCTTAAAAACTTCCAAAGAAGGTGACTCCACCACACTCTGAGGCAGCATATTCCACTGCCGGACAGTTCTGACCATCAGGAAGTTCTTCCTGAGGTTCAGGTGGAATCTCCTTTCCTGCAGCTTGAATCCATTGCTCCTTGTCCTGGTCTCTGGAGCAGCAGGAAACAATCCCTCTCCTTCCTCTACATGACATCCCTTCAAATATTTAAATATGGCTATCATATCCCCTCTTAACATTTTCTTCTGCAGACTAAACATACCCAGCTCCCTAAGCCGCTCCTCATAGGGCATGGCTTCCAGGCCCCTCACCATTTTGGTCACTCTCCTCTGGACACACTTCAGCTTGTCAATATCCCTCTTGAACTGAGGTGCCTAGAACTGGACACAGTGTTTCAAATGAGGCCTAACCAAAGCAGAATAGAGTGGTACCATTATCTCCCTTGATCTAGACACCATACTCCTATTGATGCAACCTTCAACCTTCACTATGCAGAAAAAAAAATACGAATAAAAAATAGCAAACAGCACCCCTAGAAGCCTTGAAGCCATGATTTGCTATATAAATATCATTCCCCTGGCCTGATTTCGTGTCAGAAAGAGATTATTTTAGAAATGGAATATTCCGATTCTCTTTCTCTCTCTCACACACACACATACGCATAGGGGTGGGGGTGGATACTGTATTCATAAATGGCGGTTTCCACAACCTGTTCAGCAGAGAACGCTGTGCACAAAACCAGTCACAGCTTTGTAGCACTTGCCAATAAGGAAAATAAATTGTAATTGCATGCTTGTACTCCTGCTGTTAAAAAGGTGGTGGTGTGGGGGATCGGCCCTTCCTACCTCTAGCCTTAAACCCATGCCTTTTGCTTGGTAGCTTGTATTATTCCTGTAGGGGAGAGAAGTCGTGGAGTTGTAGGTAAATGGTGTCATAAGACAATCATCAAATGATGGAGGAAGAGGCAGAAGAATCCACGAGCCAGACAGTTACAAGAGGATATTAAACATTTACAGATCTGCAGAGAATGAAAAGGATGGAAGGAAGAGATGCCTCTTGGTTTAGCCAGCCTATTTCCATAAGAAACAGAAGAGAAAAAGAGAATGTAATTTGAACCCGGAGGCCCTTCACACTACCAAATTATAGCACTGATTCCACATTTAGCTGCCACGGTAAGACTTAATGGGATTTGCAGTTGAGAATTCCCAGCCAGAGTGCTCTAGTACCTTGTTGTGGTTTTATGCCTTCAAGGCATTTCCAGCGCATGGAGAACTTAAAGCAAACCCAATCAAAAGGTTTTCTTGGCCAGATTTTATCAGAAGAGGCTTTCCCTTTACCGTCCTCTGAGGCTGAAAGCGTGTGACTTGCCAAAGGTCACCCAGGAGGTTTCCATGGTGAAGCACGGATTCAAAATTGGCAATGACAGTTGTAGTCCACTCAAACCACTACGTGCTGGCTCTCTAGTGCCTTACCAAACTACAAGCCCAAGGATTCCAAAGGGTGAAGTCACAGCAGTTAAAGTGGAATCATAGTGCTATCATTTCAGCTGCATGGATTGGGCTGCAGACACATAAGAAAGTCATTTGCTGCATGGCTTCCCACACTCCGCCAGCTGGACATAGCCCACCAAACATAACGTTGTACATCATGCTATAAGGTCCCGCTTTGGAGGTCCCCAGTGTCAGTATGGACACCATACCTAATTGGCAACACATTTTATTGACTCTGATATCAAATTCAAGTCTGAGAGGTGACAAAGAGGTCAAACTGAGCGAGGGAAAGAATTTGACTGTAAATGTGAGAAGTATAGATCAACTCTAAAATTCCTCCAGGTAAGACTGAGTCATCTGTCAGGCAAATACACACCATTCCTGTGAATAATGGCTTAAATAGAAGCTGGACTTTTCCAGGGAATCCAACTGTGAGGAGCCTACCAGGACACTGATTGGCAGATATTCATCCCTTGTACACCTGGATTCTTTTGTCTGTCCTCACAGCACCCACAATAGACAGCTATTACAACACCCATCATGTCTTTGTCAATCAAAGCACTAAGCCCATCAAGAGGCAAAAGACTCATTGTCCACAACAGGTTCCCTTTGTCTTGCATCTGGAACCTTCACAGCCACAAGCCATTTTCAGGATGCCCAGTGCAGTCTCTTGAAGGTCTACCCGTCACTCTGTCTGTCTGTCTCCTGAATGAGAACTGTCCTTCGGTCCTACCTAAGTCAAAATACATTTCTGCTCTTCACTACCCTTCTGGACTGGTAATTATAACCCCCCCCCCCAAATCCCTCAGCCTCTCTATAGTTTTTCCTCCCTTTCTCTTTCAACTAGCTCTTGCGTGAATGTGTGATTGTGTGTATCTTGCGTGCATGAATAAGTGAATTCCCCTCAATAAAGTCATTTATTAGACACTTCTGCTTGGTTTTTGGCTTGGCCTGACCCTGTAAACATTGGGTAAAAAGATCTCGCTAGGTTACCCTGCCTCTTGTAGTGCTACAGCTTGTGCTCTGGCTGATTCCCATTCCCCATTATTTAGAGCATATTGAGGTGTCCACCACAGGACCCCAGAAATCAGGGTAACAATGCCTTTTGTTGTTTCCACTTCCTGCCTAGACACAGTAGAATATGTTGGCTTGGGGTTGCCCTGAAAGGCCACCATGCACAGTCATTTAGAATCTTAGGGCTGGAAAGAGCCACAAGAGACATCTTGCCCAACCACTTGGCATGCAGAAATATACAAGTACAGCACTCCTGAAGGATGCCCATCCAAGTCCACCCTGCTTCAAAGTCGCCTATTTCTCTGCTGAATTCTTCATATGGTAATGAAGTTCTTTCTCACATTTAAGGTGGGATCTCTTTTTTTTCTACTGTACATTGAACCCACTCCTTCATTTCCTAGGCCCTTTTCACACGGGCTTTCCCGAGCGAAATAGCCCCGTGAGCCGTGCAGGAGTGGGAGCGCCGCTCCACACGACACACTCCCACTTCCGGCGCTCTCATGGGGCTGCAGCGGCGCGAGCGTGGGGTTTTTGATTTTCGCTTCCAAGCGAAAATCACCCCGCGCTCGCGCAACGCTCCCGGCGCCCACCCGCACTTACATGTTGTGCGGTGCGTCAGAGAGGCAGCCGGGTAGGGCTTCCCTCCGCTCCTGCGGAAGGAAGGGGTGGGGCGGGGCGCTTGCGTGACGGATGCGATGGCATCCTGCTTCGCGCGGGTGGGGGGCTGCTCGCGACAGCCTGCCGCTTCGCGCGCGCACGCGGGGGGTGGGTGGGCGCGACTGTCGCTCGCTCCTGGCACGCGCGGGGGACGGGCGCGACTGTCGCTCACTTCCCGCGTGCGCGGGGCGGCGCAAGAGGCTCCTGCTTCTCGCGCAAGCGGGGGAGGATGGACGCGCGAGCCGCCTCCGCCTCCGGGATGCTGCCGCTTCCCCGCTTGTTCCTTCGCCTGCGGAAGGAACGAGCGGGGAACCGGCAGGCTCTCGGAAGAGGCTTTTCGCGCAAGCCGCCCACCCCGGCTCACGCAAAAAGCCTCAGTGCGAAAAGGGCCCTAGTCTCTTGAGCAACAGAAAACAAGCATAGTCCATAGAATCATAGAGTTGGAAGATACCCCAGGGGCCATCCAGTCCAACCCCCTGCCATGCAGGAACACCCATCAAAGCATTCCCAACAGATCTCCTGCCCATCCAGCCATCCAGCCTCTCCTTAAAAACCTCCAAAGAAGGAGACTGTACCACACTCCCAGGCAGCATATTTCACTACCAGACAGCTATGACCCATCAGGAAGTTCTTCCTGAGGTTCAAGTGGAATCTCCTTTCCTGCAGCTTGAATCCGTTGGTCCTTGTCCTAGTCTCTGGAGTGGCAGAGAACAAGTCCGCTCCCTCCTCAACATGACATCCCTTCAAATATTTAAACATAGGTATCATGTCCCCTCTTAACCTTCTCTTCTGCAGACTAAACATACCCAGCTCCCTAAGCCGTTCTTCATAGGGCATGGCTTCCAGACTCTTCACCATTTTGGTTGCCCTCCTCTGGACACGTTCCAGCTTGTCGATATCCTTCTTGAATTGAGGTGCCCAGAACTGGACACAGTATTCCAAATGAGGCCTAACCAATGCAGAATAGAGTGGTACCATCACCTTCCTCGATCTAGACACCATATTCCTATTGATGCAAACAAGAATTGCATTGGCTTTCTTGGCTGCCGTATCACCCTGCTGACTCATGTTCAGCTTGTGATCTACCAAGACTCCTAGATCCCTTTCACATGTTCTGCTGTCTAGCCACATGTCCCCCATCCTATATTTGTGCGTTCCATTTTTTCTGCCTAAGTGTAGGACTGTACATTTCTTTCTGTTGAAATTCATTTTGTTAGCCTTGGCCCAGCTCTCCTCTCCTATCTGTCAAGGTCTTTTTGAAATTTGATCCTATCCTCTGGTATATTAGGAACCCCTCCCAATTTGATGTCATCTACAAATTTGATCAGCATGCCCTCCACTCTTTCATCATCTACATGACATCATTTCAGATATTTAAAAATGGCTATCATGTCACTTCTTGACTCTGCTGAATTTTGTGGGCAGGAGATCATCACACCGATAGTATATTAGTGTGAGTAGGTGCTTCCATGTCTTTTCAAATGTCCTAGGACTTGAACTTGGAAAAGTTATTTAATTTTACTAAAATTCCCCTTACCAGCATAGCCAGAGGACTTTCCATTCATGAACTAACCACAAGGACCCCTCCCATTCTTTGGGAAATTTCCTGCAAACTGATCCCACTGAAAGATTGCTGGCTTTTCCAATTTGGGCATTTTGTATACCAAGGGTGTGCCAGTAATCAATGGTGATCATTCAAAACATCCTGGAGAACACTCTGGAGAAGACAATATTAAGAAATGACATGATAGCGATGTTTAAATATTTGAAAGGATATCATATGGAAGATGGAACAAACTTGTTTTCTGCTGCTCCAGAGACTAGGACACAGAGCAATGGCTTCAAACTTCAGGAAAAGAGATTCCACCTAAGCATTAGGAAGAACTTCCTGATAGTAAGAGCAATTCAACAGTATAGTATACTGCCTTGGAGTGTGGTGGAGTTTCTGTCTTTCAAGTTTTTTAAACAGAGGCTGGATGCTATCTGTCAAGTGTGCTTTGATTGTGTTTTCCAGCATGGCAGAATAGGGTTGAACTTGGGTGTCTCTTCCAACTCTATGATACTATGATTTTATGATTCTAAAGACAGCCCAATATTGACAGTATTACGGTGATCCAAATAAGATATAACATACCCTCCAACTGTCCTGATTTGGCAGAGACCATCCCAATTAATCCTCTCATCCCACTTTTTCAGCTGCTCTTAAAATGTCCCAGTTTCTCTCTCTTCCGCCCACTTTCTCCTTTTCTCTCCCTTACCTCAGCAGGGAGAGGAAGGAGCAAAACCTTGCTCTTCCTTGTGGGCCCAGGCAAGGAGTCTCTCTTAGCTTGTGCATTCTCCCTTCTCAATAACTTGTGCCGTCTTGATTGCACTGATGTTGCTTGGTCACACATGTCCCAGATTTCATCTATGAAATGTTGGAGCAGATGCGTCACTTAGCCAGAGCTGTGCTCTCTAGGAACAAGGGCAAACTGATGCCACCAACACATAGATTACAAATATATGGGAATACACATGGACCCCAATCCATTTTTGGCTGTACTTTCTTGTCCACAGTCAGTAGCCCCTCATCAAGCTGTGCACATTGATCTAGATAAAATGCCTTCAGTGGGGACCAAATGGGCATCAATATGTGCCTCTTGGGCATCTACATATGCACCTGTGGGATGATTGTATAAGGTAAAAGTGTAGTCACCAGCACTGCAAGGCCCTGCTTTAAACAGCTGTGTTTTGCTCCCAAATGCCATTGCCTTTTAAAAAAAGCAAAACTCCTTCACTACTAGAGATGGGAGAAGAGAAGCTGTGTGCCCTGAATGTGGGCCAACCTGACAGTCTGGTAAATAAATCTCAGGGTAGAACAGTTTGTTGAATTCAGGTAAGGGCAAGAGTGAATGCTGAGAAGCAGCGTTATGTAATTGTCTGATGTACACAGGAACGCCGGTAGAAGCGGGGAAGGCAAAGAGAGAGAAAGGCAGGCTGGCAGGCTGCTGCCTCGCTTCCGTCGCACCAACCTCACATTAAAATTCTGTCACTGCAAGGTCATTGCACCAGTCTTCCGATTCCCATCTGCCCTTCCCCTCCCCCTCTCTTTGGGCACAAAACTTGGCTCAGAAAATGAAAGTGCCAAACCCCGCTCTCCCTACAACACAGCCATCCGTCTTCTTCCTCCATCCATCGCAGGGTGTTTATCTGCTGTAGATGTTGTCCCTTTGGGAAAGATGGATATCCTTCGTCCTTTGACCGTTGTATTCTTCTCACGTACCCATGCACAAGCACACAGAAAGAGGCACACAGATGTGGTCCTTCCATTCCGGACTGAGGGACTTGATCCAAAAGGGGTGAACCAGACACCTATCCCATCTCTGAATAATCCCTAAGGTCTGTCACCCTGTGCCCCCCCCCTACTTTGCAGAGAATGTGTCCTTGTTTGCACTCACAATGCAGTGGATGTGATTAGAAATGCTGTGCAGCATGCCCTGGGAACTCCTGGGAAGAAGCCACTCGAGACAGAGGGAAAATAAGACACAGCAGAGGGAAGCACAGAAACCCTAAGATCAGCTTGTGGGAACAGGACTGTTAGACTGTGTCAGAGCAGGGTGAAGTTATTGGGAGAACCTAAGCCCAATGCTATGGACTACAATGCCCATGAGTGCTAAGACTTGGCCACGAGCATTGCCAGGTCAGGCCTATCCCACACCTGAAGATTTCATGGCCAAAACCTGACCCCTTGTAGTCACAGCGGTGATGTTCCAAGGGCAATTCTTAGTAATGTCATTAAGCATGATACGTTAGGTATCAAACACAGCTGTATAGAGGATGTCACTGAAATAAAAAAGAATGAGGAAAGTACACATACTCTTACATTTTAAGACAGCACTCATTCTGAGATGCTTCCCTCTTGCCCTAAGAGCTGGAGAAGAGGGACCATGCCCTGAGATTGGCAGCCCCATTGGCTAGACTAATATAACTGTATATATAAATATATATAACTGTATATATAAACTGTAATATAAATTCAATGATACTATCCATATACTATACTATACCCTCCAGCTGTCCTGATTTGGCAGGGATGGTCCTGATTAATCTTCTATCATCCCACTTTTTCAGATGCTTTTAAAATGTCCCAGCCTTTCTCTCCTCTTCCCATTTCCCTCTTTTGCCCTCAGCTTACTTCAGTTGCTCCAAACTGAGTTCAAAGTGCAAAAATAGTTTGCAATTAAGAGAGAGAGAAGAGGAGAGGAGAAGAAAGGAGGGGAGGGGGCAGAATCTCACCCTTCCCAGTAGACTTTGGCAAAAACAAATACTGGAGGGTATGTCCTGTCAAACATTATTAGAGCAAAAACATTGAATCAATATATTGATTCACAAAGTTCCTGCTAATTAAATCTGTTTTTTCTAATTTAGGCTTTGGGCAACAGACTCCCACAGCCAGCCTTTGCACTGGGGAGGGGATTCTGGGATTTGTAGTCCAAAAAAGTAACTTTCACGAGTTTTGGATGGTATGCTTTTGCTATGATTTTGCTGCCTGAGGTGAAGGATAAAGCGGAGAGCCATTTCACCTCAGAAATCAGATTTCGGAAGTGGACTGTTGGAAGCCAGACATATGCAATGTGTATTTCATGTCGCAGTTGCACAATAGATGGTCAGCCAAGTGCATTGTCCATTGATCCACATATGTTGTGCTACTTTGGTATTCAGTAGACAGTTGCACAGTGCAACTCTGCTAGCAATTATTTATGTCGTGCTGAAGTGATGTAGGATCTCAGCCATAATGAAACTAAGTTGTGCCTTAGTTAGTTCCAAAAGGAAATTAATGCCAAGTAACTAATTGCTTGCAGTTAGTTATTTCTGACCTCCAGAGTAGGCATCACCAGCAAAGTGAATATTGTGTGGCAGGCACAAGGATCGGCATTGGGTCTGGAAGCTGGTGCTTGCATTTCCCATGATGTCCCCATGAGATCTGGCATTAGGAGAACTGTGGAAAACAATGGCTCAGACCACCTGCTCAGTGCTGCTTGGAGTACTGGAAAAAAAATTTTTTTAGAGAGGGACTCATGGCAAGTCTCATCCCTTGCAAAGTTCTGAGACACCAGTGACTGCCTAGGGTTGTCAGACTGAAAACTAGAGAGGGTTCCTATACCTTAAATTGTTGCAAAGGAGAAGGAATTTCAGCAAGTGTTGCTTATTACCTGGTTGCATGAAAAGCTAAAAGTCTCTATTCCACACATCCAATAAAAGATACAGGAGCCCTCTCCAGTTTCCAGTCTGGCAATCCAGCTGTCCAAGGATATACCATGAACTTGTTCTGGTCTTGTTTCCCAGGCACGTCATCCAGGTGCCTGTTTTAATTTCTTTCTGGATGCCAAGTTAAAGCCATTTTCTTTGTCCTGCCTTTTAATAGCATTTAATTCTTTTGACTGCTTTCTTTTATGTGGCTTTACCTGCTGTGCTGTGTTTTGCAGTTTCATGGGATTGGTCTTAATTATTTTAACTGTGAAATTGTTTTGATTGCAAGCTGCCTGGAGTCAGTCAGAAAAAGGAAAGATGCACTTGGTGTTGTTTTAAAAAGTGAAAATATTCTTTAAAAATCTATGCCAATGTCTACAAATTTCTACCATGCTTTCTTCTTAGCTTGTGAGACACACTCAACCACCTATTCATAATTGTGATGAAAACATGGGCATTTTCTTTTTTGTAATAGCACCATCCAGGCATGCTCTCCCACTTCCGCCATTGTTGCCATTGGCTTAATCCAGCAGTGAATTCCAACTAGAGTAGACCCATAAATTGAACTTACATAGATGTTGACTTGCTATTCAGGAATTGATTCCTTGGGTCTACTCTGGTATTTTAATTCTAAAATGCTGAAATATTGAAATGAAATTTTGAAAGACCTGCAATCAAATAAAGGCAACGAATTAAATGCTGAACGTTCATACCCTCCAATTGTCCTGATTTGGCAAGAACAGTCCCAATTAATCCTCTGTCATCCCAGTCTTATAGTTGTTTTGAGAATGTCCCGGTTTCTCTCTCTTACTGCTACTTCCCCCCCTTTCTCTGCAGATTACTTCAATTGCTACAAACTGAGTTCAAAGTGCAAAAGTAGTTTGTACTCAATCAACTCAGCGGAGAGGAGAGGAGAGCAGGGGACAGAATCTTGCCCTTCTCAGTAGGCTCAGGAAAAAGCAACCTGCAGCAGCCTCTCCAACTTGTGAGTTCTTCCTCATTAATAGTGTTTGCCATCCTGATCCCACTCTGATGTTGCTTGGGGGCACATGCATCTTGAGTTTCATCTGTGAAATATTGGAGTGTATGAATGCTGCACAAGTGCTCTTTTCCCCTCCAAGATTCAAGCAGTGGTCATCTATTTCCCTCTGTACTTGAATTCCCTGCTAGTGGATACCTTTGGCAGTAGCATAATTTCACCCCCAGTTAATTCCTGCTGTTCCCCCTCACCACTGAACTGCAGCAAATGTGAACGGTTTGTAATGTAGATGTTATCCTACCTATGTTTCAGCAGCTTGGAGAACAAATCAAAAGTTTGTGCGCAGCTTGGCCCTGCCAATTGAAAGGTTCTGCAACCACCTGCTTTTCTTCATATTGATTGCTGCACTTGCCAGGGGCATGCTTGGCAGAGAGCTGCAGCATTATGAAAATGTATCACCATGAAGAGAAGCTTTCAATAAAGTGCTCATGAAGCAATGAATATTTTTCCCAGGTTGTTATGATTGGTAAACCATTTGCCACTCTGCTTGTCCTCCTCATGCGACAGGAATATTTAAGTAGGAAAAAGGGATGAGTATGTTAAAATAAGTAAATACAGTCTAAAAAATGAACTCTTACAGGCCCACTTGTGCAGTCCTCATTCTGCCACTTCATTGCAGGCAAGAGAATCAGATCAGGCAGAATAAAACTCTGGCCTTTATGGCTGAAATAATTCCCCATCTAGAAGGAAAATCTCTATTCTTGGGGTCTCATTCACATTGCACAATTCTAATACTTTGCCTCTATTTTAACTGTTATGGTCCCCTCCTACTGAATCTTGGGACTTATAATTTGGGGAGGCAATATTTTTTCTTTTTAAGGCAGAAGAAAATATGTTTTATTGGTAGGTTATTCAATGCATGTCCATAGCAGAGACATACACATATATTTGCCCTTAGGAAATAGGAATACAAAGGCTGTTTTCAAAATACATGACAGTACCACGTGTGCAGGCATAAACAGTAGTGTACAGTACATCTCAAAGTGAGTTTTTTGATGTACAATGGTCTAGGTAGCCAGGTCCCCATGTTTTTGACTCAAGGTGGGCTAAATGTGTACTGAGATATAGTGAATATTCATTGTGATTCATGATAGAACCACCTTTGAAGTGGGCCACTTTTATGCCAGATGTGTTCATCTTGAATCTTTACCACCTCCTTGCATTTTCATCTAGAATCTATCAGAGATGACAAATTTTACCACATTTCAGGATTTCTGGCAGACCTCTTATGAGAGATGTGGGAGAAGTGGATGGAAACTGAATGAAATTTAGACCTGGTTCTAGGATTAAAAGAACATTTGAAAGATGTGGTCTAGTGGTCTCCTCTTCCACAATAACAAGCTGTCTTCCTAGGACTGGTGGAAGTTTCAGTGGGATGGAGGGAAGCATAGCTTAGTTGTGCTCACACCTCCCAATGGCAGCCATGTTTTTTTCCCTCCTTTATACTGCCCACATACAATGTATGAGAAAGTAGCATAGCTTCTTCCACTATGTCCCAAAAGTTTGACTGGAATCCTGTTGGTGAGTCTCAGCTACAGTAGACCCATTGAATAAATTCTTGAGTGAAGAATCAACACATAAGCCAACCTCAAGAATTCAATGGGTTTCTTCTGGACAGAACTAAAAATAGGATTTCGATTATTGTTGAAAACAGTGGTGGAATTTACCTTGAGCTGGTAAGTCTTTGGTGTTTGTTTAGTGTACTCTTTAAAAATGATGACAACAGAGAGATAAGAATGGTTGTCCAATGGTGTTGTGTAGTGCCTCTTTATCTGATGAAGTCCAGAAGCTTCCCCTAATTCTAGTCAAATTGTAGCTACTCCAGAGCCTTTTGAACAGAGTACTTGAATGATCCCATACAAAATATAATGGGGTGGTCTTTCTCTGCTGTCTTTCCCTTGCTTGAGTACTCCTTACCAGTTAACCAACCTGGAAATGTGGTATTGCTTTCAAATGATGTATTAATCATGAATGTTTCCAATTCTTCCCTCTCGCCCTCATGCAGTAGTGCAAAGGCACAGCTGGCAGATCTTGTAGTTGCCACAAGACAAATCTCTAGGTTGCAGCCTGGCAACATTGTCCATAATTATGCGCAAAATAAGATGAGACACTCTTAACTCTTTGACCATCCACTCCTTGAACCAACTCTGGTATCAGATATAAAACAAGCTTACAAAGTACTTAAGTCTGCCTTGAAGGGGATTTCCTTTCAGTGAACACATGAGATCGTTGAAAGAATATGGCCCAACATGGATAGGACATGGTAGATCCATGACTGGACATTCTGATGTCTTTTCAAATGAACTATGAAATGTGTGAGTGGGGTGCTGGGATAGGATCGTTGCCGTAGTGCCTGAAGAGAGGATCAGTGCCATATTACTTGATCATTCTCTTGGTCAGTTCCCTTCTCCCCCCTCCCAGCAAAAAAGGGAAAGAAACTAGCTTTGGCAGATATTAAAAGATGGACACTCATGTTGTTTCTGTCCCAAACCCTATCGCTGGGCACACCTAGTGTAGATCAATTAAATTGATGGTGACTTGTAAGTCAACATATATGTACATTCAATTGATTTGATAAATCTACTCTAGTTGAAATTAATAATAGAATTCAGGACTCTGTCTTTCTTCTGGTGAGATCAATACTAGTTAGCCAAGAATGGGGAACATCTGTCCACTCCATATGTTTTGGATTACAATTCCCACAATGCCTTGCCGATGGCCATGCCAGCTAGAGCTTTTAGGAGCTGAATTCCAAAATATCTAAAGAACCAAATGTTTCCCAGCTCTGAGCTTCTTGCTGAGGAGGATGTTGTTGGGTGGGAAAGTATGTAACAGTATCATAACCCTCCTCAATTTCCCTATTATGTCCATCTACTTTGATTGTAGTCCTGAACCCATTTTGGGGACACACACACACACACACACACACAGCACCAAACATTGAAAAGATATCAGGAGCATAGATCACAGACTTCCCACATCATGCCAAGTTTCACTCTTAAGTATGAGTATTGGGCCTTTGTTATACGTGTGACTGATATGTCACATGCTGATAATCATCACTCTCCATGAGCAATGGTTGTGTCTCCTCTGAGATCCGTCTTTTCTTCCGACATCGCAGAGCAATGACTCCAACAATCAACATTATAATGGCACCGACCACAGCAGCTCCCACCAGCCATGGCCAGATCTGACGTGCTTGTTCCAAATAAGGCAGAAAAATATTCTGGAAGGGGTTGCCTGTAAAGAGAGAGAGAGGGAGAGAGAAAGAGAGAGAGAGAAGAAAATTCCTTCAGTTTTTCATTACAGAACAGAATTCATTGGAAAGCCAAAACATCACAATGAACCAAAATTGTGCAAAGAAATAGGTCCAACAATGCTTGCTCCATCCACTATTTATCTAATTTATTTATTTCTTTGATTTATATCCTGCCTGTCTCCTTATGCAGGACCCATGCACCAAACCTGTGCTGAGGCCAACTTGTACGTTTACAATAAGAAAATCTTGGGTTTATGGATCACACATCAAACATACTGCTGTCTTCTACAGACAGTTTGATTAAGTTCCTCTTTGGATTACAGTACTGTCTAGGGGCAATTCAGGACATTATAATCTGGAAAAGGAAACTGGCCAAGATCTATTCTTAGAATTTCATTGTATAGGAAGAAGTTGAAAAGGTGAATCACTTTTGAATCCTAGCAAGGTGTGATCAGAAGACAACTTGAAGGTAATGGCGTGTAAATCCTTTTGTGTGAAAACTCCCCTGTTGACCCAATGAAGAGAACAGAGGGGCATTAGTCTTAAAAGTGCTACCATCTTTGTTTGTTTTTTTCCCTCCCCTCTTACTTCCTCTTTTTTATGTTGCAAGAGACTAACACGGCTATTTCTCTGAGAACTTAAGATGTACCATTGCACATGTGTAGCTGTGCATTCTCAGCTAAACCATAGCCACTTGCCTGGCTGCAATTGCTGGCAGTATCCCTTCATTTGAGCATTATGTTGCACAGTGTTGTCATCACACAGTGTTGTGAGCTGCACAACACAATCTACACTACCTACATACAGATATTTATGCTATGTAACTCTGCTGGAGAATCTTGGTCACTGTGCTCACTACCCTACACTCAGTGCTTTACCCAAACCTACAAAGTCATCTTCTGGTACATGGCAGGGGGTTGGACTGGATGGCCCTTGTGGTCTCTTCCAACTCAATGATTCTATGACTCTGTGGTGAGTTAGACCATTGGTCCTCCAAGCTAAGTCTTGTTTACATCAAGGCAGGACAACATATAGACTGCTACATGTGTGCCTGCCTACCTGCCTGCCTGCCTTTTTTTTTTGTTTGTTTGTTTGCAACCCTCCCTGCTCCTCTTGCTACAGCCAAAATTGCTGCCATGCCACCTGCATGAAAATCATATTATTCCTCTAAAAACAGCCAGTACAGGGAATGTACAGCTTGTTTAAAGCAGAAACATGTTTTAAAAGATTTTACTGAGATTTTGCTGCTGAAATGCAACCCTCAGTGAGTGGGTAGAGGGTCCCATTTGCCCCTTAGAGAAAGTTCCCATCTCTGCTCTATAGTGTGCAGCTCTCAAACCCATGACTAACTGGCTGTGGCCCTGTATGGGTGAAAAAGTGCACCACTGAGCTGCTTGACAGGAGATGATTTACAGCACCAGCACAAAATCCTCCCTGGAACCGCTGCTCTCTGGACAAAAAGTGTCCCAGAGACAAGCATAAACATAAACATAGCAGAGCTTGAAACAGCAACAAGCGTGTGCGGCAGAGTACAACTACAGCATCAGCTCTGACCCCTCTACCCACTGGTTAGTAAACTCACAGACACAGAGTCTGTCATCCAAAATACCTGGAGGCTTTTTAATCTTCACAGTTGCATTATATACATCTATACACAGGATACGCAGATCCACAGGCAGAGATTCAGCATCAGAGTTTCAGGATCAGAGATACGGGATGCAGAGTTTCAGGAGCAGACAGAGAGCAAGCATTCATGCCCCTCTTTTATACACACCTGCTTCCATGTCATCAACTCAGGGCCATCTGCATGATGCAACCTCTTGCCATGATTTCACTATCATGACACAGCCCTTTACTCCATGGTCCCTTAGGGAATGAGTCATACTTTGCCCAGTCATTCCCCAGGTGTCCCATGACATGCTCATCAAATGTATTTTCAACTGGGGCAAATGTCACCGCATTTTTAATCCAACACTGCTTGACTGAATATGGCTGAATATGGTTAGCTACTTTTCTTATTTTTTTAAAAAAAATGTACAAATATCAAAAGCGAGTGAATTATATCTGTGAGTATTACAAGGTGACAGCGAGGAGGTCCAAAATTTTACTGGTGGTAGTAGCACGGGTGATCTTCAGAGCTGCCATTTTCTTTCTAAGAAGCCTTCTCATAACAGAATTGACTAATGATGTTGCATGGGATAGATGGGATTATGGAGGGAGAAATGGCAGCTTTAAGGTAAGTGTTTCTGCTGCCATCAAACACACTAGCAGTTTAATTAAAATACCAGCAACAACACAACCAAATGTAGTGGTTCCCTGTTCCTCAAACCAACTCAAATTTGGGATGGATTTTTTTCCCCTTAAAATCTCAAGTCAAACTTAGCTGAAACAGTTTTTTAATATCTTATTCTACTAAGCACCAAATCTATGTTCTGTTTGAGTATTTTAATCTCTACGCTCAGGCTCTCTCCTGAGTGGATAGACTCTACCTTCTAAAACAGACAGTGGAACATTTGGCTTATGGACCTCTCACACCCTGCCAGAGTACTTAGCACAATGCCGGAAACTTTCACTGGAACTTCCCCATAGGAAGTTATATATACAGTCACAGATCACAAATCCTACTAAAGACACCAGGAGGAGCCACTGCCATCCAGTATTTTCCACTTCTTTTGCTGCCCACCCCCCACTTCTTCCCCCTCCTTGAAAAAGCCATGAAGCACACTTCACAACTCTGTTTGTTCCAGATCCTCCAAGGAAGCAAACTCAGACCTGCATGAAAAGTTTCATAGAATCATAGAAATGTAGAGTTGGAAGAGACCCCAGGGGCCATCCAGTCCAACCCCCTGCCATGCAGGAACACCCTCAAAGCACTCCCAACAAATGGCCATCTAGCCTCTGCTTAAAAACCTCCAAGGAAGGAGACTCCACTACACTCCATTGAGGCAGCATCTTCCACTGCCGGACAGCCCTGACTGTCAGGAAGTTCTTCCTGAGGTTCAGGTGGAATCTCCTTTCCTGCAGCTTGAATCCATTGCTCCTTGTCCTGGTCTCTGGAGCAGCAGAAAACAAGCCCACTCCCTCCTCTACATGGCATCCCTTCAAATATTTAAACATGGCTATCATGTCCCCTCTTAACCTTCTCTTCTGCAGACTAAACATCCCCAGCTCTCTAAGTCTATCCTCATAGGGCATGGTTTCCAGGCCTCTCACTGTTTTGGTCGCCCTCCTCTAAGAGTCATTGCGATTCAAACCCCCCTCCAACTTTCTCCTCCCCAATTCCTTCCCCCCTCCACCTCCTGCAAGCATGATCTGCGATCTGTGCATTTGTTTCCTGCGACAATCTGGTTGCCTTTTTATAGAAGGGGGTGGGTAGTATGTCTCTGCCGGGCCAGAACACTGAAAATTCTCCAGTCAAAATTTATAAAAAGAAAAAGAAAAATACTATAATCTTTATTAAAACAACAAACAGAATAAAGTATTGGTTTTGTATGCATGGCCAAGCTCAAACAAATTTCCAGAATGCATTTAAACAGTTTCTGATATCTTCCCATCAGCACAAAGGCACAGTGCGCTCTCTCTCTCTCTCTCTCTCTCTCTCATACTCACACACACAGCCCTCTGGCAACCCTTTAGCCAAAGGCTCGGCTCCCAAATATAGGTATTTTCTCTGACTTGATTCAAAAGTGCTTTGATTTTTCTCCTGCCCCTCTCTTTAGGGAAAACACCCCCCTTTCATTCAACCCTCCAGCCCCCTCTGGGTGGACTGAAAAGCTCTCTGGCTGAAAGACTGACTCTCAGCCCCTCTTCAGGAGGTCTGACTCCACCCCATTCAAGTGCCTATAATTTATGCATTTTTCTCCTGAGGCCTCCAACCCCTCCTTCACACAAGGGGGCTGGGTTTCTCTCTGGAGTAGCCATTCCGGTTGCCTAGCAACCTGTTGCTGGGTAGCTTCTCTGAAACCCTGGATACCACTTCCCCCAGGGTCTGTCACACTCCCCTGATGTCTAAAGGGAAGTTTTGCTTTGCTTCTGAGCCCCACTGTTTGGCTGAACTACTCAGTCTGTTCAGTAGTTTGTGAGTATTGCAGAACTTGGGATATTGGGAATCAGGAAGGCTGCAACTCAGCAATCGAGGCATAGATCCAAACCAATTAACAACAGCTGATGGTCTCAGGGTTTTACTGTGCTCTGATAAACCCAATCAATACCAGCCAACAGGGAGGAATAGTAGCAGTTGCTGGTAACAGTATTCTTTTTAAGGAAATAATAATAATAATAATAATAATAATTAATAATAATAATAATAATAATGATGATGATGATGATGATGATGGTGATGATGATGATGATGATGATGATGATGATGATGTAATAATAATAAAAAAATTATTTGTATCCTGCCTCTCCACATGGATCGAGGCGGCGAACAGCATGAAATACATTATACATTAAAAGTCATTAAAAGACATTAAAAACATACCCAATCCTCCCCACCCACCAACCCAGCTAAAACCAACCCCCTAAAACACATAACAATTAACAATTAATTAACTGTTAAAAGAACAGCAGGACAATTGGTGGGAGGCAGTGGAAGTACTAGTCTGGGAAGGCCTGTCGGAAGAGAACAGTCTTGACTGCTTTCAAGAAATTAATTTCAAGAAATTAAGATTAGAAATTAAACGGAAATTAGAGGATTATAAAAATATAAAGTTATCGTGGTTTGGTAGAATAGCAGTGATAAAAATGAAAATTTTACCTAAAATTAATTTTTTTGTTTAGAATGTTACCAATGAAAGTATCAGAGGAAGAGTTAAAGGAGTGGCAAAAGATATTAAATAATTTTTGTAATGGAAACAAGAAATCGAGGATTAATAAGAAATATTGGTATAAAAGTCAAAAAGAAGGTGGCCTGGGACTTCCAAATTTAAAATGGTATTATTATGCAAATCAATTGAGATATATCATAGATGGAGTTTCAGGAAACGGTGATTTAGATTGGTTAGAGACAGAAGATAAGAATATTGAGATGAAATTAGAAAATATATTTTTTAGGAATTTTTCAAAGAAAGAAATGGAAAAAATAGAAAATCCTTTTATAAAAAATATAATAGAAATATGGAAGAAAAATAAAAGAAAATTGATACCGAATATATCAATATTAACTCCGATAGTAATGATGGAAAAATTTCCAATAAATTTAAGAGAAATAATAGAGAAAGAAATAAAAAAACAAAAAATATTTAGATTAAAAGATTGGATGAAAATAATGATAAATAAAGAAAGAATGAAAGAGAGATTGCAGGAAACTAAGATATCTTGGTTAAATTATATACAACTAGAGCAATGGACAAAGAGTATGAAAAGATATGTTAAGGATTTTAAAGAATATACTAAATTTGAACAAATTATTATTCAAAGAGAAAATATGCAAGAAAATGAAATATTAAAAGGTAGTATAAGTGAAATATATAAAATATTAGCAAAAGAACAAGAAGAGGATTATCTTAGAAAAATATGGGAGGAAGAGACAGTACAAACTATAGATATACAAGAATGGAGAAAAATTTGGGAACAACGCCATCTAAAAAAATTATCAATAAGAATAAAAGAGAATTATTATAAAATAGTTTGGAAATGGTACTTGACTCCAGTGAAATTAAATCAAATAGATGAGAAATATTCAAGATTATGTTGGAGAGGATGTCAAGAAATTGGTACATATATGCATATGTGGTGGAATTGCAACAAGATAAAGGAATTTTGGCAAAAGGTTTTTAAAGAGATAAAAGAGATTATAGGATTAGAAATACCAGTATGTCCAAATATAGCGTTGTTGTCCATATATAATAAGGTAGAGTGTACTCAGGCAAAGAAAGAATTAATAACAAATTTGTTAACTGCAGCGAGATTAATAATAGCAAAAAAATGGAAGACAAATGAAAAATTTCAAATAGAAGAATGGTATAAAGAAGTGTGGAAAATTGCAATTAATGATAAACTAACATGTAGAATTAGGTTTATGAAAGGTTTGGTAAAAACAAATGATTTTGAAGAAATTTGGAAAATATTTTTAGAAAAAGTTTTGAAAAGAGATGGTAATGCTACCCTGTTAAAAGAAGAATGGCAATTTTGGAAAGTGGATTAAATAAAAAGTTGGCTCTGGGGGTGGGTTTTTTTTTTATTATTACTTTTATCTTTTATTTTGTATTTTTATATTGTTTATTATCTGTGTGTGTTAAACTTGTGATTTATAGATGTAATTTGATATGTGATGTTCAATGTTTAAAAGGGGGGGAAGTTAAAAGGTAATTGGTTTTAGAGAGAGGTTATATTTAGAGATATTAAGTAATAAGTTTATAATTAATAATAGTAAGAGATTAAATGGGAGTGAAAAATATTGAATTAAGAGTGAAAGAATAATAATAAAAATGAATATAATGAAAATAAGAATTGAAGAAACGTAACAAAAATGTATAAGTTGTATGAACGGAACAAGCTGAACAAGTTTATGATTTTAGGGGAAGGGAAAAACAATAATATAAGTTTGCATTGTTTAAAAGAAGGAAAAAAAAATTTTGTTTTGTTTTGTTTGTTTGTTTGTTTGTTTTTTAATTCACCATTATGTATAACACATGGTGTTTATTTTTCGTTTGTTTTTGTGTTATAGTTTAATAAAATTAAAAAAAAAAAAGGAACTTTACATCAGACAGTTAAAGAGCTCTTGTAAAAAAAAAAAAAAAAGACCGGTAATATGCTGGGTCTCCTCCTGCAGGCCATTCCATAGCTTGGGAGCGATAGAAGAGAAGGTCCTCTGGGTAACCGCAGCCAACCTAGTTCTGACTGGCTGCAGTAAGTTCTTCCCAGAGGACCTTAATGTGTGGGGCGGATTATATGGGAGAAGGCAATCCCGCAGGTAGGCTGGCCCGAAGCCATGGAGGGCTTTAAAGGTAAGAACCAACACCTTGTACTGTGCCCGGAAACAAAAACACAGGTCCTTCTTTTTTTCCAAAATGACAACTAATGTCTGATCCTGCAACTGATGTCTCGTAAAATAGATTGAGAGGGGATGGAGTTATGATATGACAATAGTGTCACAATTGTGACAAAGTAGTAATTGTCAATATGGAACATTTACAGGCAAGCAAGTTCATGTAACTGTCTTCATATTCATGATTGTCAATGGAGAATCCAGCAAATTATTGCTAGAGGCCTGTTTTATTAATTACCAAATGTTAGGCTAGGCTATTTATATCATAAGCATATATCTCAGTTGCTGGGTCAATATAGGAGCTCACTGACATGCCTTGATATTCTTCTGCACACTTGGCCTACTACATGTTCTCAGAAAGAAATAAAAATGAAACTGATAGACTAGTCCCAAGCCTTCCATTGAAACCATAAAATGGAATCTAACAGAAGAGTGAGATGTGGCCCAGGAAGCTCACAAGAGTTTATACAGAGCTTGGAAAATTTATATCTGGAGACTACAGCTCCCAGAATCCCCAAACCCAGCACGGCCATGCTGGCTGAGGTAGTGGTAGTTCTGGGAGTTCTGATGGAAAAAAAAAACCCCAACTTATCTCTGTTGATTTTCCCAGGAGATCCTACTTTTCATTTTCCACTTCCAACCTTCATGAAATAACTACATCGGCAATAATCTCAGGCATTTTCCCAATAGATCTTCTTGCGCCTTGCCTGAGCTCTCCAGAGGATTGTTACCTGCTCCAATAAGCTTGAAAGGAAATCATAATTACATTTTTAAAAACTGCCTGTTTGTGCTAATAATTCAGGGAATAGAAAGACAGTAATAAGTCTACCCTAACCCTCTTTTTTTTTTATTTCTCTTTCTTTTCCTTTCTCCTAAAAAAAACCCATATAACTAAAATCCACTTTCTAATAATCTCTTTTAACTTGAAATTTTAATTTCCTCTTACTGCAAATACACACAGTGTCATAAGTCCATAGAAGCTTAGAGCAGGAAGGGGATGCAAGAACCATCTAACCCAACCCTCGCTCATGCAGGAAAATGAAACTAAAGCACTCCTGAAAGATGCCAATCCAACCTCTGTTTAAAGACATCCAAAGAAGTCTTCCGGGGTTAGTCCATTTCACTGCCAAACAGTTCTTTCAATAAATAGGTCCTTCCTAGTCTCTTTTCTCTTTTCTTGTTATTTGAATCCATTGGTTCTTGTTCAAAGATGGCTACCATGGCACATCATTGGGAATGAAAGGTGCATATTAAACTTCTAAAGGACTATCACAGAGAGGAGGGGTAGGTTTGTTCTCTGCTGCCCCAGAGGATAAGACCAGGTCTAATGGTTTCAAGTTACAGGAGGGTAGATTTTGATTAAACTTTAGAAAGAATTTCTTGACAGTAACAGTGGTTCGGCATTGGAACCAATTGCCTAGATGGGTGGTAGGGTCTCCTTCTTTGGAAATCTTCAAAAATAGGTTGGAGAGATACCTGCTGAGGATGCTCTAGCTGGATTTCCTGCATTGAGCAGGAGGTTGGACTGGATGGTGTGTGAAGCCCCTTCCAGCTCTATAATTCTATGATTCAATCATGGGAAACATTTCCTAGGCATTGTTAATTCTAATCAATGCCAATGGGACAGCCATCATTATTTCTCCTAATCTGCATACTGTTCAATTCCATTCTATTCTATTCCTGTATTTATATGCCTCTTCTTTTCCCCCAAGCTGGGACTCAAGGTGTCTCAAAGATTCAATAAATACAAACACATGTATTTGAAAGCTGGGATCACCCAAGCCAGAGCATTTCTATGTATGGATTTGAAAGCTGGACAGTGAAGAAAGTTGATGAGAAGAAAATCAACTCTTTTAAAATTTGGTGGTAGAGGAGAGTTCTACAGATACCATGAACCACAAAATAGAAAGATAAATGAGTCCAAGAGTAAAGGAAGCCTGAACTCTCATTAGAAGCAATGATTATTCAGTGGAGGCTGGTGTGTTTTAGGCATATCATGAGATGACACAACTCACTCAAAAACAGAATATTGCTGAGGAAAAATGGGAAGCAGTAGGAAAAGACAAAGGCCATTTCCACACTACACTGTCATAGTGTTATGATTCAACTTTCAGAATCCTGTGGAATTCTGCGGCTTGTAGTTTTCTGAGTCCCAAGAGCTCTCTGACTGAGACTTCTAAAGGACCCTCCTTAAACTGCAAACCCCAGGATTCCATAGGACATTGAAAGTGGAATAATAGCACTATAATAATGCAGTGCGGAAATGGTCAAAGACTGCATTACAGATGGATAAACCCAGTCAAGGGAGCCATGGCCAAAATGTACAAGATCTGAACAGGGCTGTTCCTAATGAACAGATTCATCATTCATAGGGTTGCCATAAGTCAAAGTCAACTTGATGGCAGATATGAATAACAAAATAAAAGCCTTCAAAATGTTACAAGTAAAATAGTATTACCTTGTCTACAGAATTAAGAGGATTAAAAACATTAATTTAAAAGCAAAATAAATATTTTTAAAAAATAAAAAAGCATAGCAAACTAAGAAAGGCTTTTTTTCTAATTAAACAATCCCTCAAAGCCTAGTAGAATAAAAACGTGATCACCTACCAATGAAAGGACAGCAAAGAATGAGCTGGCTTAGCTTCCCTTAGGACTGGGGTTTTCTAGAGTCTGGAAGCAACTATGTATGTATGTTTTCTCCTGTTCTAACTAAACATGCCTGTGGCAATAGTGGGCTTAAAGAGGAAGAGGTGGTCCTTTGGGTAGTCTGGGTTTAGAACATATTGAGTCAATGGAGCAGTGAATCCATTCCATGTTTTAGTCTGAGCTTTAAAGGAGCTAAACAAGATGTTGCTCCTATTTAGGAGTGTGATAATGGACTCTTTCATTATCTGGGCAACACAGCTGAGAGGTATGGGCTCTGTTCCAGGTTAAAAAAAAGGGTTAATGATACATTGGGTTAGGTTACATTTATTGGGGTCAGCATCACTTAGGAATATCAGAGATCATGAGAGACCATAGCTCAGTGGGGATGACCAGCTTGTGAAAAGTGTGAAAGCTTCAAGATGTTTCCAAGATGACATGGTGTCACAAGAATAAGGAGGACTTTAAAAACTTTTGAGGCTTGGAGAGACTTTGTAATGGATGGGGAGGTGCTGCCTGCCACACCATCCTTAGGGAAGCATGCTAGTAGGCTGGACAAGCATTCCAGACTCCCAGCTCCCTATGAACTTTCAAAGACCCAGCACAGCATCTGTACTGAGAGCAGGAAGGAATGTTCAGCTAGTCATGTCAGAGTCTTATGTTTTTTTTTCTAACCTCAGCTGAATATGACTTAGACCTTTTCTGTGACTTTGTAACTACTCTTAAGTAATGCCTGAAGGAAGATGCCTTCCTGTGCAAGACACCTTTTTGCTAATGGAAGATAGTTTACTTAGAATAAAAGCTTTCCTTAAAAGATCTCCCATTTCTCACTATCTCTTAGAATTATAGAGTCATAGAGTTGGAAGAGACCACAAGGGTCATACTGTTACTATGGTTCAGGCCTACCCAGTGATAGCACTAGATAGCACATCATTTGATCTTTCTCTGCCACCCCACTCCACGTGTTTGCGAGGCCGCCAGACAGGCACGTACATAGGTGCGGCTGGTAAGTGCTGAGCATTCCAACTCCCACTTAGGCAGGCAGATTAATGCCACTCCGTTGCTCCAGGGACCTCTCTTGCAGACACCCATTGCTTAAGCGCGACTCTACACAAAGACGTTTGGCCTCGATCCGATGCCCTTACAATGCCAAGCCATTTGCATACTGGCCACACTATTGTCAAACCTGCACTAAGCCGATCGTGTAAAACTTGACCTCTCCCAAAGCTTTGTCCCGTTCCAAACTCACATTGTTCTCACCGAGCATGGCATGGCCTGTAGGCACAATTCACCCTATAAAAACTCCCCGATTCCGAGACCACCTAGGATCGCTCCTGAGTTCCATCCAGCCTTGCTGTCATTTTGTCCAGAGAGCTCTCCTCTGCCTCTACGCTGAGTTTCTTCCCGTTTCTTCAGGACTACGAGAAAAGGTGTCGTATTGCCCATTTCCCCGGAAAACTCTTATTTCTAATTTCTAAGTTAGCTGTGCGTTTGGGGTGTCTTTTCTGTTGTTTGTCCTTTAATAAAGATATCATTTTGCTATTTTTAAACCTGTCTGACTGATTGACTGACCTGACCCTGTAGACATTGGGTTACAAGATCCCTGCTAAGTTACCCTGCCTCTCGCTAGCTTAAGAGAGTGCTCCAGTTAATTTCCCCATCTTGTGTTTTTGCTTGGTTATTTGGGTGCCCCTCCCGGGACTCCCAGAGAACAGGGTAACAATACCGTCCAACCCTCTGCCATGTAGGAATACACAATCAAAGCACTCCCAACAGAAGACCATCCACCCTCTGTTTAAAAAAAAACTCCAAAGAAGGAGACTGCACCACACTCCAAGGCAGTATATGCCACTGTTGAATTGCTTTTACAATCAGGAAGTTTTTCATAATGCTTAGCTGGAAACTCTTTTCCTGTAGTTTGAATCCATTACTCCATGTCCTACCCATTTGAGCAGCAGAAAGCAAGCTTCCTCTATCAGCCTTGTGACATCCTTTCAAATACGTAAACATGGCTATCATGTCACCTTTTAACCTTCTTTTCTCCAGGCTAAACATAGCCAGCTTCCCAAGCTACTGCTCACAGGGCAGGTTTCTAGTCCTTTTACCATTTTGATCACCCTCATCATCATGTGCCTTTGCTCAGTGTGTGCATATGCCTTCACATTCCTTTGCTCGGTGTATGTATAGGATTCTTATTTTCTATGGGAAAGGAAAGGAAAGTGTCCACAGAGTCAGAGGTGGGAAAGAGTACAAGTTAAACCCCACAATGAACTCCCAGTTAGTCACTGAGTAATGGGGATTATTTGTGGGTGGTGCCAGTTTCTAGAATGTGTGTGTGGGGGTTCCCACTCCTACTTTAGAGTGGGAGACACCCTGAGCAGTTGCTTTAGAGTGCAGACTAAAACCAAGAGTAGATTTCTTACCATGTCATACACCCCCACTCCATGATATGATGGGCAATGAACATTATTTAATTGGCACTAAATATAAATCATACACTATTATGGCTAAAAAGCCATGCTGGCAAAGAGAACTGGCTGAACACATGCAAAAGTAGGTCAGATGGGACCTTAGGGCATGGCCAGGTCATAGTCAGGGAAGCTCCAGTGACAATGAGCTTGCAAAGGTCCCTCAACGGCTCGATCCTTAGAAACAATAGCACTCAAAACTACCTCAACAGAGTAACTGATTGTCTTCAACCCGCTTCCTCTTCCTGCTGAAATTTTCCTTTGTTTCCTCACCTGCCCAGCCATTAAGGAACCATCACAATTCCCATCAGTGATTTGTCACCTAATGCTAAGGCTGTTAGTTCGTTCCAGATCCCATTGCTTGCTCTGCCAGACAACCATTAACACCTTCCCCCTCAAGACAGAAACAGGGTATTTAAACCCTGGCTCTAAGCCAAACAACTCGTAGTACTCCAGACATAGGCTCTCGCTCTGCTGCTCCAATTTCTGTTCTTGTGCTATCCTCGGACCCCTAGTCTGAGCCACATTGCTTTTTCTCCTCTCTGCAGGATAGGAAAATATCACCCACTTTGCCCCAACTTCTCACTATCCAATTTGTCTGTCCTTTCCTTCAGTTAGCCTTGTGTGATTGTGAGACTGCTTGAATCTTGTGTGTGTGTGTGTGTGTAATTTTCCCCTAATAAAGCATTCCTTAAATTTCCAACTGGTATCCCTGCATTAGTACCAGTATACATAGGTGGAAAGATCCTGTAAGGTTACCCCCCCCCCAGATCTCTTCTTTGAGCTAATAATTCCCCACTATTCCACAGAGGCATTGACATTGTGGGTGGACCTCTGAGACACCCACCTTTTGGGGTTACAGATTCACCATCACCATTGGCACTGGAAGCTGGTTGTTACTGGTTATGTTGAAGAGCCAAAAAAGAAAGAAAGAAAGAAAGAAAGAAAGAAAGAAAGAAAGAAAGAAAGAAAGAAAGAAAGAAAGAAAGAAAGAATGTGGTCAACCCGGCTCTCTCTTTTGGTTGAATAATCAGAAACATTTTTTTAAAAATCCAAACACTTATCTTTCAGTTGCACTGTATCATCACTCAAGCTAGTTTGGATTTAGGAAAAGAATTGGATGGGATAAGTCAAATGCTATTCATGGTCCATTTGTGAAGAGCAACACAAGACTCACACTAGACTTCTTCCTCCCCAGTCAAAAAACACAGCATTTTCATGGGTCTGCCTTCATCAGAGGGCTCAATTATCATTCTGACAGAATGTCTGGTGCAAGATGGAGAGGGAGGGCAAATGGGTACAGGGGAAGGAATGACTTTAACTTAAGGTTGGTATAAAAGGCTTCTGCTTCTTTTGGATGGTTGGCCTCTCAACTCCAAATTGCATTTGGGACTGAACACTTTTGACAAATTGTGCAAGGTTTTTGTAACAGGCACTGAAAACGGGGGCAGAAGGATGGATATTTATATTTGCTTCAAAAAATAAAACAAGCAAGCAAACAGAAACAACAAACAGGTCCCTGAAGAACTGAAAAGAACAGAAGCAGGCTGCAAATTTAGGTCCTCCTTTCTCCCAGCCCTTACCTTCCCTTTCGGCAGGAAGTTCTCCCCTCCTGCACCAACTGTGGCTAAGAACAAAACAAAAGAACATTTGTACTTCTGCATTCCTATTAAAAAACAACAATTCTGGCATCCCCTAAGAGTAGCAGCAGGGTTTATCCTGTTCCCTCGTCCCCATTCTGACAAGAAAAACAGGCTGGCGTCCTGCTAATTGCATTTTGGTGTTATCAGTGTTGTTGTGTGCCTTCAAGTTGTTTCCAACTTATGGCAACCTTAAGGTGAACCTATTATAGGGTTTTCTTGGCAAGATTTCTTCAGAGGGGGGATTACCTTTCCCTTTCCCTGAGACTGCAACTTGCCCAAGGTCACCAAGTGGATTTCCGTGTCCAAGCAGGGATTTGAAGCCTGGTCTCAGGAGTTGGAGTCCAATGCTCAGACCATTACACTATGCTGACGTATACCTCTACAACCTCTACAACTGGTCATTGTAGAGGTTGTCACTCTGTTCGATCCCCTGCAATGAAAAAAGCCTTCTACAACAGGACTCATGGTTTTGCTGCATGAGCTCTCCTGAGCATTTGTTTCATGGCCAGTGGAGAGTGTAGGGGATTGGAGAAGTATCTGGCTGTATCCCCATAGGCAGATGCAAAATTATAATATCATCTGCTTGAACTTCCAGCAAATCTCAGTAGAAAATGCCATCAGTCTGTGTCTAGGTATTTGACCTTCTCCCATTCTCCATCAATTATGAAATGGCTGTTCATGGGGGCTGTAATGGTTTGAGCATTGGACTATGACTCTGGAGACCAGAGTTTGATCCCCCACTCACCCATGGAAATCCATTAGGTGACCTTGGGCATATCACATAGTCCCAGAAAACCCTGTGATAGGTTCATCTCAGGCTTACCATAGGTCAGAAATGACTTGAAGGCACACAAGCACAGCAAAACCAGGTTACCTGGTTATGGTCAATGGATGTGGTCCTCTCTAATTCTTTCTCTCTTCCTCACCCAGTT